>JBBMOI010000002.1:1772500-1942500 GCA_038088405.1 Porites divaricata
TGAGTGCTAAGTGAGACATTGAGAGACAGTTGATTTTATTCTATGAATGTCAGAAAGGGCATGCCCTATTCCAAGATAAAAACTGATACACAGAAAATCTGTTACTAATAAGTTTAATTTTGATAGTCTATGTAGTTATAAGATTTTTAAATGTAGTTTGAAATTTTTCTAGACGAAATTATCCCAAGAGTAAATTCCATTTTTCTTATTCTGTAATTATTAATAGCAATTTTCGGTGTACCCTTAGAAACTGTGTTGGCCTTTTGAAATAGTGTGTTAGTCTTGGGACAGTGTTCTTGGGACAGTGTTCTTGGACCAGATGCTGGCTGGTAGCTCTATGTTGGCAGGTATTTAATTGGATTAGTACAGTGGCTTTGGGTGTCTTAAGTTTGGCTGATGTGTAATATTTTTTTCTAGGCTGCTCCTTGGAAACAGACTTGCCATCGTTGTCTTGCCTAGAACATCTACGTAGCCATAATCTCCACATAACTACATTTTTTTACAAAAGAGGGCAAACCCAAAAAGCGCGCGAGTATGCCTGTATGGTTGAAGATGCCTTTGGATCAGTGGCTACTCTGTCAATAGTTGCCTGGACAATTACACCAAGAACAGTGACAGCAAGAGTTAAACTTACTTCACAACAAATCAGACTCTGGGGGGGCAGGCTCAGTTCAATGGATTCCGCAGGACAAGGAGGTGGTGACGGCAATACAGTACTCATTCTTAATGTAAGTGAATATACAGCAGGTTCCAGGGACTAGTCTACCTGAGAGTACCCGATTATAAAGAAATGAGAGATACAGTGACCACTGTATACACTCTGCAAAATTCATTCACTTGGAAAAAAAACTAGCCCATTTTTCGCACTACAAGTTACAAAGTCACGTACTTTTGACATTATAAATCACTAATGACGAGAAAATAAAATCCCCTTCACGCGTCACAAGACAAAAAAAAAAAAAACTCCATTCACTTTTCAAATGGAAAAAAAGATAAAAAAAAAAAAAGTGTACCCTGTTTGACGGTATCTCTAACTTAACTGACACAACGAACCGACAAGCTCACAAGTAGAGTGGACAGCTCTAATTTTTTAAAATACTGCTTGCTTTAAATCTCCTTTTGAACTCTCTCTGAGATAATGTTTTATTTACACATTCGATTCCTGTTAGCGATGCAACCATTTTCGAGGGGTACGATTTAGTCTCTTCTTTTTGTTTTAACCTCCCCCCCCCCCCCCCCCCTATGAAGACACTGAAAAGAAAAACCTTACGAAATTTTTCTTTGATTACTTAGTATATCAGTATAGTGTGCTGTTTTGCCATGATCGACATTACAAAGCCAAAAGGTAGAAAATCATGGAACCATTTGGCTTATCTTTAATAGGATGTTTTTTTTCTCGCCGCGTGAACACTGTTCTGTGTGAGTGGTGCAAGAGCTGCCCTTAAGTTATTTACTCACTGAAAAGCCATGTCGTAAATTTTTATACGCAAGTAAATTCTAGCTAATCATAGGCGCGAACGTATGTTTATGAGAATGTATGTGAGAGTAAATGTACGTCCAATCAGAATCGCAAGTGATGTTCTTCACGTGTGAGAAAAACCGTTCATCCAGTCAGACGCCCCCGTAAAGCATGAGTTTCCTGCCTTTTGTAGGTGTTTGAAGCGCCGGCCTTTGCTTCATGATGCCCAAAACTTGTTGTTTTGTATAAAAAATCTCACTCGTTCAAGTTCTGATACATCAACAACTCTAGTGTAAATACCGTTCGCGCGCGCTGTCCATTAAAACGTGCAACTTGTTTTGTGACTTTGCTGCAAAAATAAACGAGTTGAATAGCGATGTTGCTCGTTTTACCACCCACGAAAAAAAACCTTGCAACCTTATCTTTTGCAAGGCAGGTTCAAACGTGGGTGGTAAAACGTGCAGCATCACTATTCAACTCCTTTGGCAGTAATGTTGCTAAACGAATTTATAAACCCCTTATACTGATGGGAGATTCGTTAAAGCGGTTCACCTGCCAGTTGTTAACACTTTCTGCTTCCCCGCCAGTAAGTCGGCTTGCGGGATCTTTAACCAACTGTTTTTTTTTTTTGGTTCAGGAATCATCGAGTGGTGCACTTCAAACAACAAATTCCTCCTTCATTCCTGCCTCGTATAAAGATTTGGTTATCAAGCCAACAGTTGGTGATGGAGATACTGCGCATGTCACGCTGTCCTGCAGAAGCGATATTACACCAGTTCAAGGACGCTATGACTTACGTGGCCTCATTACACTTGAATTAACCAATCACATTTATGAAGAGTACAAAGTGACAGACGGGATTGTGCGCAGTTATGGTGATGGTCAATGGAGTGTGTACTTGAATGAGCCCATCCACATTGATGGACTTTTTACTGGGTTTTATGGATCTTGAGAACATTTCATATATCTTTAATGTTCTAGTGCTAGCCTGCGGCGCCCCGGAGAGCTTGCTCGCAGGCTATTCTAGTCTAGGAGAGTTAGCCTTCTGGCTTCAGTTGTTCAAACGTTGGATAGCGCTATCCACCGGATAAATCACTATCCAGCGGATAGCTTAATCAGTTTCCCCAATACTTATCCGCTGGATAGTGATTTATCCGGTGGATAGCGCTATCCAGCGTTTGAACAACCAGGGCCAGGTTAATAGTCCAGATGGTCTACCACTGAGCTATAGGAGACTTGTGGAGGTTCAGGCAACTAAACTAGGTTCATGTGACAAACATCCTGCGTACTGCTAGGACTGGAATGTCGATATGTGCTTGTGTGCAATAAGAGAATTTCGACGGTGAATTGAAAAGGCTAATGAATAAATGAGAAAGATGATGTTTCATTCAGTAACACAGGCAGCTTGGAAGAAAAATCCGAGTATTCCCAGTAGAAGTCGAACTGTTGCTACTAGGGACCTTAAGCAAGGATGACGACGACGGCAGTGAAAACGATGGTAAAAAAATGAATCTGCGTTCTTTCAAACTTAATCGAGTCTGTTTGGATCCGCTCAATATGTCAAATGCAGGCGACTTTTCCTAGAGTTGAATTCTTAGGGATTTTTATTCAGGCTAAAAAAGATGAAGGGAAATTCGTCGTCGTATGTCCACGTCCTCCATAAAGCGTCAAATTAAGAGGTTTCACGTCGTAGTCATCCAGTGGACGTCAAAGAAATGTACTAAAAAGCGTGATGCACTTGCAGAGCTGTTGTTTTGATCATTAAACCTATTGTTTTTTTGAAGTCGTCGTTGTGGTCGTCGTCGTAGTTGCTTAACCCTCCCTACTGAGTCCAGATACTGTAACCGCTAAACTACAGGAGACTTGTGGGAGCTAAGGCGACTAGGTTCACATGACAAACATCGATCATGCATATTGCTTGGACAAGAATGTCGATATGTGCTTATGCGCCGAAATGTGATGGTATCAGTTCTGAATTAAACACCTAAAGTTAATTGAGGTACAGAAAGTTCCTACTTTGTGTGCTGTCCAGGGGCGTAGCCAGGATTTTTCAAAGGGGGGCTCACAGAGGTTACTCACTAGATCACCATCCGGGGATCGCCGACTATATATGGTTTACGCCGCTGCTTTCCCTCGTGTATCAGCGGGCTCAGTCGTATTATCGCGGCATGAAGGCCCTAGACAAGAGCCGTTGACGAAAACACTTTACAAAAAATAAAAAAGTGGGCTTTTCAACAATGGCTTTTACGGCCAAGATATTGTCATGGCGTTTCGCCACCTGAACATTGTAGGTTGTTTGCTCAAAAGAAGGCCTACAAAGGGGGGGTCACGGGCACCTCAGGACCCCCCTCTAGCTACGCCCCTGCTGTCTCGTGCTCTCGTACATCTTACATTCTTATTTAAAACTTATAGTGTGAATAGTTAAATGAAATATTAAGAGTTCAATAAAGAATTATCATTATGAAACGATTTGTTTTTGCACATATTTTAGATTAAGATTATATTATGATTATGATTATGATTATTATCATCATCACTGGATAATGCTTCGGTAAAGACTACATTAGCCTGCGTAGCAAGCGTTTCTGTGCGGTTTAGAACGAGGACCGCGCGACAAATGGCGCAAGTGAAAGAACGGGGAGAGGGTGGGAAAGAAAGTTTCCTTCCTTCCCTTCCCCCTCGTGCATTTTTTGGCTTTCGTTTTATTTCTCGCGCGGTCAAAACCGAAAATCCCGTTCCTCGGTCTTTCTTTGCTCCGAAACCTAACGGAAACGCTTGCTACGCAGGCTAAAGCTGCATTAGAGCACGTCGCACTTTGGTAGCATTTTATTTGTTACATCGAAAGACAAACACTAATTATTTTTGGCAGGTTCAAACTACGCTTTTCAAAACTAAAAACATTCAATTCTTGGGATACAAGTGGTCCTTTTTTCACCATTTTCACATTACCCATATTACACCTTGTTACTTGGTTGGTCAATAGAGCCGTGCGCCACTGTTCCAGGGGCAGGAAATCTCGAATCGATGTAACATACCGTAAAATTCCGAAAATAAGCCCCTCCATGTATAAGCCCCCCAAACTCGTAGCGCAAAAAGCCGTCCATTAAATCGCCACTCCAAATATAAGCCCTCCGGGGGCTTCTACTTGGAAATTGTCCTCAAATACAAAGTAAAACAAAGCAAAACCGGTAAATTTCCTTCCAACTATAAGGCTAGCCCAATCGATTTTGAAACGCAAATTTCCCTCCATAGATAAGCCCCTCCAAAAATAAGCCTCTCAAAAGGGGTCTTTGAAAAATATAAGCCCCGGGGCTTATTTTCGGAATTTTACGTACGGTACAGTAATGTAAGGTAACAAAGAAAAAAGAACAAAGAATGCATTGTTTTCGAGGGAACACGTGTTACAGAACATGCAGAGAATCCACAACCCGTGTGCGTGCTTGTGTGTCCCGTGTCCATCCTGTCTTCAAGCAATCGTCAGGTGGATATATTTGTTTATTACATAGCTAGTCGAACAAGTTTTTTGATCTGCCTTCCCCGCGCATGTCGGGGTAGAAGTGCCGTGCGGTTCCCAGCCAACAGCTACCACATGTGTTGTGTGGAGCTGGTACCCTTTGCTCTAAGTTTGTACTATTTTCATGGTAATTTTCTATTATGTTATCGGTTTGAGTTCAAACTATTGTTTATAAATTATTGTAATTCATGACATTTCTAAACAAGTCTTCGCTCGTTGGCACTTAGCGATAGTTATAACTAGTTGTAACATGTATACTAGCTCTAATTTCCCTCTTTTTAAGTTCCTATTATTACTATATTTTTATGTAATAAGTGTGAATAAACTGCACTTAAACTTGAACTTGTTTCCAATTTCCCCCGTGTGTTTCAGTCTTGCCGAGAGAAATTAAAGACAAAGGCTTATGCAAATTCATTGCTACCCTTCGCACAGAGCGCAAAGCGCGAATGAAAAACACAACGACATATATGGAGTGTGACTCTTGCTGGGTGCCTAATGGACACAAAGAACCCGCGCGAGAGATTTATTGACAAGATATCTTAGCAATACAGTTCAACAATGATCTTAAAAGTAATATAAAAAATTACAGAAATAATATAATTTCTACATAAACAAAAATTTGAATAATATGGAACGTGACAGAAAATAGAATCAAAGGAATGATACACTACCCGGTACGAAAACCCGGAATAAAAAACCCACTGGGACAAAAAAAACCGGGAACGTACTCCTCGATCGAATGCAGGGTATCGAGCTCCGAGGATTAGAGCTTTAGACTAACTTAGGAACTAATAATAAGTTTGGTCACCGACAACGGCTGTCCAAAAGGCGAGATAGCCAAAAAAGCGTCTACGTCGATATTTATACAAATATTCATAGAGTATAATCAAATGTAATTACGTAACCTCTATTGAAAGACTGACAGAAAAAATTGACACAAAGGTGACAAAAATGCTACGAACCGTAATGAAACAGCTTTTCAACTACACGGTGTTACGTTGAAAAGCATTTTTTCTTGGGACATAAAAATGAAAGTGCATAAATAAGGAGTAGGGTAACGCTTGACATGGTGATAAAATAAAGCGATTGCGATTTTCGTATGACCTTGAAATGAAAACGCGCAAACAAAACAGCAACAACAAACAAACGGAAATAGAGCGATTTGACTGGTTTATCGAACGGATACAAACGCGCGTAACGTTTGGTTCGTTAGTACTCGTTAAGCGAACGCTCCGGCGGGTGAAAAAATTTCATGCCCAAAAACTTTCTAGAAATCAACCGATACTTCGCTTTGAAGTCATACTGCAACAGGATTGGCCAATCGAACAATGCCTTCTCCATATTAGGGTTTTCTTTGGTGGGAAAAGAGTCCATGTTTTGATCTTTTCATCCATTGCAGTTGGCTGATAAAACAAATAACGAATACTCACCAAAGCCATTTTTCAAGGTCATGCAAAAATCGCTCTTTTTTGCCTGCATATCACCTGTTATTTTATTTCTATTCGCGTTTTTCAGGACAGCGATCGAAGGCAAACGAGGAGCACCAGACTCCTCGTTTCGCTTTGCATCTGAAAACCGCGAAGAAAAAAAAAACAACAAACGAAAACAAAAACAAAACAAAACAAACCGCTTAGTATGCAGGCCAGTAAGAACCCTACGCACGTGGGAGGATAACATTGATTACAGATGCGTCATAAAATAAACAATAATTTACGCAGGTCCTTACATAGGCTTTTCCAAACAAAAACGCTAAGCTAACGTTCTGTTTATAAAAGAGAAAAAGGCTATTATACCCCCTTTTGACTATGGTGATCAGTATTTTGGAGATCGGGGCAACACTATTCTTACGGCCGAGCTAAAAATACGACACAACATGGCAACACAACACAACACGGCACAGTACAAAACAAGAATATTTTAACATTAAAATGTCCTGCTTGCATGACTCATTTTAGATGAACCCCTACACTCTTCTGGCTGATACGACGCTCTTGCATAACAGCGACGCTCCGCTGGAGGCTCAAAAAATTATAGCTCTGAAGGCTTGCAGCCACTTTAGTTAAAACTGAATCGGCAGTCATTCTCACTGAACAGGGCCGGGGATGGTGCAGAAGAGTCACGGACGGACGACTTTTCAGACATTTCAGACTATTCACAGAACTAAGGTAAAGGATCTGTGGCTGTTTGACTGAGATCTTACTTTTTCGCAACCTGTCTTATTTCACACATTTTTTACACTTTTTTACTCAGCTATCGTTATAGAGTACTAAAGTGATGACGTCATAAAAATGAAATTTCTGAAATTATGGGATTTGTCAGGATATTCTGAAAGAACAATTTCCAAGAGGCCTACTTGCCAAAACTGAGCATTTCGGGGCAAATTGTCTCTGAGATCGTAGCCCAGTTAACGTTATACTCAGAACACTTCATACAAACCCTTCTAATTTTTCATGGGTCGACCCAAAACAAAATTAGAAGGGTTTGTATGGAGTTTTCTAAGCATAACTGGGCTACGATCTCAGAGACAATTTGCCCCGAAATGCTTATTTTTGGCAAGTGGGCCTCTTGGAAATTGTTCTTTCAGAATATCCTGACAAATCCCATAATTTCAGAAATTTAATTTTTATGACGTCATCACTTTAGTACTCTATTGTCGCGTTGATAGGTTGCTGCCGAGAATTTCCGACTATTATACGAACAGTGACGATAACAGCTGGCCGACTGCGAACAGCCCTAAAGTAAACAGACAGCAAACAATATGGCGGGTTACGGTCCGCCGCAAGGACCTTACATAGGCTTTCAGCCTGGGGTTCAACCTATAGGATTTGAAATGCATAATCAAGGTTATCCACCTCCTGACAATTATAACAGTCCTGGTTATCCTCCTCCTCCACCTCAAGACATTTATCATCCGACCAGGAATGACAACTTTGCAAGTCCGGCTACCCCTGCCGCACCTTCGTTCCACAACCACGGAGGAGAAAATGACGATAATTTGCCTCCAGTCGGCTTTGAAGGAATCACAAAACCGAAGGATCAGGATACAGCTACGACTTCAGGAGTGAAACTGCATGAAAGGGAAAGTCCTGTACCGCCAACTGAATCACATTCTCCGAACCACCGGGAATCGCACCAAGTGAATGTCAAACCAGCTCCAGCTGAGGTCTGTAGTTTCAACAACTTCGAATTTTATTTTATTTTTAAGAGTTGTTTGTTGTACTTATGCAGGCTTAGGGTGGGTGCTCTCTTTAAAAAATCTGCTTTAGTCACAGTTCCGTGACTCAAAAAGTAGTAACGAGGAGAACACGGGAAATATCGCACAGTTGTTGTATCAAAGTTTCCTATGTGATCACAATGAATCGCGGTATAAATATTCCGGAAGGGTGACCTGTTGAACTTGTGTATTTTTAATACTCTGCTGTTTCACTGTTCCTCTGTTTACTGTTTGACACTGAGGCTCTAAAATGATTTTAAGAAAGTGAAACCCTCTTTTAACGTAAATTATCAACACACTGTATGGCTGACATTAATTTTCCTCCGTGATGATCATCAAGCGGCGCTGCATCGTCACTTTGACATACGTAACGCACATCTGTAACACTTGAGTGCCTATCCCAGCTGCTAAGTAAAAGAGAGTAAAATAGTAAAAGAGCAGAATAGTGAGTTAGTCTGGCACTCCCTGTAAGCTTTACTTTGCGGTAACACATGTACAGTTCTGCTAAAGATGCATTTCTGCTTCTGTGTTTCGTATATCAGAAAGAAACTGAAAAATATTTGAGATCTGAACTCCTTTTATTAAGAAATCATCCTTGACAGTAATACGATATTGTATCATGAATGGATCGAGGCTTAAATAGGTTGTAAAATATTCCTCTCTAATGCTCTATCTTGAGGCGACCGTTATTGAGGGGGCAATTTATGCCCCACAACAAAATGTTATTATTGAAGTATAATAATATAGCAGGAATATTCATAATCCTTTTTGTCAAAGAAAGTGAGAACTTTACAGTTGTAGAATTTGAAAGCTCCTTTTGTATCTCCAGTAGATTTTTTAAGAAGATGTTTCTAGTAGATTACATGTCATTCATATACCTTTTGGAGGTTTCATAAAATGGGATCTTCATTGCTACAACCAGCTGCAAAAATTGTTAAGACACTTTTGCCAAAATCAACTTTGGAAAAGAAAAGGTTATGAGAAGTAATAAAAATTATCACCATTGGCACATGGCTTGATCTTCGTCAAATTTTCTCAACTAATTCTTTATGGAAATGTATGAGATCAGTCTGGACAATTTGTATACATATATACCTGTCAGGGCTTAATTCTGATAATTCGCGGAAAAAAAATCAAAATTTCGCGGGATTTTCAGGCCCAAATTCGCGGAAAAATCGGCTGATTTCACGGGATTTTCGTGGGAAAAAAGTCAAAATTCGCGGAAAAAACGGCCGATTTCGCGGGATTTTAGTGGAAAAAATCAAATTTCGAAGGATTTTCAGGGGCAAAATTAATTCTTAGAAAAATCGGCCGATTTCACGGGAAATTTCAGGGGGAAACTTCGCCAAGAAACAATCAGTAAAAAACAGCCGATTTCGCTGGATTTTGTTTTGGCAAATTTTGCTAAAATCGACTTAATTTTCGCGTCGATATGACCAGCGTTGTTTAATGTTTTTTTAACGGGGATAATAATTTGCTTTTTTAAACAACAGTTTGTTCGAAAAATGAGCGAATGCTAAAGCTATTGAGATTATGGTTAGTGCCCAGTTTTTTGCAACGTTCATCTAAAAACACCTGGTAGTTTTGGGACGTTGTTTACTAGTTGCAGTGATGAAGTTTCAAGATAAATTTGGACGTTTGGGGTGAATAAAACAGGTCTAATAGCCAAGATAAGTATGAAATATGTTTTGCCGACATGTATTTGGAAATATTTTTGGTGAATTTCGCGGTATTTCGCGTTTTTTGGGGAAATTCGTGGGATTTCGCGGAAAAACCTGAAATTCGCGGGTCCGTGACCGCGCGAATTATCAGAAGCCCTGACCTGTGGGTATTGGGGGATAAATTAGCGGTTAGTTAAACCATCCTATTATGGTTTGTATTCAAATTTTAAAATCTGAATAAGTTTGCTGCAATTTTGGTTGCTGGTGATTTTGATTAATTGACTTTGACCTGTCGTCAGTAGCTGCATGCATCTTTATGGTAATTTTCTTTGTCAAAAAACACACCTCAAATGACAATAAATTTAAAGTATCTTTTGCTGAGAGAAGATTAAAGCAACTTTGGGGGCAGGTATTCAGCAGGTGTATTGTTTTAAAAATGTCAAAAAGGTAGTTTTAGGATGTTTTACCAGTAATAAAATGGATTGGAGACAGGCAGGATTGATTTGCTACATGTAAAAGGCTGCTTGTTATTCATGAGATGGTTTGCCATTACTGACATTTTAGCCCTGTATGAAATCAATTTTTTTGTAATTGGTTGCTTTCAGTGCAAATTGTAGAGTAATTTATTGATCTGTTCAGGCCATCTGGATTTTCACTATAATGATTATTATATATTTTTTTTCTGTCTCCATCTTGTCTTGTTTTCTTTCTGACTTCATAAAGTGAGAGTTAAAAACATTAACTTTTAGTTTCCACCAAACTGCATGTTGTTTAAATCTCCTCCAACAGTGCATGACAGCTTTGTGTGCATAATCATTCTAGGCAACAAACTTTTTTTTAATTTTTGTGGTGGTTTGAAATAGAACTCAACAACTATACTTCATCATTGACAAAATAATGAAGAAGAAAAAGACTCTTCATATAGCAAGAATTGTAAGATGAAATCCACAAAAAGCACTTCTTTCTTCTTTTTGAGTTGAGGTTAACTCTGGAGATGGAGATGTTATTCCTCCTCGGCAGAATTTGTTATTATGTTCAAAGATTAAATAGAAGATGAAGAACTTTAATTCATTGTTTAATATTCATGTACACTGTACATAATATTAATTTCTGTTTTATTTCAGCTAAGACATCACTCTGAGTCTAACACACTTTTCTTTAAAGATGGTAAAAGAAAAATTGGTTAGTAATCCATCTACTTTATTTTACTTTATATTTGTTTGCAAACTTGTACCTGCACTATTGTCTATTCATGTAGCCAGGGGTTTCAATACAGATAATTCATTAGTAGCTAGCAGGTTTGAATAGATTAACCAACAGTTTAACAAGAGGCATAGCCTCCTCTTCTAGGGGGTCTGGGTGCTCTCCCCAAAAATTTTGAAATTTGGAGGCCCTAAAATGCAATGTCCAGCATTTTTGGTACAATTCCCTTAACAAAATGAAATAAACTTATAATATACTCCAAACATACATGAAGTATACTACAATGGGTATACTTTAGGTATACTTGATGTATACATTTTGTATACACTTGATGTATACTTTTTGTACTAGTAATTTGGAACCCCCCAATGTATACAAAAAGTATACGCCTCCTAGAGGATGTATACTAATGGTATACATGCTTCATGTACAGAAAAGACTACAAAAAGTATACTTTTGTACGTAGGGTAGAGGTTCTTCCCTAGAACCAAGATAAAAGTATACAATTTGTATACTTATTTAGTAAGGACAAAGACATGCATGACCACCCTGGCTCTATATATAATTATAAATTCACCCAAAGAATGTCTAATGTTTGCTTGTAACAATATACCGGTATTTTATTATTTTTTTTTAACTCACAGTAACAGACAAAATTATGTCAATTTATAAAACATAATATTATTTTCAATGCAGAAATAGCTTGAATATTCTAATATATTTTTTTCATATTCAAGCCTAAAGACTGCTTGCAAATCAGGTTTTGCCTAATAACTTTGTACATTGTATTCTTCCTGAAAAAGGACATTAACCGAATGTCCTAACAAACTCGCAATAAAATTAATTATTATATTTAATGCAAATTGTTCTTCCTTTTCAATGGCCAAAAGCACACAACATTACCTGCAAATAACTGCATAAAAATAATGGTCTACTCATACATGCACGATCTTGTCCAACTGTATTTGGCTGCAAATAAAATTCTGCTCATGTGTAAATGAAACCACGTTTTTCTCTTTTTTGCAATTGCTCTTGCGTGAAAAATGGCAGATCGCTTCGCTTCCCAAAAATTATATAAATTTATCAAAAACAAATTATTGGTTTCGAATGATAGAGCAATTCGTATTGAATTTGGTCATCATAAAATATCGTAATTTGTCAGTGTCTCAGAGATCAATTATTAAATAA
Organism: Porites divaricata; assembly: GCA_038088405.1. Classification (NCBI taxonomy): domain Eukaryota; kingdom Metazoa; phylum Cnidaria; class Anthozoa; order Scleractinia; family Poritidae; genus Porites; species Porites divaricata. Next base: position 1,784,740 of record JBBMOI010000002.1, read on the forward strand.
TTATTGATCTGCTCACCAATGACAACTTAGGATATTTTGTTCAACCTCGTCCAATAATTGTTAATAATCTGAATCAGGCCAATAATGGGCCTATTTCAGATTACTTATTTGTCACAACATTAACGTTTTCTGTGTACATAATTATATAACAGAAGAAAAAAAAAAAAGTTAATAATTATCTGCACTCCTCCTTCTTTAACTGTCTTGACTCCAAAGCACTCAGTTCGTTTCTTAAAGCCAGCTTCAGAGAGGACTCTGTTGGGAACTGTCTTTGGTATTCTCTCATGACAAATCCTGTAAAGAGGGTCAAAAATCATTACAACACAAGTAGTGAATTTATGGATGAGAAAATTAAAAAAAGCATGCAGTTACTTCACCTTGGAAAAGGATTCAAATCACTCTGGCACAAGGTAAACAAATCTGACAAACAATAAAGTAAGAAGGAGAAAAAAGGTTCTGGCGGGCCGGGAAAGAGCGTACTCAACACAAAGCTAGCATCGTTTTAGCAGGAAAATGTGGTAGCCATCGTGGTTATACAACAGGTTTCAGCGAGAATGTCGTGGTGGCGGGAACAACTTATCAAATGTTAGAAGTTATATAATTTTGCTTTCGGGAGAGGGCTTAATTAACCTCCCTCTGTATAAATAACCATACTAACTTACTTGGTGAAAAAAAGGAAAATGAAGCTTTCCGGGGTGTCTTTTTTTGTTGGAAAACAGGCGAAAAAACTTCACGTTAAATCTCGTACTCATTCTCGTCCTCTAAGGTCTCCAGTAAAACGTTAAAGGTCGTCCTCTGTTAGTTTTTTCCCTTCGAATGTCCTTAATTGCAGGACACTCTTTCAATTCGATTTAAAAATGTCTAATAAAAATTGAAAACTTTTCAAGCCTTTTATATTAGTAGCTTAAGTACATAAGCTTAAGCTTATTTGTTGTCGCGTTCCTAATTGAACCCTGAGTTAGTTCCAGTTCATAGTATGCTTATAGGCCTCACACAAACATAAAATGAATTTTAAGCTGCGAAGGTTTCAAGAAGTTCTAAGAGAGCGTTTCCCTGGCTTAAACGCTGCATTCGACCTGGATGAAGAGGGTAAACTTTTACCATTTTTTCTCAACGATTTAGCGAAGTAGACGAAGTATACATTATCGGGACACTAAAAAAGGTATCTGATCAGGGTTTTCCCGATTTTTATACAGTTCAATGTACTCACCATTTTCCTGGATAATCGACAAAAGGGGAAGAAAAAGTCGAAAAAGAGTCGAGCAATTCACATTTCACAGCTACTCCAGCTACTGACCGACAAACGTGCCGAAAAAAAATCCCGCCAAACGAAAACAAACAGACGCAGAAGATCGAGCAGGCGTAATATCCGTGAAGGCCTGGGTCGGCTTATATGAAAACATGGTGGCTGAAAATTCTAAAACGTGTGAAAAAAGAAGAGGTACTTACCTGTCTTATCTTTCCCATCCGTCGTTAAAAGTTCCCAGAACATCAAAGTATTGACAGAAACTGGCTAAAATTGATGGAGAAAGGAATGCGGCATCTTGTACATGTAACGACACGTCTGTTGATCATGAGTCAGACTACCTGGACTGCTCATAAGCTCGTATGCATCTCGTGGGATCAAAGAATACTCTCTGCAAGACTGCAATAATTTTGATTTGTTGGAAGAAGATGGTCAGCCATCTGAAGCAGAAAATGACAGAGATGACCAGCCAATTAAAGACTCCATCGCTGATGAAATGTTTAAGGAGCTCCTGAACAACATGACAGTTGAGCACGACAGCTGTGATGGAAGTTCATAAGTTTTTCCTGAAGATCCAGCGCTTGACACAACGTGCAGAACTAGCAAGTTCCATGAGGATTTGAACGAGCAAGATAACAGTGTGGATGAGCTTGGGAAGAGGAAGATAGGAATGAAAGCAGCACTCAAGATGACTACATCAAAATTACTGAGCTATCGTCATAGCAAGACACCCCTTTATACGACGGGTCCCCCGTCACTTTTTCAGTCAGCTTGCTGCTGATTATTAGCTTCGCCATAAGGCATAATTTGAGTGAATTGGCTTTGGCTGACCTTTGACGTTAATTAACATTCATCTGATTGTACCCAACTGCTTTGCTAAATCGACAGAAGAAACCTATCGAGTTCCACTATTATTGTTATTGCTGTTTTGAGTACATTGGGCTGAAAAAGACCTCCTGCTGTTCTAACAGGTATTGTCTGGCAGATTTTTCCCAAAAAGGTGCACTGGCCTACTTTGCAGCACTGATGTATACTTATTGTACACTTCAGTGCTGCTTAAAGGCCTTGAGGTATACTTATTGTATACATCATTGCTGCTTTAAAATCCTGAGGTATACTTGTTGTATACATCACTGCTGCTTGGAGGCAATGATGTATACTAATTGTACACATCAATGTCATTGATGTATACAAATAGTATACATCATTAATTTTTTATATTGCCAAGCCAAATCTTGATTGATGTATATTTGATGTATACTAAAAATGTACATGATGGCAATGTAGTACATACAGTGTACACTATTTGTATACAAAAAGTATACTATCAGTGCTCTAATTTTGGTAATTATAAACTGAGTAAAAATATAAGGGAAGATGTCTTACATGACTTGATTGTTTTGTTTTATTTTTACAATACTGATCAGTAATGGCCTAAAATACTAACAGTGTGTACAATATATGCTGACACATTTCTTGGACAACGATAAATATTATTAAACAGAGTCACTGTACTTCGTGCAAAAGTCACTTATTTTCTGACAATAAGTTCCTTTTTTAGTTTATGCCTGTTAAATTTCCTCCTTTTAGACTGTACAAACCACTCTTAGGGAATTATTTTAATACGTACTTCATCAATGTCACTCAGTATTCTGAGTTACAATCTTTATCTGTCACTATCTGTTGCAAAATCGTTTCCTTGCAGTTACCATGTGACTATAATATCCAAAAATGATTTTGGAGCAGTTTACAAAATAATGTAGGTGTAAGACCATGTCAATCCAGTCAGTTGCAATGTATTTCCGATCAGAGTGGATACTAAAAATGCATTAAGACTCAGTTGTTTTACAAAATTGGGTAAAAGTGAAGAACAGCTCCCCTAAAAGTCTGCCGGTGGACTGTCGGCCAACTTTCGGCCGGCAGTATACCAACAGTTAACCGACAGTTGACCAACAGGAAACCGACACTTGAAAATTTGACAAGTGTAATGACATTGCAGTCACTCAACCCTTACCGTTCTATAAGAATCAGTCGCATGATGTACCACAAATTGAGCTTGTTATGAGGATCAGAATTATTTTTAGTTTATCCGTCATGCAATTCCAGACTTTTCTAGAATTATCTTATAATCTGTAATATTCCAGAAATATCTGTAATGTGACTCATCAGTTTCCGCAAATAAAAGATGTTGTAATGCACTATAAATAGTAATGGAACGTTCTAGATGTTTAAAGAAAAAGTATAAAACTAGGCTTCCAAGTATCAAGGTCTTGCCGTTGTGTGCCCGAGGGTTTTCCCTCGTGGCTAGTTGTGATTGAGCTTATCAGCTATGGATGCTATACTGTGAGAAAGCTATAATCAACTGCTATAACTATGGAGGAGCTATAACTTTGACATTGCTATATCAAGAGAAAAGAAAGCGATGATAGCAGAAAAGAGAAGATAAAGAGTTCATGATGAAGTTTCCCAGACGAGTTTGTGAACACAGAAAAGCCAATGAGTGGAAAGGGTCCAGTGAAATTCAAGAAAGTCAAGCATTGATGTCTCAAGTCAGTTGAGTTGACGGTTGTTCCTGTATGGCCATGAAAGACAGTAAGCCTGCCTGCTTTACGAACTGCTTAACTTAATCTTTAACTTTAGTAACTATAACAGTGTATAATTAAATAAACAATAGTTAAAAAAGGTAACAGCTCGTTGTCACACTTTTGTTGCGTGCCTTTTATCGTACTCGGGAGTTCTTTTTACTTATGCCTTTTTCACGGGCATCTCTTGGTTATTCCGGTACATAACAAGCTAAAATTGCATCATCGTATGTCGGGTAAGTTTATCTATGAAATCGCCCTATAGTGCATTGTGGTTCGTTTAGCGTGTCATATAGGCACTTTCAATTATCTCTGTCTGTTTGAGTTTATTTTTGGTTAATATTTTCAGTTAGTTTATTATTTTTTTACGTAGTCACTTGTCAGAGACAATAAAAGCTGCTTACAAGTTGGTCATTGACAGGATAAAGCTCTGCAATATGTTGCAGCATCATTTCGAAGCACTCTCCCGGATATACTCTCTGCCAGTTGGATTCATCCAGGTAGAGAGCAGATTTGTCTGATCTTGGCCAGTGTGGTGGTGATAGTGTGGAGTGAAAATCCTGTCATGAGGGAAAGTTGCCTATTCGAAACATCAATTGACCATAAAAGCTGCAAGAAGCGGCTGTAAACAAATTTTTGCTTCTTGACTGCGAGGATGATGCGATGGGATTGTGAGGGGTTTGGTACCAAAAAAACCTAAACATAGGAGATTGCGAGGAGATTGGTCCCTAAAAAACCTAAACAATATGGCGGACTCAAGTGAGAAAGTTTCATTTCGCGTCTATATGCAATGTTCTTTCCTGTGAGCTGAGGCTTTTCTGGAATTCGACAGGGGTTCTCAACCGACACTTGGCCGACAAATTACCGACATGCTACCAACAGTCGGCCGACAGTCGGCCGACAAACGGCCAACAGTCGGCCGTCTGTTGGCCAACTGTTGGCCGACAGTCGGCCGACTGTTGACCAGCAGTCGGCTGACAGTTTCTTGGGAGAGCTGTTCTTCATTTTTTCCCAAAATTGAGTTGGAAAGTACGTTCAAGTCCATCAAATTGAATTTTGTGTAAAGTTTGATAAAGTCAAAGAACAACGTTTGACAACAACAACAAGTAGCATGCAACTTCTCTGAGCAAAGTAGCCACACTTCTACTGGCCATTTGGCATGACATTGTCAAGAGGTTGACTTGTATTAACTTTTTTTTTTCGTTTTTAAAGATTACATCCTAGCTTATGAAATTGACTATGACAAAGATGCTGAGTGGCAACAAAAAAGAGAAGAAAAACGAAGGGAGTTTGAAGGAAACCTGGAAAAAGCTAATCTTGAACTTGAGGTTGAAGGGATTGAGGTACGTGTACATGTAGCTTTTACATTGTACAATAATCTGTTTATAGTGTAAATTTGCTGGTGACATGTTAAGATTATTTTCAGGCAGACCCAAGGGAATTCAGAACACACTTATGAAATGATTACAGTCAAACCTCCATGTGCTACCACCTCTCAGAAGTGACCACCTCCCGTAAATGACCACCAATCAAAAACACCAAAATTTTCCCAGTCAAAGCCTTACAGTTGGAACCTCTAGTAAACGACTACCTCATGTAAGCGACCGCAATCACCTTTTGGGCCTGACGGTTAATGATTATTTTATATTGCATTGTTTTTAACCTCTTGTAAGCAACCACTTGACAGTCATTCTGTGATCTCTACAATCATGTATGTAACTTCGCTGTGTGCACTATGCTACTAGAATATACAAAGAACTTAAGTGACAACAAGGAACTACACATGTCGTAACTTAGACATTGCATGCAATAAATTACCTTTCATAAACTAGATTTGCCTGGACCTCTTCTCGTAAAAGGCGCCCTGTGGTTCGATTCCTGTAAACAACCACCTCCCACAAGTGACCAATCAGTCTTTGCATTTTGGGTGGTTACTTATAGGAGGTTTGACTGGATTGAATGTTTTTTAATTTTTTTAAAACTTCAAGTTTTGTTGTGTGGCAGTAATAAATTTTGAAAATCTGCTGCTACATGTGCATTGGGTGCTTTATGTGTGTGGCTTTTTATGGGGAAACCACAGCAATCCTGGCCACCATATTGCTTATACATATAAATTTATTCCAATACAAAAGCTGTGTCTCTTTGACTTACGTTGGTCATGTTGGAAAGGATTTGCATAAGAGCGAAGACAGTAACTCAATTCAATTTCAAAATACAATCACTTCAAGGGCATTGAAACTGGAGTTGTCATTCATGATGTCTTGAAACCTATTTTTGTCCTTATTTTTGAGTTTTGGCCTTTCTGCCATTTTCTTCAGCCCTACAAAACAAAAAACAAAACAAAACAGCTGAGCCACTTTGCGGCTTCTTTGCGGCATGACATTAGTGTCCCTTTTCTGTCAATATCAATGACTGATGTCAATCATATTCTAGATATTGGGAAGCATCTACTTAATTTGTTTAACACTAGCTAAATGTAGTTATGAAGAATTAGTCATGCAATTAGCCAACCAGGAGCAGGGAAAGATGTGATTGAATGATGATGCTGTATAAAGTTGATGTTACTGCTGGTGCTTGAAATATTTACTTTAGACTTCTAGCAATGGAAAGACAGCTTACATCAAGATCCATGCTCCTTGGAAAGTCCTCATAAAAGGTGCCGAGGAAATGTTAATGAAGATGCCTATTAAGGTAATAATGACATGAAAACAGTCTTTAGTTTTCTCTCCCCGGTTAGTGTCCTGCTTTGTTCTCTGGATGCATGTATGTAATTTTTACTGCTTGTAACTATTTTCAAATCCAAACAAAAAAAACGTGCCCTATCTTGATGAAAAATTGCCACAAAATTAATATGCTTTTTAAACTCTTATATTATTATTCTTTCTCTGTCATGTATTTTACCTGGAATTAAAGTTAAGTTTAGCTGACAATTTGTGGCTGTATGTTTTCTTGCAGGAGAATGACTTGGATACAAGAGATTGGACTGAACGATGCTTTGATACCATTGGTATTCGCAATCCATTTGAACTAAGAGTTGGTGAGCTTCCAGAGGAACCAAACTATTTCACATGTGCCTTTAGAAGAGACAAGATGGATAAGTAAGAGATTGCCATGAAACTATCCTGAATTCCTTGGGGGATTCCTATCTTAAAGAAGGGGTGGAAATGCTTGTCATTTTGTTCAGGGATCAGATTTGTAGATTACATGTATTTTTGATATCACCTGGGCTGTTCAGGACAGAGTCCTTTATATACAGTGTATTTTCATAGCCATTTGAATTGTTGGCTTTGTGTTTTAGAAACAGGTTTATCAAAAGTAGCTGGCTGCCAGGGAAAATCGCCGCCCAGCATTATTTTACGGATGGCGTTTTTAATGTCCCTGGACTGGCTGCTTACTTTGACAACTCAGCCGTATAATTCAACAACCCTGTAGACTGAAATGGTATTATTTTAAAGGGATGATGTAGATTGGTCTCCTGCAGGGGCTTAATAATAATTATTCCCATTTTCTGATGAGCATTCGATTTCCCTTAATAACATTCAAGTGGTACCCACATGTACTTATAACAATGGGCTTTTATGTTAGAATATGCTTTTGTTTATGGCGTTAACTTAAGAGCATAGCATTTGCATAGCAAGTAAGCTGATGTCATGGTTTGTTTGAGTGATATTAAACAGGACTGGTGATTTCACTTGTGTGATTTTGCTGAACTAAACACTATCTCAAGGGCTGGCGTGCTAGACAATTGTACTTACAATGATCCTGTGACTTGTTTCAATTCACTGAACAATTAACTGGTACTGTAGTCTATGAGACAGAGTTCTTACCTTAGTTAATATTTTGTCAGGGACATTTACCTTTAGCTACATTGTATGTGTAGTGGTACATTTTGTGCACACAGTCCTGACGTGTTTTTCACTAGAGTCAACAGACCTGAATTTACTAGATGAGTACAGTTTTAACATGAACAAAGGTAACCTTGCAATTCTTTCTGTGTTGTATTCCCAGATTTTTAATTCCAGACAACCCTGATGAGTTCTTTACAAGCGCTCAAAGGAGCAGAATAGTAAGTTTTATTTTCCAATGTAGTTTGAGTGCTTGATAAACAACCCCTCTTGCCTTTTCCATGTAGATGTTCAGTCTAATAGTTAAATTCATTATTTTATACTTTCTTCCATTTTGTGTCAATAAGGCCCTGTACTATGTAAGCATAACATTCTAAGAAGCAACATGGCCTTGAAACAGCAACATAAGACAGATGATGTGGTGACAAAACAACATCAAGATGGGTAGCCTGCCTAGCTGGTGGTATTGTGTAGTAGTCGAGTGAGATTTGGCAGCAAAGCCGCCACGAGCGGCGTAAGCCGCAAACACCTCTTCCCCACACCCTTTTTTGGATCACGGCTCCGCCACCAAAATTTTAATCAAACACCGAGACAATACTGCCAGCTACACAGGCTAGGAGATGGGTTGAAACTGTGACAGGAACTTGGACCATCACAAATCATACAGTAATAAAATTTGCCAATGAACATGAACATGGCATCCTCTATCCCACAATACTCAGAACAACAGGTTTTGAAATGAGGACAAAGGGACATACATGTACATGACCACTTAAGAAGGCCTCACAACTTCAATGTACATTAAATCATATTACGGTAAGTATTAACACAAGTATGCCAATGTCTGATTATAGGTTCGTCGAATTTTGAATAAAACTCAATATGGAGAAAGAAGAAACCAGATTGGTATGTCTCGTATGTGTACATCTGTGTAACTAATATAAAAAATTATTTTGAATAAAACTCAATATGGAGAAGAAGAAACCAGATTGGTATGTCTCGTACAGTGTACATCTGTGTAATTAATATAAAAAATTATTTTGAATAAAACTCAATATGGAGAAAGAAGAAACCAGATTGGTATGTCTCGTATGTGTACATCTGTGTAACTAATATAAAAGAAAGTAAAGCTCTTGTTAAATACTTTACTTGAAACATCGAATTTCAAAGAATGCAAAGAAAAAATACAGTAATGTACTACATATCTTTTGTTCCCTGCAATACGCCCATGTACATTGTACTGTATATAAGAATGTTAACAGCCCATTGTGAGCTGGAATATTTTTTGTTTGACATTTGTTTGTTTGTTTTTATTTTGTTGCAAAAAACTGAAACTTTTTCTAAACTAGGTATTGGACGTTTGATTGGTAATGGATCATATAGTGCGGCTTATCCCCTACATGAGGTAGGTATCTAATACTGCTGCAGGGGCCCAGTTGTTTTGTTAAAAGGTCGATTAGCGCTAATCTGAGGTTGAATTTTGATCCGGGTTTGTTTTTCCTTTATTCGAAAGCATTTTCTCTATTCTTTTAAGATCATCCAATCATCATTATTGTAGACAAAAGGAATTAAAGAATTAACCTTATACAGCTCATTTACCATTTTTGTGGACATTCTTTTTAAGTGGAATTCAGGTGTATACATGTAAATAAAACCGCACAACATGCAAAATAGTAAAATCAGGAAATTAAGTACTTTTGCTCCCAAAAGTTCATTAATTACAGCAGGGATTTAACATACAAAGATTAATACCTTATTATAGGAAATTAACGCTCCATGAAATTAACGCGAATCATTAAAATTCGCGTTAATTTAAGTCGCGTTAATTTTGTTGAGCGTTAATTTCCGCAACGTTAATTAAGTGCAGTTTTAATTTCCGCGCTCTTAATTTTCCAGTATTTTAACCCCAATTTTGGAACCTGTCCAGACATTCTTGACACCAAAAAACATTAACTACAAGCTTCACAAAGCTAAGGCGAAGGTTTACAATATTTCAAGTTCATCTTTATCGTTGTCGCTGTCAGAAGTGATGTCAATATCTTATCCTTTGATTTCAACTATGTCTATGTCGCGTTAATTTCCTTTATTATGAAATTCTACCTCCTTTTTCGCGTTAATTTTCTTTTTCAAAAGTCGTTTGCCATTAAATTCGTGTTAATTTGATTTAATTCGCGTTAATTTCCAATACCTTAATTTCATGAAGCGTTAATTTCCTAAGGTATTACATATACCATGTAATATAAAGTCTCTACTACATGACTGTACCACTGTAATCATCGGCGGCCCAGACTCCGTTAGACTTTGACTTTATAAGAGAACGTATGAAAATAAGCAAAATCAATCAATCAATCAACTTTATTTAAACACGGTAAATTGCTCAGCAAGCTGGTTTTCAGACATGCTGTGTTATAAAAATTAAGACTAGTGATTAACTAACAATAATTAGCACAAGAACTGACAATTTTATCTGTTCTTATTGACTCTCATAAATGTGACTATCTATAGTTTGTATGGTAAGCAAGACTAATAATACTAGTAAAAAATAGTAATAATTTGAATATACAATATAATAACAAGAATGCATCCTAAAATTTACTGTCCCTTTGCTTCTAGAGCCAGTTGGAAGCCAATCCACGTTTAAGATTTTGAGTTGTACTAACAATAAGAAGTTATGGAAGGATGGCGAGTCTGAAGCCGACCGTCCCAGCTCAAAGCTCCATAAATCCTATAAAAATGGTCTAAACTCACCAAAATTGCCGTTAAGGGATCTGCCAATAATTTGTCCTTCCCAGGTTTCATCACAACCGCTCTCAAAACGCTTCATTTTAAACTTTTTCCAACAGATTTTTCTTTCTCGTGATTCGTATGACCGGGAAACTGGATGTAACCTAATCAACGGTCACCGAAAGCTTATGTCAAGACGACAGTTTGCTTCCGTCGAAGAGTGGGCATGGTGTATCGCGAGTAGCACGGTGGGAGGGTCCCTGGGTCCATTTGACCATGACAAAGCGTGGCAGAAAATTGTGCGAGCGCCCGGCTGTTTACACAACTCAAATTGCAGACATCGATCGATAGAGCACCTGTGCTGTGATGCTTATTAATTTTTTTGTACCTTGCCTTACGTGTAGTAATTCTTAGATTGATAAATTTGTCTAAACTGTCTTTCAGGGTACCTACGAATTGGATATGTCAATTGATCCTCCAAAGCCTCAAAATGATAGACAGGTATTTCTAATAGACCACTGCAAAAAATACCATAATAATCTCAAGTTGCAATTTTCAGAATATTATGGTATTTTTTGCAGCGGCCTTTATATTATAACTTTGTGTCTTGGTTTCCCGAAATCTGCTATCAGCCAGTATCAGGGGCCTTTTGTTTTGAAGACAGGAGGTAAATAAGTTAGTGCCCAATTCATTATTCTCACAAACTGCCAAAGGCCTGAAGTTCAGTTTGGTTGACTTGTTACAGTATGAGCTGTGAACCTTATTGGACAATAATTATGAACCAGATTTCTTTACAATATGATACGCATGTGCCACCAAAGAGTTCTTTTTTTGCTTGGGGAAAGCAAACTAGATGTTCAACTTTACAGTCTGTGCCTAAAATATTATTTTTCAGATGCCAGTTTGAGAATTACACTCAAACACTTTTGAAATAATCTGAACCTTGAGAAACCACCAAAATGTGTCCACACAAACTATTATTAAAGCATCAATAGCATTCTGCTCATTATTCACTACAATTAAAAGTTAGAATGGAACGTACTGTATCATAATAGTGTATTGTTTCTGGACCAATAAAAAAAGAACTCCAGTCTCCAGGTTGGGAAGAAGCTTTCTATGGAGTAGGGATGTTTTGTGGGGGAGACATCTGCCGGAATGACATAATGCTATTCTGATGACGTAAGATCTGTCCAGAATCTGGTCAGAAGGATCTGACTGGTCAACCTACATGTAGTAATGATTCTTTTAAGCAATCGTTAGTGAATGGCGGAAAAGGGACAAATGATGTATTGCAATGAATCTACTGCAAAACAGACTTTATTCGTGCAATGACTCTTCTTCAGAATTGCTTCTGTTCATTTGGAGAAGAGTATTTCTGTCATTCCGGTGAAGACATGTCTTTCAACAAACATACAGTGTACCAAGCAGTGAGGAGCAAGGAGAGAGGGCTCTATTGGCAGATTAGTTGCAACTTTTGTTAAATGTGATCTGAAAAATAAACAAAACGTGTCTCTCCTTCCATTAAGAAACACAATTTTGATCTTGATTATCAGCTAAGTTTTGGTTTTCAAGTTAATGAGTGGACTTAGGCTCTAACAATGAAAGTTTCATTTTAGTGCTATTTGCATCATCTCCATCACATGTCAAACGATACACGCATCATCATGTGAATGATGACCTAAATTTTTAATAATTATTATATAAATTATTTTTGTTAGATATTGTATCATACGTGGGTGAAAGCAAATCGCTGGTACAAAATGCAGCCACTAGATAACATCAGGTAATAAGCAACTTTATCTCTGAAACTTCTCTATTGATGTATGTATACACTTCATATCTTTGCCTAACAGAAACAGAGCTAAGATGACCAACTGAGAGCGAGAGTAAAGATTGGAAATCTTCAAAAATTATCCAGTCATGATTATTTTGATGATAGTGATTTTGACAGGGATAAAGAAATATATGCTATTCACCGGCTGGGAGGTCCGTATTGGGAGAAACTGTGCCCGAGGTCTTGCGTACCGCCCGAGGTCTTGAGTACGGCCGAGGGCGGTACTCAGACCGAGGGCACAGTTTCTCCCAATACGCACCGACCAAGGCCGGTGAATAAAATTTTTATTTTTTTCCGACTGAGATTTAAAAGTTTCAGGAAAATTTTCCTTCACTATCCCAACCTATATGTGTGTTGAAATAGGACGCGTTCGTGTTGATGAAGCGCGCGATCGATTGCAAACCAAAACAAAACATTACAACACGATTGTCAGCTCGGTACTTTATATTATCGCACTTACTGCTCTATTTTAGAACAAAGAAAGGTTTTTGTGTCTTGCTAGACAATTCATAATCTGAGTGTCAAACAAGGGTAAAAGAATAGACGATAACCGATTCGTGTTGTTTATTTAAGCTTAAAATTGAAAGCTAAATGCAATCATTGACAACAACCTTCGCTGATAAGTAGAAACCTAGCGAGGCAAAATTCAATGGAAAACGGCAGAATCTAGATTCATACAGCAAGAATGGAAAACAAAATTACTAACAGAGCAAAATGTTCAATAAACGGTGCATAAAAGCAAGATTTTAGTACTTACAGCGCGCTTATAAAGCTAGTGAAGCGACATCACGAGCCACCTGTTTTGCTTTACTTTAACGGTTTTCCTGGCTGACTTGCTTGATTCTCCCTTCAGGTTTTTTGTCTGAACAATGAAATTCACTTTTCTCTAGCTAATGCTAACAATAGCACAAAGTGTAAGAGAAAAATGGTTTGAAAATGACGGGTTTTGCTCATACACAAACAACAAACAAACTTGTGAATGAAGCTGCCAACGATTTCGCCCGGGTTAGCGGGCAAGATCGTAAAATACCGCCCGCTCTCGGAACCAATCAGATTGCAGGATTTGGACCTGATTCCGCCGGCTCGCAAGCTTGGAAAAAAAAATTGCCATATTGTATAAGCGAAGTGCTTACTATGTTTATGTTCCTTTGTATCCACTGTTTTTCAGGGATTACTTTGGAGAAAAGATTGGAATATATTTTGCATGGCTTGGTAAGCCCATTTGCTGTTAAATGTAAAAGCACGTTCATTAACTTTATACTTTATGGCTGAGGATTTTTGGTGATAAGGATGCCACGTTCCAATTTATTTTTTGACAGGATTCTACACAGCTATGCTGTTGCCAGCAGCCATCATGGGTGTTATTTGTGTCATATATGGACTGGTCAAGCTGGGTTCTTATATTCCTGTGTAAGTGATCAATGTGGACAGAAATTCTCTCAACCCCTGGTGAGGGGTGGGGGGAGTGTATGGGCTATAATTATAGGTATGTGCCGCTGTGAAGGGTATAATTTTCCACTGATTTTGTTACCTCTGTGTCCTGCATCCCTTACACATAAAAATCCCCAAAGATGCAATATAATTCATTGTATTCTACCCGTAGGATGCAAAGAAAGATCGATTGATCTGAAGATGTTTGTAGAAAATCTTGTTCGTGTGATTTCTGTGGCTGTTAATGTGGTTGTTGTTTAACGATCCATATTTATTTTAGTCCCCTCATTTTTTTTTTGTTTAAATAGAAGGACTATGTTTTAGTTTCAGTAAACTGTGATTAAGAGTTTTGGAGTCTGTCTTCAGATTCAGTAACTGCCTGGTTACATAAAGACTCAAGCATTAAATTTTTCAATTTAGAACTCCTTGTTTTTTGAACTGGGACTCAAAGGTTCTGGACTGGGACTCACGATTTTTCACAAGATGAGTGCCAGGTAGACTATTCTCAGTCCCCTATTTTTCCGTAAGACCGTCAAGATCGAGTGCTTTACGTTACTGGCGGCCATCTTGGTTTCATATGTCCCGAGGGGGGCGGGCGTCAGGCTTTATAGGGGGTAGGTGTGGTATACATGGCCTCAGCAACAGCTCACCTGTACATTCCCACCCCAAAATTCCTTCGATACCCCACCGGGTCTTAAACCCATGTTATTAAAAACACTAGCTATAACTAAGAATATAGCTTTTTATTTGTGTTCCTAACGTTTTAAGTGGGGTGCCTTTTTTCATCATCAAGCAAACACGTTTTTCACATATTAGTAAACAAGGAAAAACGGAAAAACCACAAACGTCAAGAAAGTGTTACTTATTACAGCTAGAGATATCCTGAATGATACTGCAAATGCTCAGCATTTAACTGCCTTTAGGAATGACGTTTGTGACGAGAACAAGAAAAAAGATTATCCAATGTGCCCTCGCTGTGATAAAGGCTGCCCTTACTGGCCTTTATATGATACTTGCATTTATTCCAAGGTAGGTCTGAGTCATGCAGTTGTCAATCTTAGTGTTGTCAAGTATAAATAACTCGTTAAAAAGTTAGCTCAGGAATTTAGTCCTGCTCGTCTTTGTTACACTTCTGGCAAAACATCAGTGATGAGTTACAAAAACACTTTGCTCCTTCTTCTTCGTTGTGGTTAATCTCTTCGTAATTTTTACGGGCGTACGCTCGTAAATTTTACGCGCTTATTTATAGATAACAGTAATAGAGGCAAAGTATGGAAGGTTGCGCGTGAATGTAAAAGTTGAACTTCCCTGAACTTTTACGTTTACACCCTGCCTTTATACTTTGGCTCTATTTTAATTACGCACGTAAAAATTGCGTGACAGTGGAAACCAACCCTTTTTCTCTCACCCCTTGCCTTTCTTTAATGCGTCCTCTGAATGAAGTTTTTCCGCTCGTGAGCATTATTATAGCAAGTTACAGTATCTTGTCTTAACAGTTTAAGAATAATTTTAACTGTTTACATGAGCTATATATATTAATCGATGCTGTTCAGAGCTCATTTTTTTTTAACCACATAGAGCTATGAATGTATTTTTATTTCACTGTTTCAGGTGGCGTACGTATTTGATAATGAATTTACGGTGGTTTTTGCCATTTTCATGTCACTCTGGGGTAAGTTTGGCACCTGCTCGCGTCCTGTAGTGGCTGCCAGGTCTGTTTCCTCTTTTTGCAAGTCTTAAGCCTGGTCAGTCTATTTAATTGAATACACTATACATGCATATCAAAGTCAGTAAGCGCCTTTTTTCATTGAGCACTTTCTATCATCCTTTTGTTTGGTGACAGTCGAGGATGTTCCGTGGTTGTTCTGTGTTTTCTGTATTTGTCATGCATTTTATACATGATTCTCGAGGCAACCCTATAATAATCCCACGCTATGACACTAAAAATTGATGGATTGATTGATTGAGTAACGTCCTCACTTTCCAACATATAAACTTGCCAAAATGTTCTTAAGTCAACTCAATCCAGTCCGGCCACGCGATTGAATTCAGATTGATTAGATTTAGTTCAGATAATAATCTAACGTTATTTGGCTGGGTTAGTTACTGGGGGTAACCCTACAGTCTTCACTGGGCTTCAGCAAGTTCAAGTGTTCGAATTGCAACTTCGTTTGTTTGTTTTATTTTCCAAAAATATGAACGATGATCTTTTCCACAGCGACCATGTTTTTGGAATTCTGGAAGAGACGGCAAGCAGAGATTGCATATGAATGGGATCTGTTGGGATACGAGGATGAAGAGGTGTGTAGCTAGTGAAATATAAACTATGTTCATACTGCCCAGGGTTCGCACAGAGTCTTGAATTGTTGAAAAAGTCTTGAAATGTGCCCAGCAATTTTCCAGACCTGGAAAAAGTCTGTAAAGTAGAGGTAACGTGTTGAAAAAAAATGAAGTCTTGATTTTTTTTTTGAAAGCTATGTACAGCAAGTGCTTCATACACAAGTGAAATTTTTTTCGTGTTTGTCAAATCTTATTCAATGTCGCCTGCACGTCATGGAAAAAGTTTTTTTCCGGCGTTTTTTTAAGGTCTCTATTGATCATCTATTTGATAACCTTATTGTTTTTTCAAAAAAGTCTGGATAAAGTCTAGAATTTTGGATCAAAAATCTGTTCGAATTAACCCCGTATACCGGATAGCGACACGAAAAGCTCATCTGGTATAGAATACTGAGACTCACATCCGATATCAGACTCTCCGTTTATAGGGATCGGCGCGGCACGGCGCGGCACGGCGCAGCTTCGCTTCGTTACAGAAATCGTCCCCAAATCACCGTTCTTAGGTGTGAACAGAATCCCTATCCGGTATAGTTTTCGTGCCGGCGCAAAAGTTATCCAGTATAGTGTAAACACAGCTTTACCTTACTCAGGAACAATAGAAAGGAGAAGTGTAACATCAGGTTACCATGGTAGCCCAATTTCTGGATGACAAGAATCGCCCAGTTCATGTGTGAACAGAATCCCTATCCGGTATAGTTTTCGTGCCGGCGCAAAAGTTATCCAGTATAGTGTAAACACAGCTTTAGCTTACTCAGGAACAATAGAAAGGAGAAGTGTAACATCCGGTTACCATGGTAGCCCAATTTCTGGATGACAACAATCGCCCAGTTCATGTGTGAACAGAATCCCTATCCGGTATAGTTTTCGTGCCGGCGCAAAGGTTATCCAGTATAGTGTAAACACAGCTTTAGCTTACTCAGGAACAATAGAAAGGAGAAGTGTAACATCAGGTTACCATGGTAGCCCAATTTCTGGATGACAACAATCGCCTAATTCATGTGTGAACAGAATCCCTATCCGGTATAGTTTCCGTGCCGGAGCAAAAGCGATCCGTTATAGTGAGAACATAGCATAAAACAACTGATTACATGTATCGTGCCATCCTCGGAGACCCAGGGGCAGATAGTGGGGACGAGGGAATGTCTAAACGGGCGGAAAAATATATGGCACGAAGAAAAGTAAAGAACGGCGAGAAGAGCCCCTGGGGACAATGTCTTACCAGACCAGTTCCAAACGGTCGCCGCCATTCTGGCTTCTGATTGGTGCCAGACTGGCACCAATCAGAAGGGTTAGGGTTAGGGTTAGCTATATTTTTCCGCCCGTTTAGACTTTCCCTCGTCCCCACTATCTGCCCCTGGGTCTCCGAGGATGGTATCGTGCTTATCACAATGATTTGTTGCTCGACCTCTTTTGAAACTTCTGCTGCGTTGCCTAACAATGACACCAACTTCAAAAGTTGTAGATGTTAATGCCATTTCAATTATTTGAAACAGAAAAGACTTGACACATTTACTTTTATACTTTTATAAATTTGGACTCATCATGATTGTCACATGGTTTTGGCTCCACTCAGGAACAACCTCGTCCTGAATACGAGGCAATAGCCACAGATACACGCTTGAATCCCATCACCAAGGTGGAGGAACCATTCATTTCAGTTGGCAGAAAAGTACCAAGATTTGTTTGTAGCTTTGGCTTCATCCTTTTCATGGTAAGGTTCATTGATTTTATTTCTTGAGTTACAGTCAGTGTGGTAAGGATTACAAACAGAACACAATTTACGGGACCCGGCTGCCACTTGGTCGGAACCTATCCAGGCTTTCTGAATCACTAAAGCAGGCGAATCTTGATAAATAAAATTGTATTTTGCTCGTGTCGTATTGCGAGATTAGACCTATATCATCCTTTACAGCTGCAAAAAGTCTTTGGCGATTTTTCAGTGTCCTACTAAATTTAGCCTCTGTTTAACAAAATCTTAGCAATGGTCAGATGATGTCCTCACTGTAAATCAGTGAGACGTGTTTTAGCCCTAAAACTGGCGCCATTTCGATGAGTAAAATACAGTCCTATTTTTTGGGGGGTCTAATTTGGCTTCCTTTATCAGGGCCAATACAGTCCAATGAACCCAGGGCTGATTTGGACTCAAGGACTGATGAGTCCCAGCTTATGCTGGAACAGCCTTTGAAGGGGCTGTTTTGGCTTAAACTGTGCTCACCTTGCTCCAGGAGAGGCAGAATCAGACTTCAGTGCCCACAATGTTGATAACAAAGCCTCTCGTTTAGCAACTGAATAAAATTTACCTTGGGTACATGTAAATTGTCTAACCAACGAAATAAGATCATTGCAGCCAATGTGGGTGATGAATGATCAGCCTACCGGCGAATTCCGGGTCTACCATTCATTGAGTCCCACCACAATCCAATGTCTGTTCGAGAGCGAAAAGATAATTTATCAGTTCTGGCTTCTCCATTAAGGAGCTTAAGCAACGACGACGACGACAGTAGAGAAAACGTCGCTAAAAAAGATGAATTTGTGTCCTTTCAAACTTTATCGTGTTTACTTGGACCCCGGTCAATTTGTCAAATGTACGCGATTTCTCCCAGTGTTGAATTCTTATGGGCCTTTATCCAGTTTAGAAAAGAGAAATGAATGTTCTTCGTCTTATATTCACGTGCTCCATAAAACGTCGCATTAAGAGGTTTCATGTCGTAGTCGTGCAGCGGGTGCAAAGAAATGTAGTAAAAAGGGTGGTGCACGTGCAAAGCTGTTTTTTAGTTCGTAAAACCAATTGTTTTGTGAGGTTGTGGTCGTCGTCCTTTTCATGGTTGTTTAAGCTTCCTAATATCTCAGTGTAGAAGGAGAAATCAAACAGCGAATGGAAGGCGTGAGCAGGGAGTACGTAAGTTTCCTGTGCGCGCATGCGCATCACTCGACCACACATCCCGCTTTCTACTCTCTTTAATCGCTATTCATTCATCTATTTTACAACTTTAAACCTAGTGTTGGTCACTTAGAGGCTGGAAGAGTATCTTCGGTTGCGTCTAAGCGTGGACACGAGACAAAAAAAAAACATGTTGTAATAGGGTGCCAGGCATGACGTGTTTTGCCGCCAAACATTTAAAGTTTGACAAACTTCGAATGCTTGGCGGCAAAACCTGTCATGTTTGCACCCAATTAGAACATGTTTTTTTGTCACGTGTACACGCTTAGATGCAACCTATGGTAAATGTTGAATGTAATATACGGTAATTCTGTTTCAGCTGTTGCTTGTTCTTGCGGCGGTGTTTTCAGTTGTTGTTTACCGTGCAGCCGTTTACGCTGTATTAGCCGCTCAACATGACTATAACATGGGTCTTGTTAGCGTCGCTACATCTGGCACCGCTGCTCTTCTCAACCTCATCATTATTATGCTTCTTAACAAGGTAACACTAGTTTAACCGAACTTATACCTATTCTCGTTAACTATCGACTTGGGAAAAAAATCCTAGTGGCACTTAAATTTATCGATGTGACATACATTCTGACCTTTAAATAACCTAAATGTAGTTTTCATCATTTCACGAACTGAATTTATGGGGAATTTATTCAAAAAAATTAATAGCCATGACGATAACAGACCTTAACACTGAAGATTGTTAATGCATGGCAACCTTTAAACTCACTTGTGTTGTCATATAAGCAAAATCTTGCAAACATCTGAAACTGAAATGCAATGCTGTCACAACATATATATCGACATAAGTGGGCTTGGCCACCCAACATTAAAAGGTGAATCCTCTTCCTTTATATCTTCTTGATTTTGTTTTGCTATAGCGAGGATGTATCCCAATAAATCGGCATAGTTTTGCTCCTCGGATGTGTGCCTAACTCTTGAGTTTCTTTTTTTTTTTTTCCTCCTTTTTTTAAGGCAGTTTAGTGAAAATCAAATCCCTGACTAAAAACAGCTTTGTTTAATTACAGTTTTATGAGAAACTAGCTGAAACTCTAACAAGATGGGGTAGGTATTTGTAAAATGTTTTGCAGTAGATGGTGTACTGACTTACTCTGCTATAATGAATTACTGAATCGCCGCAAACCACGTTTACTCTGAAACACAATGCTCTTTGTCTGCAAAGACTTTGCATCTGCCGTGAGATTGAAATTTGCCCGTTGAGAGTTTCTTGGTAATTTCTGCAAAATAAGTTGCCACGTGATTTGTAAATGTATCATGATAAACGTCTCGACTAAACCACTTTCTGGAGCCTTTTTAGACTTGCCCTTGTCGTCTGTTCGTGCTCATGTTACTAAAGTATGGTTATCACCCTTGTAAGAAAAAGTCAAAAAATCATTGCAACCCCTGGGGTTATACCTTGGGGGGGGGGGGGGGGTGGTAATTGGAAAAAATTGAACCATGCATTAAAGTTTGATATATGGGGCTTTAACTTCCCACCAGAGATTCTTAATGCAGAGATCAGGGGCACCCAACGACAATTTTCGGAAAATATCTGTTCGGAAGACGATTTGAGATCTAGAATTTTAGGAACATTTGTTGTAAAATTTCTTGCTTACTAGCCTCTCCCAGGATTTTCGAACATCTAAAAATGGTATAATTACCCATTTTTAACGGATTTTTACCCTGAAAAAGGCCACCTAGAATTTTCGGGAGCCTTTTTCTGGCTGAAATTTTCGAAAAGGTAAGTTTTGATCCCTATAATTTTCGGATCACTAGACTTTCAGCTAGGAAATCCGAACAGATGAAAAGTTTTTAGGGGATAAAATATTGAAATATGCCTATATCTACCATTTAAATACTAAAATACGTTCAACAATGCTATGTTAAGTGGTTTTGAACTATATCCTCGTTGGGTGCCCCTGAGAGATCCTCGGATTCAGTGTACCCTCCTTTATTATATACAAAACGAGAGAGACTCCGCCTAATACAAGTTTATCGCCGCAAAGACGCATGTTTGAGAGTATTTTTCTTATTATTCTAAACAGAGATGCCTCGTACTCAAACTCAGATGGAAGACATCTTTTCGTTTAAGATGTACCTCTTCCAGTTTGTAAATTATTACTCGTCGTTGTTTTACATTGCCTTTTTCAAGCTCAGGTAAGCGAATCCCTATCTTCTTGTCAAGCTCTTTCCAACTTATATACACCGAACTAACGGACAGTCGTTTTATTCTCTCGTAACTCGTGTCCGGTGACGAAGGCTAGTAAAATGTGCTATCGTACAATTAACGATTAATGTTTTGTTTTCAGCCCTGGTAGGCCCGCAGACTACAACAGAATTTTTGGACGATACAGACAGGAAGAGGTAAGATTTTCCCACATGCATCCCTTGTGTAATACAAAACAATCACGTGCAAGTTTTATTATTACAAGTGTTAAGGTCGGTACACACTAGGCGACAAGTTGCAGCAACATGTCGCGACGACACGTATCAGCGACAAATCGCTTCTTGTGTACTGGAGAAATTTTGTGAAAATCTTTGTCTCTGCAACAGAATTTTGTCGCGGCAACATGTTGCAAAAAATCAAATCCGAGAGAATTTGTGCGACTTGTTGCAGCGACAAAGATTTTCACAAAATTTCCCCAGTACACACGAGGCGATTTGTCGCTGCGATGTTTCGCCGCAACGTGTTGCTGCAACTAGTCGACGAACCTGAACACACCGAGTAATCAATCTGTCGCCGCGACTTGTTGCTGCAACTTGTCGCCTAGTGTGTACTGACCTTTAAGGTCCATTCACTTATTGATGTAGGCTCCCATTCTTGAACTGTCCATTAAAATTCGCCAGTCGACAAAAATTCCCAATTTCTCTGTGTAAACTGCTGAAAAACAAATGTTACTATGTGAAAGTACCGCCATATAGGTGCCATTTGAATGGTTACAACACGGGATATCGTTCACAGACTCGAAAGTTAGAACAACCCTATAAGACTCCATCAGTGTCAGTTAGAGGGTGCAATTAAATAAGAACGGCGAAATGAATCCAGGGATACAAGAACGTCATTGATAAGTTGTAAGTCAGCTGTCGGACATTTTAATACAACCGTGATGTCCCTCACTTCTGAAAAGAATTGTTGTCTGTGAAAAGTCGTGCACGGAAATAAAGCCAAGCTCTTAAAGGTAGAATTGCAATTGTAGACATTTAGTCTTGTTAATTTAAACTTTGGATGTAATAACAGGGTATTACTTATGAAGGCTGCGAAATGTAAACAAAGATTTTTAGTAATTAAACACCGGGCTCGAATAAACGTGTTCAAACGAACGCAAGGCCGAATCTGCTATCGTGGCGTGTATGAAGATTCCTTAAAGTTACTTCAGATTTATAGTGTACGTATTGCCTTAATAGCCTGTCCACAGGCTTTCTTTTTTTTTTCTTTTATTTTCGACAGTTGGACTGCGCTCGCGATTGATAAATCTCCCGCGTGCTCGACGATCTCTTAAGAGAAAATAGAGGATCTCTCTATTGCTGTAGCGTCCTCGTGAGTCCGTTTTTAAGTTTCTTTTATGTTCTTTCCTTTAAGTGCAACCCGGCTGGGTGTTTGTTTGAGTTACTTATGCAACTGGCAGTCATCATGGTTGGAAAGCAGATCTTTAACAACACCATTGAAATCATCTTACCGTAAGTACTTATCTAACAGAAACTTTAACTTTTTAACGTGCTAGTGACACCGCCAGTCATAAATGGCTCTTTTTTTCAACTTTTAACGCTTCTCTTGCCATGCGCATAAAAACGACAACACCTTTGCAAAATATCGGAAAACAAGTATCTGCTCAGCCGTTTTGGTTTGCTTGTCTGTGGAGTGCGTGACAAATGTGGTGTAATTAGAGCATTTCGCATAATCTCTCTAAACCAGGCAAAGAAGATACAGCAAAATAAGGATGTAAAGGAAGATAAGGTGTGAATCATTTTTGGGATTTTCTTTTAATAGAAAGTTGCAGAACTGGTGGAGAAGACGACAAAACATTGAAGTGCCAGACCTTTCAGGGTACACTCGCTGGGAACTGGACTACGACTTGACCCAATACCCTCTTCATGGACTGTTTTACGAATACTTGGAAATGGGTAATAATTATGCTCTTGGTGTAACTTACAAAATACAGTACCCCACTTCAAAAACTCTCGGAAGAATGGGTACAAACTCTGGGCGCAGTGATTTCTGGGATCGTTTGGGCGGACAAGCGTTAGTTATGATTGGTCGATGGTATTCAAAGGAATCATTAACCGATCATAGGTAACGCTTGTCCACCCGAACGATCCCAGGAATCGTTGATGTGATGGTGAATAGACCTGAAAGACTTTGTCCTGCAATAATTTGTTGCTACCATCTGTTGCCATCAACCTAAAGCTTTCATCGTCTACTTTCAAAGTATCACAGCGCGTTACTGGGACTCTCAGTCCATTTTCAGATTTATTTTCTCTCGAATTTCACTGCATCCGCAAACGTGCGCATAACCCAGTATGGCAGCTGATCTTGTATGCATGGGTTTCTTTGTACTTACACGCATTCTGCAGACTATTTCATTTCTATTTTATCTCGCTTGATATTCTCATGGAGTCTCTGATTAGCTGAGTGATGAATCTTATAGTAGCCTGAAAATCTAACTCGCTAAGATACAGCGTCAAGTGCAGAAGAACTATGGTCAAACTTGATTCTGGCGTAGCCTGAATTTCATCCGATTACTTCGAGTCGTTATTACTCCCTCAGTAACGTCTGAATCGACCGGCCGTTAATGCCGTCCAGTGACGTCACTACTCTTTGGCCTTTGCTTTAATTCATTCAAAAAGTAAAACACGGTTTTCAAGTGGCAAACCGAGAAATATCGTTTGGAAATGTCTGCATGATACAGAATTGCTTTATCTTTTTCGATCGTAGTTCATGTTTAACGTTCAAACTATCAACTGCAGAACTCTGAACCGGTTGTACTGAATTCTATAATCAAACTCTGTCGCAATCACGCAATGAAATAAACACACACACTTAGTTCAAAAACACATTCAATTTGATTTGCTTTAATTGAAAAGAAGCTATTTGGTCCTTAACGAAGAAAACAAAACAAGGAAACAAGAAAGAAAAGCTAACAGAATCATTACACTTGACGGTAAAAATAGCAAGAAGGTCGAATTATAACATGCAGATCTCAGAAAACTTCGCGTAAACAAAATCACCGGCCGCCAAAACCACAAAGCGGCTCTAAATGAAAAACCTACCGACTCTCCGGAACGATCCTTCATCCTCAGTTCAATTTAGCATTTCAGTTTCGAAGACAAGGGCAATTTTGCTGTTTAAGATAAAGATTAAGCTTATCGAAATGTTTGAACTACACGAAAGAATGCCAGGGATGCGATCCGTTGAATATCAAGCAACAATCCCGCTAAAATTTTTCATAATTATACATAATTATGCGAATGTTTAGACAATCAACCAATCAAAATCACTACCCGGTTTTCGGGTAGTGAGTGACGTCACTGGACGGCATTAACGGCCGGTCGATTCAGACGTTGTTGAGAGGAGAAAACGACTCGAAGCAATCGGATGAATTTCAGGCTAGATTCTGGCGTTGAAGGAAAGATTGTGACTGGACAGTGTCTGTTAACTTTGATGTTCGACGTCCAAAGACTCACACCCACGCTCACTAACCCGCCTTCCTCTTGTGACCCTGCAGGAGTGTACAAAATCAGTTGTGTTTTTACTTAAAATTGGTGACTCACGGAAGCGTGATTGTTGATCTAATTAATGTTCTCTTTCAGTGATCCAGTATGGTTTTGTTACGCTTTTTGTGGCGGCTTTTCCTCTCGGTCCTTTTTTCGCGCTCATTAACAACTTGCTGGAAATCCGTCTTGATGCTTACAAATTCATTGTGGTATTTCAGCGACCCATGGCCGCTCGAGCACAGGATATCGGTAAATACTAACTTGCTTCTTTAAGCAAATTTCTTAGTGTTTTTATGAACTAATCAATGCGGTACTTTATTTTCGTCCAGGAATCTGGTACAACATTCTCAAAGGTGTCACCAAAATCTCTGTTGTCGTCAACGTAAGTTAATTTGTCTCATAACTTACTGGTTTGCTTTAAGGGATTGCCGCTAATTTTATAAGCTCACTTAAAGAAGATGTGGATTATAGAAGCAGTGATAAACGTAGCGTAACAGCTTCCACAAATATTTTAAGGTTGATCATTTATTCCAAGGCTCGTCGATTGTTTTGTTGCTTGACACTGAAGCTTTGGAGAGGGTGAAAGCTCAGGAATGAAAAGAATGATTCTTAGATACTGCCTGCACTCTTTTGTTGACTCCCATGTTTTTTTGTTTTTTTTTTCTCAGGGTTTCGTGATTGCGTTTGTGTCCGAATTCGTCCCCAGATTGTACTACACGCTGGGTAAAGGCAATGACACCTTGGAAGGATTCGTTAACAGCACTTTGTCTTGTTTTGTGGTAACGGAGTTTTCTGCTGATGAGAGACCAAAAGGAACAGATGCGGATGTGCTGTGGGAACACTTCAATAACAACAGCTGTGGATTTAATCAGCCCACGTGCAGGTAATGTATATCCAACGGATATTAAGTCACCTTAGACTACAGTGTGCGGCAGGCTGTACGTTAAGCCACTGACGAGCATATTTTTTCGTCCATGCGGATACATTTTTACGCAAGGGGGAATTTTGCCGCAGGGGTTTTCCCGTACAAAAGTGATGGGATACTCGTTTTGTGGGCGAATTGACCAGTGAATGTGTGACTCTGCCCCCGGGAAAGGAGTGCAACGCTGATCGGCTGACATGCGTACCGTGTTGGTCTGTTGAGCTCTCTATTTCCTCGATAAATTCCATCGACACATCAAGCTTGGTCCGATGGACCCGTTCTTTTTCTTAAGCGTCATCTACTCTATCTCCAGAAGTATTTTCGTCGTATGCGAGGGTGGAATACCGTTCCACGAGAAAAATTTGGGACGGACGATAAGAGATGCGCAGAGCTCCAAATAACCTTTGGTCATCGGACAATGTCCTACTAAAATTGTCTTTTTTTCTGACAAAATCCTTCTTCTTGTGGTCAGGCATGATGAATGGAGAGATCAAATGCTACAGTGAAAGGTGTAAGAATTAGTTTGATTTACGTCTTACAAAACTTGTCTGGTTTGTCGGTAATGTTGTCGCACATAATGGTTTGCGAATAGGCCTTGATTTACGTGAAGGGCCAAGTCCTGCTCGTATATTATGTTAACTTCTTAACTTATGGCGCTTATTTTTACATTTCAGATACCGTGGTTATTACGAGCCTCCTTTTATAACGATATTCAACCAAACCTTTCCAAATCCTGACAGATATCAGTTTTCCACAGCCTACTGGCACATTCTGGCAGCTAAACTCTTCTTTGTGGTTGCTTTCCTGGTAATTACACTGTACATATTTTGCATGTCTTTCCTCATTTGGATCATTTCGTTGTTTTAGTTTTTATTGTTGATGACGATGTCGTTTTTTTAGAGTTTATCAAAACGGTGCTATACATATACAGTCAATCTCTCTTAAAGGACACCTCGCTAAAACAGACGGTCTCCCAATAACGTGGACATTTCCCTAAGAAGGACACATCATTGTACCTCGAATGGACTGTAACATCTGTGGCAAACGCTAAGATAGGGCTAACGCGCGAAGCTGAAGGAGCACGAGAGAGCGTGTGTCTACTTCTCGCCCATATCTGTGCCAAGCGCCTGTCATGGTGTCTAAAATACTCGCTTAGCAGATTTCTCGCTAGTCGTTGTAGGGGGTACTAATGATGCTGTGAGGCACCAAAATTCAGCAATAAAACACGCTGCACTGGTCAATACTGTACGCATACTAGCTGCTGAAACAATCGAACAGTTTCTGCCGTGGACAGCTCCCTGTATCCCTCTTCAGATTGGTGATTTTCTTGTTTTTCTTTTTTAACCAAAATAATGCAGACTTTACCATTAGTTTAACCTTTATATTTTCACAGCACATTGTGTTTGGCATGACAGCAATCCTAGCCTGGATTATCCCGGATGTTCCCAAAGAAGTTGATAATCAAATCAAGCGTGAGAATTTCCTTGCCCGTGAGGCCTTGCGGTCGTCAGAGCAGCCGGAAGCTGTATCCCCTGAGCCTCCTGAAGATGACATGTTGTAGAGGTTGTCGCCGTATATTTTCAATGGTCCATTACTTGGAGCGAGTAACTAACTCCCATGCCAAATTTATGTTGCGGCGGTCTGCCAGAATAGGTAATTTTCAACGCATTTTCTCGCGGTACTGGAAACGTTTGCATACCGACGTGGTGTGATACACTTATTTTTGTTTTCCTTATATTTAGAAAGAAAAAATTGGGGGGGGGGGGGGGGGGGGGGCTTGTTAAATGGTCTAAACAGCAGCAAAATCTATCCAAAAACAATTTGGTCTGTAAAAAAAGCCGCGCTGAGAATATACACGGTAGCCGCTCGTCTCATACTAGTGAATGTAATGAATTTATTTGTTAAGACTGCTTTAAAGGCGTCGTCTAACTTGAGGTCTTTATGGATTTTTAATATTAGCTTACAAATACCAGAAAGCAGCCAATTTGGAAAGTCGTATTTCTTGCAAATTATTTAAACCGTACTTGCAAATGAACAAGTAAACAGTAATGTACCGTATTTGTTGGAATAAGCGAATTAGCGCCCACCTAGAATAAGCGCCCATCCTAAGGGCTGAAAAAGTTAATAAGCGCTAAGCCTCAAATATGCGCTCAACACCACCCCACCCCCTTTCCTTACCACTGTTCCGCGTTCTTTTTCAATGTTTCTTCGTTACTGAATATTACCAGTGCGAGCCTTTGGGATGGAAAGAGGAGCACCTCGAGGCTGTCTGACCAAGGCAATCATTGACTTAAAAGAAGAGCGTATATTATAATAACAACTTAGTTAGTTTGTAACATGAAAGTAAAATAAATACAGTGTAGAGTTCTAGATGTAGTTTTACAGGACCGTATTATTTACTCCTTCAAAAAACAGTTTACCAGCTATGTAGAATGCTTTTAGAATGTGTTTTTTAATAAACAATTTGAGACTCGATATGCAGTGCGTTTTGGAACGAACGTAAATAAAGGGAACTTTGCAAACTGAATTGTTGTTGCGAGATGGTCTGGTATGCGCTTTAGGTGCAGGGCAATTTGTACTGTAGGGACAATAGTAGATCGCAAGTGTTTTCGATATTTTTCTTCCAATAAACTATGCGAACAACAAATCGAGCCATCGGATTTCCACAAGAAAACAATTTGTCGTCTCAAAAACCAGTTTGCGATCGGCAGGCATAACTGATGCAAAACCTTACATGAAATAAGATCATAGCAGTTATAGACGTATAACTTTTGCAGTTGCGAAAAGAAAGCCTGAAAAATCCAGGCTTATACGGGATTCGAACCCTTGACCTCTGTGATACTTGGTGCAGCGCTCTACCAATTTAGCTAACGAGCCAACTGGGAGCAGGTCGTTGAATTGGTTCGCTACAAACAATTGAAAGTTTCAAACTGCAAAAGTTGCGTCTATAACTGCGATGATCTTTTTTCATATAATTCTTCACCCCGCAGTTCTCATATATGATTTTCGTATGTTCATGAATTTCATGATCATCCTTTCACGGGTTTATAACGAACCAATTCAACGACCTGTTCCCAGTTGGCTTGTTAGCTAAATTGGTAGATCGCTGCACGCTATTTTGGCCACGGAGTTGTTAATTTTAAGGAAGCTGCTAAACCCACTTATGGTTGCGTTATTTATTTCTCGGCTACTTTGACTCCGTACGCACGTTAGGCCAAGTGCTTTTTAGTTGTGACCTAGACCTAGACTCCATTTCCGCCACTCTCTCGGGGAACCAATTTTTTTCCATAGCGAAAATCTGGCTTCTTGCTGGGGATTAAAATTTGCGATTTTCAGGTGGTCGTGCTCTCGAAATCGTAGTGAAACAACACCCAGAGATGTCACTGTTTGTAAAACACGTTGCCGATAAACAACAATTCCCTGTTTTTCTCTAACGTTATGGTATTCATTGCAGGCCTAGTTCCTGTACGGCGTCTTCGCACGTAATCTCGATGAAGGCACTTCGGTGGCGTATCTGAGAAAAAAACTCCCTCGGACCCCGTGACCCGAAACGCATCAGCCGCGAGGAATAATGAGGCTTATGGACAAGGCAACGGCAGACAGTCGTTCTGTACAGTCCTTCGCTATCATTAAAAACACTGGACACGGGAATTTTTTTTATTGCACGTTTTCAAACTAGAGCTGGAAATAGATTATCCGTTTGCGACTGGCCTGTGTACAGTCGCCCCCTTCCCCACAAACACTCTTCTTTTATTTTTCTGAGGGGAGGGGGCGGCTGTACACAGGCTATCTGAAACGGATAATCTGAACGGATAAACTGTCCGTCAAAATTGACGGATAAAGTCAGGCGGACTGTTCATTCAAAAGTAAAACCGTTCCATTTTCAAATTAAGATGTATTACCTATCTGATGCGAATTATCAAACGGATAGCCCGTCTCACACGAATAATCCGTTTGCAGTATGAAACGACCATTTCTGTTATAAATGAATGTCGCGCCCCGACCTTGAGTTGGGCGTTCGCGTCACTGTTTGCTTTTCACAAAGATAATTTTTAAATTGACTATAGACATTTCTATGCGTAAAATAATATTAGAAATGGAATACTATATTAATAAGTATGATCTATCAAATGTTAGTATAATTACATTGATGACTATCGAAAATAGAGCGCTGTGATTGGCTAGGAGCTTCGCACTATCCGCTATAATCACCGCGCGGTGATTATAGCATTGAAGGCTAGCAGTTTTCAAAATGGCAGCCAGATTTTTTGATGTTTCGGGGTTGGAAATTGATCAATAATTTTATTTTCTCGAATAATCATCAATGTAATTATACTAAAACAATTAGTCGCCTCAGGCGACGTGAATATTGGCGAATAGTCACCTCGACTTCGTCTCGGTGACTATTCGCCGATATTCACGTCGCCTTCGGCGACTAATTTTTAATTAAAATTTTTCAAAAGAATAGCTTCATTTTATCCCGAGATGATCCGTAAGACCTTCATTTTGCTTTGAAGATACAAAAACTACAGGTTTATTGATATTTTTTTGAAACAAAAAAAATAACTTTGTTATTAACCGTAACTGAAAAAATTAACCGATAGCTGTAAAAGAGCCAAAATTTTAGCCGATAACCTTAAAAGCCACAGGCACCCCATTGAGACCCTCTTAAAGGGGATTGTGCAAAAGGACGTTGCGAGCCTACATTTTGAACAGCTTCTAAGAAGGGATATTGGGAAAGGGCTCTTCTATTACTGATCAAATACAAGACGATTCTCAATGCAATACTTTTCCCCCTCCCCCTCCCCCGCCGTAACACACCTTTTCTCCCGCGGAAAAACGGGTGTCGCGTGACGACAGAACGCTCGTCAGGAACCAATGATTGTACAGTACTCAACTGAAATAAATTACAATGCAACAAAATAATTTATTCAAAAATCGCGAAGGGGCAGGCGGTCGCAGGTTGCCTTGTTTAACTGCATGTTCAGCTCCCATTGAAGTTTTGATTTCCCGTTAAAATGGAACGTTTACCTCTTCAAAAGGACTCCGAGAGCCCACCTCTAAGCCCAGTGATGAAAAAAAGCAGCACCTCCAAGATTGTTTACAAGCGAACTATCATAATTGCTGCAATTGTAATAGTGGTTTTGGTGATTTTGGTTATCGTGCTTGGAGCACTCCTCGGTGCGGAACGAGCAAGGTCCAAAGGTAGGCGATTTAAATTTCCCAGCTGATAATTTTTTATTAAATTCGGCGAGTAATTGCGATCAAAGCACTGGCTTAACACAATAGATTTTTGTTATTCAACGAGATGCATATAAGATTTCTTGAAGCCAAAGCAGTCTAGCGTGGTGTAAGTGGTTGTGGTTTCAGCCTCGTGCTCAAAAAAATGTGCGCGAAATATTAGGCACAGAGCTCGACGGCGCAATATTCAGCCAGCCTGTTGCTATAGCGAGTTTGTACAGTGCAGTGTAGTCACTTTGCACATCAAATATAGAGGATCATTTATTCGCTAGCTACCGACAAATCTTCCACAGAAATTCGGGGTTGTTTTTGACATCTTGTGTGAAAATTGAAATCCATATTTATGATATGATTTATAAATTTATACACGTCGAATGTCGATATTAGGGATCTTAAGCAAGGACGACGACGACGGCAGCGAAAACGATGGTAAAAAAATGAATTTGCGTTCTTTCAAACTTAATCGCGTCTGTTTGGACCCGCTCAATATGTCAAAGGCAGGCGACTTTTCCTGGAGTTGAATTCTTAAGGATTTTTATTCAGGCTCAAAAAGATGAAGGGAAATTCGTCGTCGTATGTCCACGTCCTCCATAAAACGTCAAATTAGAAGGTTTCTCGTCGTAGTCGTGCAGTGGACGTCAAAGAAATGTACTAAAAAGCGTGATGCACGTGCAGAGCTGTTGTTTTGATCATTAAACCTATTGTTTTTTTGAAGTCGTCGTTGTGGTCGTTGTCGTAGTTGCTTAACTCATTGTCTTTGCTCAAATTTTTGGTATTTTTGACTATGCAACTTTAAAAAATTATATCTCTGCTGTTATTTACAGTTACATATCAAGCTATACCTCATTTTAAAGGGCAAAAATTAAATTTTCAGAAAAAAAATATTTCGGCCTCAGGAATCCCATAATATTACGCCACCAAAAATAAACATGGCATATTTCTACATGATTATTTTAAAAAAAATATTAAAGAGTGTAATTTTGCCACAAAAGTTGTCAATTGGTGTAATACAGTAGATTTCTGTATTATTTGCAATATCTCAGTAAAACAGCGTGAATATCGGTCGAAAATACAGAGCGACTAACAATTTTCTACAAATATATTTTGCTGGCACTATCGGATTACGCAAGTGATGTCAGAGCTAATTAGCATATGAAACTCGATA
The DNA here is from genome assembly GCA_038088405.1 of Porites divaricata. Classification (NCBI taxonomy): domain Eukaryota; kingdom Metazoa; phylum Cnidaria; class Anthozoa; order Scleractinia; family Poritidae; genus Porites; species Porites divaricata. Next base: position 1,816,711 of record JBBMOI010000002.1, read on the forward strand.
CGACAGCGTCCTTTTGAAGCACGATGTTTACAAACGAAAGACGCTTTATTTCTTAGTTTATCGGTGAAATATCGAGGTAAAAACACGCAGACATGAATTCACTGATATAATTCATCAAAATAAGCAAGGAATTGATGGCAAAAAGCGAAGCGAAGGGCCAAGCGGGGAAGGAATTCATCGCGTTTGAAGAACATGTGCTTCAGAGAGTCAGCCGTGGCTATCGACACACAACATTCAAAACTGTTTTCTTACCTCGATTTTTCGGTTTGTTTTCCTTGTTATCCTCCAAAATCCTTCAAAATAATTTGCCTGACTTGTATTTGGCTTAAATTCGTCGATACAAGCTTTCATTCTTCGCAAAACATGCGACAAAATTCTTCTCGAGAGAAGCGTCATTTTCAGTCGATTTGAGAGAATCGTTGCGTGAAGCTCAAAACGGCCCGGGGGCTGGAACTAGGCCCAAATTTGGCTAAATCTATTAACTTCCTGTGGGCCAAATTTGGAGGCAATCGGAAGTAACGCGATTTTCTGCGAATTTTCCTCGTCATCAGTAGAATTCTACTGAAATTTGTATGAGCCCGAAGAGAATGAGTTAAGCTCCCTAGTGTTCGACTCTGTTTCAGCACGGTTTGCAAACTCCAGACAAAATCATTGACGCATGCGTGCCTTGCGGTCACGCAATAAATTTTTCTTCACGATCAGATCGAAGGGAAGTTCAGGTTCTTTTCTATTTTCTTTTCTATGGTAGCTAGTAAGATATTGTTAAAATTAGAAAACTCGGAATTTTTTTGTCGATCTCTTGTAAAGACTCTCATTTACGCGATTTTCAATCTTTCTAATTATAGTGCACTATCTTTAGATTTCAAAATAATAAACTTTATATGCATCAGTCCATTCCAGCTGCGCCCAGCAACCCGGGCATGACCATTTTTTCCTTGAATGGCAATTTCCCGGGGGCGGGGTTCTTGAGCTCTCAAATCCCCCTGGGTGGGGACGAAAGAAAAAGTCAAATGCCCCGTCCTCCATCAAAACTGCAACATTTTTCATTTATCGCACCGACGAGTAGTACAATTTTGTAAATATTTTTAATTTTTAATCTGCGATTTTTTGTTTCAATTAACCTCTACCACGGTAATAGCGCTATTCTAGCAATTAGATTATTATTAGGACTCTTGTGACGCCTTGACGACACCAGTTTATGGTTTGTTATAAAATTATTGACATTAAGACATTAAGATGTGCTGAATAGTTTTATAAATATGAAAAGAAGTTCTTCAAATAATATCAACAAAAAATTTGATTCAATAACCTTAAAATAGGTTGTTTCACGTCGATGGTTCGCGAACCTCGCTCAACTGTTACGTTTACGCGTGGTCTTTCATACAATTTGTCTCTAGTTCGCACGGAAAAATTACGTCATGGAAATCAACCCGAACGAACAACGGTTGCACAAAATCTCACTTTCTGTTTATTCCCACACAAACAGCTGTCTACGTATTGATGTCAACCTCTGTGTTGACCTTCCCGCTTCCTGCACTTTTTGTCTTCCATGGATTATATCGCACCTGCTTATTGACACAGAGTCTGGAAGGGGCATTCCTGCTCCTATTCCACGAAAATCCCGCATCCGCCTATTTTTTCATCGCTTTCCCGAATTCCTCTCTTGTTTCCAAAAACAACTGTCAACAACCACAACCGAAAAAAAAATCGCGCATCTGTTTGATTCACATGTGCCACTGCACAAGCGTATGATTTCCTGAATTCTCAACATACAGGATAAAAAGTCCCCCATCTCGCTTAAATTTTCAGAATTTTCAGTGGTGAAACCCGCTTCCTGGGAAGGTGTAAACAAGAGCACCCAACGATTGTTTTCTGTAAAATATCTTTATGGAGAACCAAATATTGCCTAGAATTTTCTATTACTTGAGGACAGCTAAAAATCTCTAGATGATCGTTCCCGGCATGCGCACTTTTGGACGCTTATCTTATAAATTCTCTAGGATTTTCTGAAGTTTAATTTTCATATTTTACTTTCCAAGTTAGGCTATTTTTCGTAGGAAAAAGGGAACCTAAAATTTTCGGATTCAAGAATGTGATGGCGCAAGAGAGAATGTGGCGTTAAGGATCAGAAAATGTCTCTCTTTCGTAATTCGTTAATTTCATCTAAAATTTTGGGAAAAATAATACTCAGGCCCTTGTAATTTCAATAAGACTCGAGTGCCCCTAGGATGACCGAACAGATATTTAGGGGGAAACTATCGTTGGGTGGTCCTGTGTCAAATCCCGTTTCCCGTCAAGATATTAGGTATAGAGCACGGCAAAACGCTTGTGTGTCACAAAAACGTGACAGGGCTATTACTTGTGATCTTCACTCAACATTAATGTTTTCTTGTCTTTACAAAAGCATCCGTTTAAAGCAAGGTGAAGTTTGGCGAAAAGTGATTTCAAACAAAATTATTTTCATTCTTGGCATACAAGATTTCCGGTCTTCGTTTCTCTCCCGTCCTGTTGCATAAGTTCACTAATTATGCGTTTTTCCGAATCCCGCATCGTATTTTGGTCAACTATACCCTTCCACCCTGTTCTGACGTTTAAGCCCAAACATGTTTATATGAGATCCGGATTTTAGCTGATTCTGCTTTCCTCCATCCAGTTTGCCGATGATTTTACTTGCACATTGTCTACAAACAAGCATTTGATTTAATCGGTTAGCACTTTAACATCTGTCAAAAGGCCCTTGCACAACTGATGACGCGTACGTTTACAGATCTGATAGTATTTATTTTCTTAGACAGTGAAAATAGTGATTAAGTACTGACAAGAAACGGTTAGCTTCTATTTTTAATTAAACATCTGTTCGTCAGTCTGTCGTCTCAGTGGATGGCGTAGTGGTGTAGGTGATGGAGTGTGGATACTACTCTCCGGGTTCGAGTCCTTCTCACGCCCCTCCAACTTTTTTTTCCCTTAAAAATTGAAGACACTTTCACCACGTTTATGAACATTTGCTGGCCAGAAGTTTCAAGCAACTGAGAAATTTCATCCGTGTAGTGTGGAAACATCAGAGAATACTACGTTGTGTAAAATTCATAAAATGTCTAAGGGCTTATTGACCCGCCCGCAATGACTAATCACATGAAAGGTCACGACAGCCCATTCAGTCCTCACGTCTAATTGGTTTTTCCTTACGTCACCACGGTATTTCAAGAATATTTTCGTGTTTACTCTTCAGTAGTCCGTCGATTCGCCCGACAATAGATTCTTTCATCACCTGAGTTGTATTTAGGCGTCCGCTCGAGTTTACTTTGTAAGCCATTCCCTAACGATAAGAAATGAGTGAGAAGAAGCTCATCTCCGGTCAATCGTCTGGTATTTTTCTCAGCAAAACAAGACTCATTATATGTGGAGTAGTTGTTCTTGTGCTGTTGATTCTGGTTATCGTCCTTGGAGCGTTGCTGGGGCACACGCGTTCAAAGTTAGCAGCTGAAGGTACTGGAATTCGTTAGTTTCTAATCTGATGATTTTGGTATCCGACGTTGTTTGCAAGGAAAACATTATTTGAGGTGGTCCTGCTACAGCTTTTGATGCCTGCTGTTTCCGTGCCTCGAGCAAAGTTCGCTCCACTCGGGCCGGAGTCACGCAATGTTCCCCGCATCCACGCCGGGGGGGGGGGGGGGGCATTGCCCGAGCGGCTACGATGGAGACAAAGGTGGGAAGGACTCACACAGGTCATTTTTTCCGTTTTACGTATTAATATTAGACTGCGAGCATATATTCTCTTATTTTTCTTTTCAGTCTGGGGACAACTAGTCTCCTTTGAAGCCGTTTTTAGGGTCGCCACACAACGCTCCTCTTGCGTGACGACCCTGAAAACGACTGCGAAGGAGACTAGGAGACAACGAGCTGTCAAGGTAATCTCATCCTAGCGTGTCCGATCGATAAAAATTGATCACCGGCAACCAATCGATATAATCAAGATAATCGTTCGGTATTCAATAAGTTTAATAGGCAAAACAACAACTTCGGACGTGCACCACACTTTTTTGTACATTTCTTTGCCGTCACTGCACGACTGCGACGTAAAAATGCCTAATTTCGCATTTTATGGAATGTAAACAAGGAAGGACGAAACGTTATTTCCCTCTCCGAATTTGGTTATGGTCAAAGTAAATAGGTAGGATAATTACGATAAAGACTGAAAAATAACGTAACATAATTAACATTTTATTAGCATTCCCATATACAGAAATGGTAATTGCTTTTAAACTAGTACAATTATAATATATTTCAATAATATTTAAATTGACCAAATAAATATAGAATATTAGTTAAATGTAATAATTAGTAATCTCTATTTCCCATGCTTTTGTTTCATTAAATAACTTTCTCTAAGTTCTAATGCTTCATAGATATATAGTATAGCCAAAGTTTTTCCAAACATATGGATCGATATATATATTGTTAAGAAATACAACTTTTTCCGATTTGTTCATATCCACGAATTTGGAGTACCTGAGTTCTACGTCTTGAAAAAAGTGTTTCTTAAGTTGCTATATAAATTGCATTCCAATAAAAAAATGAATTACTGAACATTCTCTACTTTATTCGACTAGCAAACCTGGCACATTCTAAGATTCTCAGGAATTTTAGGAAGATAATATCTATCACTGACTCTCAATTCTTAACTTGTGATTACTTTATCGTAACTTTGCTACTGCACTGGCTGGCGGTGTTTTTCGTTTTTAATAAGGTCTAATTTGGGGGTAATTACATGAGACCGGGACGAACTCAGGTTGGTACGAATTTGTAATTTTTGCAGTCGTTTACATGAGACCGGGACGAAACACTTCGTTGATTACATGACACCGGTACAAACTCAAAAACAGGAGATTTCTTGGAGCTTTATAACTTTCTTAAGTCGATTTTTTTAACATATTATTCGCTAACTACACAATTGACGCCAATTAAGAATTTTAGACAGAGCGTAGAGAACCGTAGATTTTCCTGCTCTCATAAAATTGTAAACTATATCGAACGCTCATCTGGTAGCATGTTAAATGCATAGCCAATCCCTCACATTAACCGAAGCATATATTCAATTGAAGCTACGTCCAAGTCTTGTTTACAGTTATTCATAACAGTGTTGTTATTTTGCTAAGAAAAAGCAAAAATGATATGGAGCCATACGAAGAAACATGCTATTTATGGACCCGGCTGAGATTCGTTTCCGTTTTACTTGAGAACGGTACGGTCTCAGATCCCAAAGTAACTCGTGTCGGGTCAGCGACCGACACGAAGTCAGACTGGTCGATTTCATTTTTAGGCCGGTTGCATGTAAACACATGAAAAGAAATGTATGGAGACCGATACGAACTCATACCGCGGCCTGAGTTCGTCCTGGTCTCATGTAAATACCCCCTTAATATTCTGATCTACTAACATTAGTCTTAAAAGTGGAATAGAAATTCCATTTTTTGTAAGATCGCAACATTTTCATTTGATACTTTTTGAAGTCGTCTATGATAGCCTGTTTTATTTTAGCAGCTTCGAGTTAACCGATATTTTGCTCTACAAGAATATTAGAGACCTGTAATTTTTTTATTAGAAGTGCTGCAATGTAGTTTCATGATTTCATGAAATGACAATATGAAAGGCGATTTTCCATTGTTTGCTAGTTGATTTGAAAGTAAAAGGCATTGCTTTGCAATACTAGTATCAGGTAGACTAACAAGATGTAGATTTAAGTGATAGTCTTCCTGCTTCATTATGAGATATATGTTTTATTGTAGCTCGTCTATTTAGGCCAATAAAATGTTTGTAAAATTGGGTGTGAATTTTTTCTTCATACAGAAAGTCGCCATCATCCATGGGTGAATTTCAGACGAGACCTGTCACTAAATTAAAACAATACTAAACAATAAATTCACTAAGTACATAAAACTACACAATAAAAAGTACAAATTCTCATTGTCCCTATCAAAATTATGCTAAAAGATGTAAAACAGCGTTTCTAAAACTGCGAGTTCTTTCACTGTTTCCGACTTTAAGAGGAAACTCGTTCCATTCTTTGAACTTTATAAGCGACGTTATCGTTGTCGTCGCGTCGTTGGATCATAAAGTCCCTATTTTTCCGGTTTGGGTTGATTTTATGGTGCTAATAGGTCTCAACTTCCTCTCAGTAAGTCGACGGGCACGAAGTGGGTATGCAGAGGAAAAACACTCATGTAAATTAAAGCCGGTATGCAGTGTCGGACAAGTGCAATGCACAAATCCTTGTTCTAAAATCCAACGAAAGGAATGAAAGACCGAAAGTTTTATTTACAAACAGTACTTACGTTACATTTCCACTGTAACGCAGCCTATCTAATCAGTGAACAAAAGACGTGGTTGTCTAACCTGCGAAGTACTCAGTGAATTCCTTCTTGGGAGGGACGAAAGGGAAGACAAGCGTTTGAAAGCCGATAACTGTCAAGAGAGCTCGGGCATTGCACATAATGCGTAATGGAGCCAACTGCCGGTGAGTTCAACATTTTTGAGTCAAAGTAACCTAAGATCAGGCTCAATTTTCGTTTCGCTTTGTAAATAACATTCCGGTGGGCGAGGCGAAACGAAAAAGGTATGACGAAAAGTTCGTCATCGCTCAATGCGCCTGTATTTATGACGGAGCCACCTTAAAGGCCTGTTTACCTGGAGGTGGGGGACCCAAGGTAGGTAAGGTAACCCGCCTGTCCATGTAACCTCTCAAGACGTGATCACATTTACATGATAGGAGGAGTGACCCGCCACATGTTACCTCACCCGTAGCTGGGAATCAATGATTAATTTCAAGCAGCTTTTAATACGTTTTCAAATTATTTTGAATATTTAATTTACAAGGAATCAATGATTAATTTCAAGTAGCTTTTGCAATGCTGTAATACTTTGTTATGGTCATGCAAATAAAGCTTATTGTTGTTGTAGCTGGGGTCCCCCACCTCCATGTAAACATGCCCTAAGTAAGTTTACTTATACTGTCGGACTACCACCTATCCAAAACAGCAAATTTTCACAGTCAAAGCCGCCGGGGACACCCGTCTATGATTAAATTTATAAGGCAAAATTTTGCTTGTGGTACAATTTTTTTGAAACGCTTATATCTCGGCTGTTTTAGAGGCGATTGAGATAAAATTTTACAGAGACATTGTGGAATGATGAAAGTTTAGGAGAGTTGTCTTTTATTTGGTAGTTGGCGCTTTTATACGGCAATGCCTTAAGCCACAGCTGTAACAAACTGGGAAATCTTGATTTTGTGTCCAAGTTTGCGGAAAGAATAAAAGACCGTGATTTGGTAAAAACCTCTAGTTTGTTATCTATAGAGCAGACTTTTCAATTTAAAGTTTGCAAGCTAGGATGTAATCGTTTAAGGTGGCCCGAACCTATTTATATGCGTATTGGTTATGTTTTTGATTTGCGTTTTTCAGAATGAAAGATTCGACCGATTTCTATGATTTTTGGCATCCTTAATAAATAATAATGGAACTTTAAGAAAATGTTATTTGTTTTTTTGTAGATATAAAAACCTTTGAGATATCGGCATATATATAGATTTTTCCCTAACTTCAGCAAATAAGCCTCAGAGCTCTCTAGTTTTACATCTGCAAGTTTGAAGGCAATCGTTACCGTAGAACTGTCTCGCTGCACAAAATGCTGGTCAAATTTAACCTTAAAATGCTACGCTAACACATTTGTGAAGTTGACGCACGAATAGAGGTAGGTTGCCGACAGACTATCTCCTATCTGAAAGGATATTCCTACCTAAAGCTTTATTGCAAGAAACAGAGCGATCAGAAACCTACGGCGAACATAGTTAGCAGTACAAGTTAGAAGAAAAGCTTTATGCTGAGTGCGCGGTAATATCAAAGAAACTTATGTTGTACTTGTCACTCTCTTTTGGAAACAAATCTTAACAAAGCAAAATATAGCATTTACGAAGAACTCTCAACAGTTTTTAGTGTCGCAGGTTCCCGTTTTGAAGAAAAATAAGGCCACCAACTCCAGTACTTCTAACAATCCATTTTTCAGCTGCAATGAAAACCCTTGTATTCGGAAAAGTCAAATTTTGAGACTCCCGAAGGTGTCCCGACAAAAGGTGTCCCGAAGGTTTCCCGAATATAGCACCAGTTCCAAGCAAGAAATGTAATTATGCCGGTAATTATGGTTAATTACATTCCACGCTTTAATTTCGTTTATAAGCTGCAATGTTTAAAACGTACAATAGGGTTTGATATTAAATTTCTAAAGATTTCCTTATTTATATTGATTTGAAAATCACTGAAACAAGGTTTATTATCATTCATAACCCGTTTGTTACTTTTGAATAAACATATTGTTCGCAGTGTGCGTGCCACACGTGCAGGAGGTGAACACTTTAAATTATGCGCTCATCTCTTATCCAGTTATGAATATGTCGTAAACCTGTCGATATCAGTCGTTGTACTTTGTGCATACGCATAAATAAATGCATAACAATGAGCCCAAGGTGTCCCCAGCGACTTTAATACAGTTGGAACATCTTGTAAACGACCACTCTCGTAAGCGACCGTGACCACGTTTCGGGGCTGACGTCGGTTTTTCTTTGTTTTAACCTGTTTAAGCAACCATATGACGTATGGCTTGATCTCAATGTTCGCTGCATACAGTCCCGATAATGCTACTCAGAGTATCCAGGTGATCTGTGACGTCACTGCGGGGGCCTGGGGAAAGAAATTTTAATGCCGTATCCCATAAACCAACGCGCGCACCAATTCAATTCAATTCAATCTGTTCCCGTCAGCTTTGGTTTATGGGATACGGCATTAAAATTTCTTTCCCCAGGCCCCCGCAGTGACGTCACAGATCACCTGGATAAGAGGAACTTTAAGCTAGAGCATGGAGCTACACCTTTATACCCATACACAAAATGCTCTTATAGGGTTAAGAAAAAGATATCAAACAAATTTTACCGGAGGGGGCACTGAACATATTTTTTGAGGCATTGCATTAAAACTGAAAAAGTTGGCCTAATTTTCCGAAGTTTCAATCCATGTCCATCCTTCCCACCCGTAAAATCAGAGGGAAGGAAACAGTTTCAATGCCTAATGGACTTCTAAAATAACAAAACTGGACCATTATTGTCGAAGCCAGATTTTGGCCTCGATAAGATAGCACATAGTGTGACATAGCCCCTTTAGTGGTTCTCAAAACCAGCCATTCCCCGGAAATTTTATGGTTTCCTCTTTTTTTGGTCATGATTTCTTTATTAGAGCGATTTTCGTATGACCTTGAAAAATGGTTTCGGTAAGTGTTCTTTTTTTTGTTTTATCAGCCAATCGATGAAAAGATCAAAACATGGACTCATCGTTTTCCCACCAAAGAAAACCCTAATATGGAGAAGGCATTGTTCGATTGGCCAATCGTGTTGCAACACGTCAAAGCGAAGTGTTGGTTGATTTCTAGAAAGTTATCGGGCATGAAGTTTTTTTCAGCCGAGCGTTCGCTTAACCAACCAAAAGCCACGCGCGTTTGTATCAGTTCGATAAACCAATCAAATCGCTCTATTTCCGTTCGTTTGTTGTTTCTGTTTTGTTCGCGCGTTGTCATTTCAAGGTCATACTAAAATCGTGCTAACAAACGCTCTGCCGGCCTTACCTGTGAAGTTTTTCAAACCGATTGTACAATTATTGCTCCTCACAGAGACAAAAAAAGAGACAGTTAATGGATTAACTCCTGCTTCAACAACAACACCAGGCCCTACCACTCCTGGTACTGAAGTGTGGTGGAATGTTCGTCTCCCAGAAAACATTGTCCCTGATCACTATGACGTGGTTCTTTATATTGATCTTAAGAAGCTGGTGTTCTTTGGAGATGTATCAATTCTGGTGAGCATAACAAAGCCAACTGAGAATGTACTGGTTCATGTCAATAAGATGAATATAACGTCTGCTAAATTAGAGACGGCTTCCGGGGGAGGTGAGAAAACTATTTTTTCGTTGATTGCTCGCTCGATTTTAAGTTTCTCTAAAAAGACCTGTATTTTTACGATCGAGGTTTTTTTGATGAAGTCAAAGGCGAGTTAGCGATTATTCCTTCAACAACTTACCGATGGATACTTTTCTTAGTTTTCAGTCAACCAATCAAAAAGCAAGATATTCATCGACTAAAAAATAACTAGAAAACCTGTCCAATAGGTAAAAAAATAGTACATGACCGAACCGTATCTTTATGAGATCAGTTCGCCGCATTTTATTCTTGAGATAAAGAGAAAGGGCTATGACGTCATGTATACCCGCGCAAGTTAATGAGATTCCCCTACTTAAAAAAATTGTGTAGCTGGTTCCTACTATACAACTCAAGACTGAGTGTGAGCAGTCAAATCTAAAGGCAGCTTATAGATTCTGTGACGAAGACGACAATGAGGGTGAGGTTTTCTCAATAGGGAGCTTAATGCCTTGACGCTAAGAAATTTGTATTGATAAGTTTCTTTTCTCTTATAATGACGATTTACCTGAGAGTTTCAACCAAACCACCGCCCAATGATGCAAAACGTCTACTTCCGGTTGACGTCCGTCGCTCAAAAACGCTGTTGCTTACCTTTGTCATTTTGGCGGGAAAACGTCATAGCCTTTTTGTCATTCAACTACCAGTCTTAGCTGGCGACGGCAATAATTGACGCGACGTTTTCGTTGCCGTCGTAGCGGCGGAAACAAGTTATCAACTAATAGAAGTTTTATGATCATCATTTCTATACACCTCATTGCCCTCTTAGCTTTGCTTCGCCATAACGTCCTTTCAACTTTTATTGGCAGATTCCCTAAGCATACAACGGCAATTCGAATTTAAGAAAAACCAGTTCTACGTTATGGTGATGAAGTCACCTTTAGAAAAAGGTCGACAATATCGAATCAAGATGAGCTTCAGAGCACAACTTACAGGTGACCTGGCGGGATTATACAAAAGCACCTACAAAAGAGACGGCAAAGAAGTGTAAGTTTGTTATTTTTTGTTGAAAATTGTAGCGAGATATTAATAATAACATTTGTGTATTATAACATAGCGCGCGTGCTTGCCCTGTTTAAAACAAAAGGCTGATTTAGCAACAGAACGGGAACGTCAGTTGACGACGGGAAAGCGCGCGGAAAGGACTAAACGCTACTTCCGGTGCTCAATTTGCCACTCTTCGATTGGTCAAACGAGCAGTTTGATTTGCGCGCCGTCGTCTACTGACGTTCCCGTTCTGTTGCTAAATCAAGACTGACATTTAGCTGCAAATTGGTCTCTGTCGGGAAATATCCAATTTGTATAAAGTGTCCTCCGTTTTTAACGTTTATCCTTTACAAAACAAGTTAATTGTAGAGTAAGCTCAATAGCGAAAACTTATGCACTTTTGTTATCGCCGAACAATTAAACGACTGAGGCAGAAAAATTTCTCTTGCAATAACAAAAGAAATTACATATCAAGAAGACATAAATTTGTTACTCACATAAACAAAAACAATTGCTGCCAGGTCTAGTCAAGGAGACGTAATGGCCAGCCATTTTTTCGTAAATGAATATAAGTTCAAAGTCGGATGACAGTCGTCTTCCTCCCAAAACAAGTTTTCTTTTCGGTAAATCCAAACCATGCTCCACGACTTATTACGAACATGTGAGTATTTTAACTTTAGGTGGACTTTAAGACTCTTTTACCTTTGTTTCTGCTTAGTTTCCATTGATCATTAGCGGATAAATAAGTAAATTTTCTTTCTCAGTTTTGCAGAAAGAGTTTTCATCCAAACTAGACGATTGTGACGTGTTTATAATCAGCCAATAGAAGCGTTTGTTATTGTGTCGTGCGCTACGAGAATAGAGAGGAGAAGTCGTTACGTCATGTTGCCATGGTAGCAAAATTTTGGATGACAACAAACCGCTTTATGATTCGCAGTATTTAAAACTTAATTTCATTTAATTTGGCAAATCATGCCGAAATTTTCTTTGGGACCGTATCTATCGTAACACCAGAAACAGTGAATCCCTTGATATTCCTCCAAGTAAGACAAAGTCAGGCCAGCGACGTTTCCTCCATAGAGCAGTCAACATTTGGAACAATTTAGACAAAGACTTTAAACAGATATCTTTAACTTCATTTAAAAAAAAGTTGAAAATGCACATGCTAGAGAATTATTTTAATGACCGCCTTTTATAATTTTATTCATTTTTTATTATAATGTTCTTTACTGTTTAGTATTGAAAAGCCCCCTGGGAATACTAATAAAGTATGTATGTATGTATCTAAGTTTAGAAAAAGAAAGCAACAAATTTTGTGTTGTGTTCACCTACTCCATAAAGCGGGCTCGTGAAATTTGGAAGTTCCATGTCATAGTAGTGCAACGACGGCAAAAGAAAATGTGCAAAATGGCGTGATACGCGTGTAAAGTGTTGTTGAAAAAAATATATAGACATATTATTTTTTTTGCCGTTGTCCTTGCGGTCGTCGTCGTCGTTGGTTTTTGTTGTCGTCCAGAAAGTAGGGAGCTTAAGCAACCACGTTTACGAGCGATGCACGTCAACCGGAAGTGGCCCTTTTTCTTCTTTGGACGATGGTTTTGCCCAAATTTTTAATCAGATCGTCTCTATAAGAGTAAAGAAACTGAGCAATACAAATTTTATATCGTCAAGGCATATTAAGAGGGAAAAGTCCTCACTTCCGGTTGACGTCCGTCGCTCAAAAACGTCTTTGCTTAAGCTCCCTAGTGCCACCATGGTAACGCGACGTCACACTTCTACTCTTTATTTTCCAGTAATCGAAAAGCAAGTACTTTTGTCAGCTATGTTAAAAAAGAATTTGCTCATTCTTTTAGCTGTGCGTATATCGAGTTATGGATGCACTTGGGAAGTTTGGAGAGCACTCAAGAAGCTAGAGTTGCACTCGGCTATCGCCTCGTGCAACTCTTACGCATCTTTCTTGCTCTCCAAACTTCCCTCGTTCATCCATAACTCGATATACGCACGCTAAGCATGAATAAATTCTTAAATAATTGCGCCATTACTTTTTTTGCCAGACGGCTTAACTAAGAAAATTACGTCATTTTTTCTACGTCCTCTTTAAGTTTAAAAGGACGAATAAATGAAATCAGGCCAATGGCTTCACACCAAAACCTAATCCATTTGTGTTTAATTCATTCATTAGGCCGGGGTGGGGCACATCTGAAATAAATGCTGCGTTCTTAACTATAAATAATAATTGATAAATATAACAATGGTTTGTGTGCTGCGAATAGTGCTGTTGTATCACCCTAAACACTCCCAGGCTTCCAACGAAACCCACAAAAAATCCCGCGCCGAATTTTCGAGGCTTAAAATTTTTAGATGATACAAAACGCAATAAAGGGAATTTCAATGTTTGTGTTTCGTTACTCGGTATTGTACCAGACTTATCGTCAATTTTCCTCATTTGCTTGTCTAGAATAGAACTGTGCGGCCGGCAAACGTGCGCTGTTCTACGCCAATGCGTAGTTGTTTTGAATACCCTCTCCCCCACCCCCCCAAAAAAAACACTTCTTCAACCAAGGCACCCATGAAAAAAAATTACTTGCCAAGGAAATCCCGGAAAGAGAAATTCCAAACTTTAAACAAAGATCCTTTGATTATCCCCTTTACTTTAACTCCGGAGTACTGGAGTACCCACGCCCCTCCCCCCTCCACCCCCAACCCCAGGGCTAAATACTGTAATAGGTGTTTGAATTTAAGAACTTTTGCCTTAGTAATTATGAAGATTTATTTGATTTTAGATGTGTTTTATTTAAATTTAAATCTATTTTAATCAATTTTTAATTCTAATTTTTTCACTTTGTTGAGTGCCTAGATCTATTACTCGATTTTTAAAGGCGCTATAAAAATTTTTATTATCATGATGATGATGATGATGGCGATGACAGTCGTGGGATTCTTATTACAGAACCATTGCAGCTACTCAGCTCCAGCCCACCGATGCACGAAGGACGTTTCCCTGTTTTGATGAACCAGCACTGAAAGCAAAGTTCACTGTGACCTTGGCGCATGATCCTAGCATGATTTCCATCTCTAATATGCCAATCAAAAGCCAATCAAGATCCAAGGACGGCGAGTGGCAGTTGGATCATTTCGAAGAAACGCCAATAATGCCGACTTATTTACTAGCCTTTGTCGTGTGCGACTTCAAGCATAAAACCGTTACAACCAGCGGCGGAACAAAGGTAAGTGAAGGACTGTTGAAAACTAGATGATATCATTTGCCCCTTAAATGACACCTCACTCTATGCTAAGATTATAAAAGAGGAAATCGGCTACTGATTTGGTTCTTTCTGTGAAAATAGCATACAGTGGAACCCCGTCTATTGACCCCCCGTTTATGCGACCACCTCGACCATATTCTTTCGACCCAAATGAAAAAATCACTGAGTCATTTTGTTATTTTGAAGATAATGCGACCACCTCGTTATGACGGCCAGGATTTTCTGGCCCAACACTGGCCGCATTAACGGTGTTCCACGTACTTACTTACGTACCTCTCTCTTAAACTCTAAGGAAGGCCTGACGCTCAAGCTACGATGTGCCAATCATAGTAGCGATGTCTCTTTAAAAAAGATAACATCAACAATAGTAATGATTAGCATAGTTCTAGTATCAGTTGCTTTTCTGTCTAGTTTTCAAATTTTACTATCGGATTTTGCTATTTTAATTTTTATTTCATCCATTTGTCCAAAAATAAAGTGGCTTTTTTTCTGCACTGAATTTTGAGGCTGCTATAGGGGCGATCGTCCTTGCGCACAGGATTTCCCTTTAATCACTAGCTAACACACTATTTTAATATAGTCATTAAAGAGGTTTAACAGCCAATTGCCAGGTTTCAGCACTTTTTATAATCCTGGTGCTTTAAAAGGTAAAATTTACTTTGGTAGTTCGAAATAGTCATGTGACTCACAAACCCAAGGCCGACGGTGCGCTCATTTTACCCCCCTCCCCCTCCCCTCTTTCCCATGGGAACGTCTAAGGTATGTAATAAAATTTCGATAATGTACGAGATAAAGTATCTGTTAAAACGGGTGGCCAAAATTCCTGTAGATATCTAAGCGCTCAGCTTGAACATTCTAGCAATGTGTAATGAACTAGACAGGATGGCCTTTTGCATTTGGCACGTTTATTATTATTATTATTATTATTATTATTAGAATTGGGTTACTAAATGAAAACACACATGATTCACTGCATGTGTGTTTTCATTTAGTAACCCAATTCTATACACCGCTCTACACAATTGTGTATTGAGCACTCTTTGGCAGTGTTTACCACAACTTCTCACGATTATTATTATTATTATTATTATTATTATTGTTAGAAAGAAGGATTTGTGTTCCCAACTGGGACTCGAACTCAGGACCTCCCGCAAAGAAGGCTGCGCACCAGCCAGCAGCTGCGCTAAAACTTGATGCCTGTATTTGTTATAATCGTTGTACTATTTATATTGTTCCTGTAGATGTCATTTTATGCTCCACCAGACCAAATAGATCAAGTGAATTACGCAATGAATATTGGATCAAAAATGCTAGAGTATATGGAGCGTTATTTCGGCATCAAATACCCTCTGCCTAAAGCTGGTAAGAATCTTCTTTTGCAAAGAGCCAAATTACTGCAGCCTGCTACACACACTGTACAATTTAAACTTATGGAACTACGTCGTTCATATCCTTTAGATCCTTTATAATTATGACGGGCAAGGGCGGCGTAGTGGTGAGAACACGGCATTAATGTGGCCTGGGCTCAAATCCAGGCCTTGACGATGTATTATTTGGGTTGACTTTGTTGTTGGCTCCTCTCCCTTGCTCCGAGAGGTTTTTCTCTGGGTACTCCGGTTTACTCTTCTCCTCAAAAACCAACTTTTCCCTATTCTAATTCGACCATGAATGGTAGACGAAGGACCACTATGTTCTAAAATCGCTATTGATATGAAGACCATTTCAATTCTGTCTGTCTAACGTGTTTCCTTGTTGATTTCTTTTCTTATATCTTCGTTTAACGGAAACAAAGTTTGCAATAAACGCTTCAGGCGTTTTATCGACTAATCATCATCTGACACAACCTCGCCTCCTTGACTGGCTGTGTTGCACTAATTCAATCATAATAGTGTTTATAAAAGCAAAAAGATTAACGCTCGTGATATTGCAGTCATTAACTATTTTTACTATGGTAGACATGATTGCTATCCCTGATTTCGCTGCTGGTGCAATGGAGAACTGGGGTTTAATACTTTATCGAGAGACGGCACTGTTGTACAAGCCTGGTGAATCATCAGAATCTAACAAGAAACGCGTGGCAGATGTAGTATCACACGAACTGGCCCACCAGGTTAGTTAAAATATTCAAAAGAAAATCAATATTTTATTTATTCATTCGGAATAATGAGGCTAGGGACAGCAGGCAACCCTAACTGCTGTGGTCCGTTCTCGAAATACCTACTCAGTAGGATAAGATAAGAAAGAAAACCCTCTGGCACCCGGCCAGGGTATTGCGCGAGGGACAGCAGCCGATCAGATTACCATCCCATTTTTCATACATAAACACTTTCTTTTCATTTAGTAAAACTGAATTTACGAACATTCAAGTCCTAACAAGTTCAGGTCAGGAAGTTTGTTTCTAAGGCCCGGTTGAGACGCCGAACTTTTCATGAGCCGAACCTAATTCGAATTAAGGCCGACCCAAATTATTTAGACCGGCTGAATTGATTCAGACGCACTAAATTCAAAAGGAGAAAAATGCTCATTTCGCTCAAACGACTTACAAAATACGTTATAATAATTTATGCATTAGGTTCGGTACATGAAAATTTCGGCGTCTGAATCAAAGCCGTTGCAAAGTCGCTCGGAAGGCGAAATTCCCGGCTGGGCCAGGCGAAAAGAACAGCTGAGCCGTTCCAAGTTGAAACAGGCCACATTTCCTAGTTGATTCAGACCCCGAACTTTTCATGTACTTAATTAAATGTATTAGGTTCGGCTCATGAAAAGTGCGGAGTGTGGACCGGGCCTAACTCTGCCCATAGTTATTAAAGTGGAATGGTTATGAAGCCAGACAGACTTCTTTGTTATATGTTTTTGTGGACTTGACCGTGCACAACGTTCGATAGCGTTCTTATCATTTTGAACTTACTGACCAATAGAAACATCGCATTAATTTATTCAGTCACAACCTGGGGACTAAGACAAAGGATTGTGCAAGGTCAGGGACAGGGAGCTTCCAACATAAACTACAGCACCGCTGTTTTCTCTTTGATGTTTGCCGGCTTTCACAACCAGTTTCACTACTAACTAAGCTCTGCGCACCTGACCAGGGCCATGACAAATTAAGAATACAAATTGTCTCGTCACATGACATGCAAGTCTGTCGTAATAGGCACCAAATTCTCTCAAAAGGCATGCAAATATTTATAAAATGGCGGTTCGCGACGATTTTCAACATTAACAGTTTTCAGCATTTGTTCGATGGATCAGAGGAATACATCTCTTTTTCATAAATTGGCCAATCACTAGTAAACAAGTTGTGGCAAAGTTGAGCTCGTTAACACGTGCCCAATTTTGGCTTGATGCGTTGAAGACTCAAAGACGAGTTTTGTGAGCCCCATTTTTAATTGTCAAAGTTTATTCAGCAGTTGGGATTTAATTGATCACAAAAATAAAAATAACAACAGGAGCGGATTCAAAACTGTCTGAAATGTTCGCAAAATTTTCTGTTTTTGATAGTAAGACTTGCCGGTAAATTTACAATACAAGCATCTATGAACTCTTCCACACTAACAACTGTTCTTTTATTTGCTGCCTTTAATATTTAGTGGTTTGGTAATTTAGTCACTATGGAATGGTGGGATGACTTGTGGCTTAATGAAGGATTTGCCAGCTTTGTAGAGTATTATGGAGTCAATCATGCAGAGCCTGACTGGAAGCCGGTAACTTAAGTAACGTCTTACAAACTTGGAAACCTATAGTTAGGGATTAAGATTAATCAATTAAGGCTTAATTTGCAGCTGTCACAATTTGCTTGCCCACTGGGCCACTTCCTACGTGTCTTTATAGTTACTGATGACTTACCTGGACGTTTGCCCATTAGGCAAACAAGTAGCTTTAAAAGTAACTTGCTGAGCAAAAAAATCTACTTGTGCCGGACTACCGGACGGGCTTTTTTCGAGCGCTGATAGAAGTGTAAGCCATTCCATTGTAAATTAGAAAGGACACTAGCAAAGCAAATGCCCTTGGTCGGCATAGTATGAGCCGAGTTGTCGGACTACCCTTTTCTGTCTTCATGACGCGGAGAGAAAAGGATCTCTCTTCCTCTGTACTTTAACGCAGCTAAATCTGATACAGTGGAACCTCGATGTAAAGAAGGGCCAAGGGACTGGCAACATTTGTTCGCCATAACGAGGTTTCGTTATATCGAAGTCAGTCTTTTTCATATATACTTTACCATTACTGGGGAAAAGAAAATCGTTCGTTACATTGAGGACTTAGTTGTATATATAGAGGTTCGTTTTATAGCGGTTCCACTGTACATGTATATCGAATCTTGGGGTTTTATAGCACGTTGAAACGATGGTAGGTCACGTGAAGAGTGACGTCGTGAGACGTGTAAGTTACTTCATAACTACAAAAGGCTGCCATCTAGACTGTGCATCACGTTAATATTTAAAATACCAAAATGGGGGAAAATTTCCCGTTGTAGCCGATATGGTTGGCACTGCAAGCAGATTAATATGTATAAAATACGAAAGGTATCAAAAATTATATTGCAAATGGCTCAATGTGGGAAAAGAAAACAAGCAACGCTTACCAGTACAGGAGTTTAGACAAACAGCCAAAGTGCAACTTTATTTGTAAATTCTATTAGAAATGAGAAGAGCCCAAAAAGCCTTCATTTTATGGCAATGAATAGAAAGCTTAAGTGTTTACTTTTGTTTGTTTCGTTCTTAGCTTGAACAGTTTGTGATAGCTGATATGGAGTATGCATTTACACTCGACGGTTTGGCAAACTCTCATCCAATCAAGGTTCCCGTTAATCATCCGGATGAAATCAATGAAATATTTGACTCGATCTCATATAATAAGGTATTCCTTAAAACACGTAAACATACGTCACTGATAACTAATTAAAATATTCAATTTGTGTAGAAGCGACTGAGTTGCGAAGAATACGGTCTCTCTCTTTTTTTAAGTTTGTTATCGAGACTTTGCACCATAGACTTGCTTTTATGCACAACATGGGAGGATCCAGGATTTGTTCAAAGAGGGGGTTGTAAGTGTAAGAGTTCAAGGCAAACATCCCAGGGCTAAAGGAACCGGGAAGTGGGTAGTTGGAGGGTAATGTTTGAATACGTAGAGTTTCGACATTTTGATTTCAGAGGTATAAATTTGTCAAATTTGACACACTATTACGATAGATGTTTTTATTTATTTTTTTTTTTTTACCTGCCTATTCAATCAAACAGACTAGCTTGACTATCTTGAGCCTTCTTGGATGAAGGCTCAAAAGGCTTGATGCAATATCTCGTCTTCTTCGAATCTCTCGGAGTAGTATATGGCGATCTACTGCGAGATAAGAGAATCGCTCTTCAGGTGTTGTTTTTGAGACCGCCCTCCCCCCTTATCTCAGGGTCTGCATGACCGCCCCCCTTCCCCCCCCCCCCCCCCCCCGTTATTTGAAGGTCTGGGTCCGCCGCCACTGTGAGTAAAAGGCTAATAGCATTATGGGCTGTTTACAGGGAGCCTCAATCATTCGCATGCTTCAATTCTTTCTGGGGGAACATGTCTTTGTGAAAGGTCTACAAGTAAGTTGAAATTTTACTTCACTGGTATTTGTATTTTTGTCACCATGAAAGTTTTATTGTTTCTTTCCTATTTGGCCTAAAACCGGAACCCTTACCCTTGAATAATGGTGCAAGAACGAACTCGGCTAGTCCAAATTTTTCTGAGGTTAGCTAAGGTTACTCTTATGACGCAATGATGTCAATCAGATTTTACTAATTCGGTACCGTTACGTCAAAAATACCTTGAATACAACGGAAAGTAAGGAGATGAATAGTTAATGCTTAGTTATTATTCATTCAAAGTATTTCCCCAATTCTGATTGGCTAAAAGCACACGCATAATTCACCATAACCAGTTACTGATGACCAAATTTGGAAGAATTTTGTGTTTAAAGGAAATGACGTCTCTGAGGGAGTTATCCACCTCGGCCTTCGGTCTCAGCGGATAACACCATCCTCGATCTGCTTAATTAATTCTTCACATCCTACTCAGCCTCATTCATTAATTGCTAATTAATCATTAGTTAATGATATCTGCTTCAGAGAACGTTAGTTTTGTTTCTACCAAATATCAATTTTTTGGTTTTTTCTTTCCTTCTCTTTCTGGTTAGTTTCACCTTTTAAAGTTAATAAACGTTTGGCCAAGCATGTGTTCCAAAAACTGGAAACGTCACCATGAACAACTATATCTGTTATAGAAAATGTTGCTAGCTAAATGTTCAGAAAAAAGGTACAAAGTTTGAACGGTTTTGTCGTAAGATTTTAGAATTTTAGTCAAATATAGCCTGCCTCTTGCTCATCTTGTTCGAATTGGAGATTCACTCCCTTCTATTAGAAGTTAGATTCACTTGGTATGTGCGGCAGTGAAGGGTGTGTTTCTTAGTCTTTGGGTTTTAAAAAGTAGGTGCAGATTGTAGCCACTGTGAAATACGGTACGAAACATAAACAGTGTAACATTTTAGCTCGGTAGACGTTAGTGTGGTAAATAAACGATTGATTGATTGATTGGCTGGTCCATCGATCCATCGATCGATAAATCGAGGCCGGAAGTAACACTATCTCTTTGTGATATATTCTATAGCGTTATCTCACCAAGCATCTGTATGGAAATGCAGTCACAGATGACTTGTGGAAAGCTCTTGAAGAGGTAATCTTGATCAATGATTTCCTTTTTTTGGTTTTGCTCTTTATAACAATATTTCAAAGTAAAGGTTTTTCATGGAGAAGGTTTCTTTTAGCAACGTTTACGTTATAGAAACGACGTAACGTATTCTGCATCATGATCGTCATCATCATTTTATTTGATAAGGCAGGTTATATGCAGCTTATAGCGCTTTGCACTAATGAAGTCACAAATTTCTGGTCTCTGCTGTGATTTAGACATTAAACCTGGTAAGTCAGAGAAGTTTGTATGGGAAAGTCGCCTTCACCTGCAAATTTACGTCGTCTTTTAAGATTTCATCGTCAACAGAAAAACTATGTTAAGCATAGCTATAGTTTAGTGATTTTATTCCTAGTATAAAGTGTCATTACTGTGTGTAAAATTTGTTCCGGCGTTTCGCATTGCCATAGGGAATAAAATAAAAGTATTTCCCAAACGTAGATTTATAAACATATTATGCTGGCTTGTCCTTGACAGTTTGACCAGGAGCTTCGTTTGTGTTCACTTTATGGAAGAAAAACTTTCAGAGGACCAATTTTGTTTTCAGCCCTTAAGGAAATCCAGTTAATTTCATTCAGTCTCTCTTTTGATACGAAAGAGCTGCTTTAAGGCTTCTTTCTAATTTAGCTGTATATTAAAGAACGCACTTGAACGCTTCGTATGCCATAATTTTTCTATGTAGGAGAGTTGTGTACAGCCTGGCGGCTGCAAAAGCGTCAAGCAGATGATGGACACTTGGACGCTGCAAATGGGTTACCCTGTGTTAACATTTACCAAGAAGAGTGGTAATACATATACCGTGTCACAGGAAAGGTTTCTTTACGACCGCAACACAAATGTAACGACAAAGTACACGAGCCCATTCAAGTAAGTTCGGAACTTAAGTATTGATATGAAATTGTTCATTGTTAATACTGATTGTTAATATTATGATTTTCATAACAGAAATGGACTTGAAATCTGTTTGGGCATCATGGTGAAACTCTCAAATTTTAATAGAGGAAATCCGCCTAACATTGACAATTATTGAATGAGGCTGAGTATGATTAAAAATTGCGCAAATCGAGGAGGATGTTATCCACCGAGCCTGAAGGCTGAGGGATTCGAGCTACTCAGAACGGCGAAATATTTTGAATGAATAATAATTACATTTATAGTAGAGCCCGTTGGTAAGAAAATCTGGTAATATCAAGAGATTTTGGTTTGGTTCTGACTCAATTGGCCGCACGTACGAGCGAGTGTGACACGCTTACCCAGACTTAAAAAAACGGCCATTCGTTCTTGTATATGTTGTAGTTAATTTTTTATCTCGGGTAATTTTTATTTTTCTTTTGTTTCAACTTCATTAGCAACATTACCATACCCAAAAACAAAAGAAAAACAAAAATTACCTGAGATAAAAAATTAACTACAACATATACAATGATACACGCCATATGATAATCGAAGACAAAATTGTAAGGTGGTACTTGAAAAGGGGGCTTAAATTGTACCGCTTGACTGGCCTTACCCGGACTCGTGTGCCCTACCAAACGAGAATTATGCAGTCTTCCCATGATTCCATGCGGCAATTTTCCGCGGTTTTTCGCGTGTAACATGGCCGTTTTGGATGCATAGAGAGAAATCTAAGCGGCCTATAACAATGGAGTGAACAAGCATTTGTGTGGCATCATTGCTGAGGTACTTTCTGATCCGCCTTATACTGTAAATATGAGAAGACGCAGCTTTACATATCTTATTAATGTGTGGTGCATGTCATACTTAGGTTCTTGTCAAACCATGATCCCAAGTTCCGGACTGAAGTTACGGGAGTTATAATGCTCTCACCGACACTAAGACCATCAATGTTCACTTTAGTCAGTTGCTTTCTACATTTACAAGATTACAATGAAGAGTAAATTAAAATATTGATAGCAGCAATGGAAAATTGCAAACAAAAATAGCAAAACAAAATGACTTCACAAAGGAAGAAGAGAAAGAAAGAGATGTCACTTTGTTGGTCGAAGTTACAGGATTACTACAGTTTCACAATTTTTTTTTATTATTTCAAGAATCAGAGATGGTGGCGACCTTTCAAAAGAGCTTGTTTGACGGCTTGAATTGAGTTTGTTTTGTTTCATTCCTTTTGATTGGCACTGAATTGATATACTGAGCGAATTTTCCAAGCTATTGATGTATAATTACAATGTATAAATGCCCCATTTTCACGACAAAGAGAGCTGAATTTTAATGATGAACTCAAGGTATTTTCTTCACTGTCCCGGTCGGGTACTTCAAAAATGTGTTACTTTCCTACGACAATAGTCGAGGTTCTCTGAAACGATAATTATTTTTGAAGAGAGGAAGAGATATAATGTCAAGGAATGACAATGTACCTCGTTGTGCCTCAACTCAAAAATCGACAAATGTACTAAATTGAACATGGCGTGTTTTTTACCCATTGCATGGGAGACAACCGCGCGACTTCTCGAAGTCGTCGCTTGAATAAAATTCAAATAAAATTCAGTAACTGCGTATCGAAAAGTGCCCAAAGTTCACCAAGTCTCTCGCAGAAGTGATGCGTGTAATGTGACTGTAGCAGTCAACTTGGATGCTGTAGTCTCACGATCGTGTTTTGAGCCAATGTTATGAATGAACAAGCACAAACAATAGACAGAGAAATTATTTCTTGAAACATTGGAAAAAAAAATCCATTAGCTAATCCTTAAAAGTAATTTCCCGAACACTAACTAGATCGGGGATACGTTTACGCAAGTAAAAATCGGCTGAACAAACGGCAAAATTCAACACAAAATCACGCCATCTCCAATCGGGGCACATTTTGTAATGTTTCTTTAAACAATACCAAAATGAATTAAACGTCTATCAAACATTTATAAATACATAAATTTCCTTTTAAAAAAGTAATTTCCTTGACCATAGAGTAAAAAATTCGCATTGCTCAAAATTCTCCAAAACGTCGCTGCCTTGGTTGCATTTCAAAATACAAGCGCCCGACCGTGAAGAAAATAAGGTTGAATTCCTCGAGGAACAATTTCATAATGAAAAAGCTTTCCTTTGCCCACATAAAGAAGACTGGACTTTCTTTTGAACTTTCTCCATAACCTGTACAATGAATAGAAATCTCACGCCGTCGAGTTTATCCAAAATCCGCCTGTTAGCCGGTAACATATACCAACGCCTCTCCACCAAAGAACTGACAAAAATGAATTGGCCGAAGACCACATTCAGCCGTAAGAATTGCAGAGAGGGTACCGTAAAGTCGAACTTGGTGTTCAAATCGCAAGAGTGCAATGCAAGTAAATCACGTCAGTATCTTGACCGAAGACGGGAGCTTGATGGAGTTGTTTACTCAATACATCCATCTTTAAAGTGATGACGTCCCAAACCAATTCGATGATATATTACGGCCCAGTACATCATGGAAAGACTGCATAATCCTCCTTTTGCACTACCATTGAGTTTACTTATTTCTTTCTGATTATCCGCTGAACAGTTAAGTTTTTTGGATCGTGCATGGGCCTGTAACTAGTTCGTATTCAACACCGGCTCCGCTATTAGGCCTGGCTAAATTTATAATTATGAAGTGAAAAGGCATGGACGTCTAAAAAGCGAAAATTCTGAGCATCTTGAACTAGTCACTACTAACATGAGTGAATTATCACGTCGGGAATGTTTTAGTGGCCTGTTTAATGCGTTTGGAATTACGGGATTGAGATTGAAATTAGTTCTTGGCTTGGACCCGTTTCTCGAAATTCCCGGAAACGTCTTTCGGGCCCAAAGCCAAATATTAAAATCCATCAAACCAATCCATTGTGTTTAGGTAACTGATAGTGTTATCACATTTTCAGCAAAACTAAGAAGCTGTCGGCACTAAATTTCGCTTAATTTTTCCTAATCGCCGATATTTCTCTTGTTGTCGAGTACTTTACTTACCCTTAATCAATACGCCTGATGTTTTTTTATGGTCATTCTATTTTAGCTACACATGGGTTGTACCGTTTACATACATAACAAAGGCTAACAATCAGACAATTTCCAAGCCGCTAAATAGAACTTCAGGTAGGAACTAAATGATTTCATAATCAACGCGTGTCGTTGTATTGTAATTTGCTGTAGTTGTTATATGTTATTATTATTTGTTGTTGTTGCTCCATCCATCCCTGTATACAACGTTTACATTATGCAATTGCCAATCTCCTTTAAAAAAAATTTTTAGCGTAGATTAGAAAGTTTTAATTAGTACCTGGACTGGACTCATGCTGTAACTTTCTCAAGCGCACACTAATGTCTGTGTTTTTTTTTTTTTTGTAGTTGAAATCAGCTGGGATGGAAGTGGCTGGCTCAAGGGAAATGTTGGTCAAACTGGATTTTACAGAATCAATTATCCTCAACAGCAATGGGAGCAGCTAACCAGCCAAATGAACACAAACCATCTGGTCTGTATTAATGACCCAACACTTTAATAGAAATAAGGGTTTAAAGAGCTGATTTATTTTCTTTTAAAATATTCAATGTTGTTCATGAGACGGGAAAAAAAATGTACAAAAAGTGTACTGCTCGTGGAGACTGAGCTTGGTGTTAAGAGTATAAACCCATTGCTTTTCAACTAGCCTTACAAAACAATCGACATTTCTCGAAGCCACCAACGGTTTCCCCGCGAAATGACGTCTGAGAAACGAGCGCAGAAATTCTATACTGATGACTTGTTACCACCCAGGTCTGGGTAGTGCTTCTGATTGGTTAAAAATTTGCTTCAACCAATCACAAGTACTACCTAGGTCTGGGTCGATTAACCACTGGTTTCCCCGCGAAATTACGTCTCAGAAACGAGCGCAGAAATTCCATACTGATGACGTGTTACCACCCAGGTCTGGGTAGTGCTTCTGATCGTAGACTATGTTCAGTTTGGTCTTGCCGCCGGGTGGGATATTTGCTTCAGCCAATCAGAAGCACTGGGTAGTGACACGTCATCAGAACGGAATTTCTGCGCTCGTTTCTCAGACGTCATTTCGCAGGGAAACCATCGGTGACGTTGCGAAATGTCGGCTTTTTTCTCGGGTTACTCTTTAACGTTGTCGCTACCGTCGTCTTTGTCGTTTAAAGCCTTGTCCTCACTTGCGACGCAAGCACAAGAAGTGAACAAAAGTGATATCATATTAGATTGTTTATGCTTTTCCTGATGCTTATGCTAAGGCCCGTCCTCACTGGCATTCAAGCCTCTTGTGCTAATGCTTTAGTGCTTTAGCGCTTTAATGAGATACTCCTAAAAACAGTATTCACTAAACTAGGAGAAACATAAATATGTTAAAGCAAATAAATAAATAATTAAATAATAATAATAACAATGATGATAATGACTGTAAAAGTTAAGGATGTAAAAATATTTTACATGAGAAACTCAGAAGATATCAATGAAAAATATTAAATTATATTGTTATTCATGCAAAATATTTCCCCAATTCTGATTGGCTAAAAGCACACGCATAATTCACCATAACCAGCTACGGATGACCAAATTTGGAAAAAGTTTGTGTTTAACGAGGGAATGACGTCAAAAATGCAGCCCGCTACAGGTTAATGTACCGTTAACCATGAAGACCTGGGGACGAGGTTGAGTTGTTTTAGTTGTGAAAGCGAAAATGGCGGACTTTTCACTCGTTTCAAGAATAAGAACTACAGCTGGAACTAGGCAAAATAATAGCTAAAAACATAGCAAAAACTGCAAGAAGACAACTCGGAGGGCGACATCTACTAATTTGGAGAATATTTGCGGAGCTGGACAAACCTAAAAGTACACTATCGAAGATGAACTTAGCATCGATTCAGTGAAGCATGTTTTAGCTATGTTTTTAAACTTGGAATTATTTTGAATAAGTTATATACTAAACGAGAGATCGACTGGAGAACTGACAATTTGACTAACAATAGACGACTGCTTAACTGTGACAATAGACGGATCGAAACGCACTAATTACTGATTACGAGTCTTCATAGCCAATAACACCACGGCTTAACTGACAGACGACCAACAACATCTTGACTTTATTGACCAATCAGATCAATAACCAGAGTTTATAATACCACCTACTGACGTGATACAACTCACTTTGACTCTGAAGATGACTACCGCACAGGTTGTCGAAACGTCAGTCACTGTCAACAACAACAGTCCTATTCAGGACTACGTTCACACGGACGATCAAACTCAACCTACTTTTGAAGTTATATACAATTAATAAATGAGGCTGAGTAGGATATGAAGAATTAAGCAGATCGAGGAGGGTGTTATCCACCGAGGCTAATACTCTCCTCGATCTGCTTAATTCTTCATATCCTACTCAGCCTCATTCATTAATTGCTAATTAACATTTTATCAACTCTGAAATTAGCATGGGAAAAATACATAATTTATAACATTAATTAATTAATTAATTAATTCTTATTAATCTGGTTAACTTTGACATAGATCTCATGATACAATTTATCGTAGACTTAAGTGAAAGGAAAATCACTGGTAACCGACTAATGGTAACTGATTCCAGGCAATGATTTCGCTTGGGAAAAACGAATACTTATAAACATTACAGCTGGGCAGAATATGACTAGAGGACAAACTTCAATGGAAGGGTGATACCAACTAACCCTTGTTGAGTTTTATAAATCATATATAGATAATTGATTGGATAGGCATTGCTCGAGGGTGTCGCAGTGAAGCTTATTGAGCATGGCTAAATTTAGAGTACTCGCGAAAGACAAATCTTGCTGCTTTATGCTGGATCATCTCGATTTGGTGAATATTCCGTTTAGTATACGGATTCCACACTGAGAACGCTTACTCCAACTGCGGACGCACGAGTCTTAGTGCTTGCGAATCTCATAAGGACCATGTCATGCCGGTTCATGCTTAGACCTGCGTCGGTAGTGAGAGGAACAGGCTATATGCATAAGCATGATAAGAAGCTTATGCACAAGCAAGGACTCTCTTGGCATAAGCATTGGAAGAAAGCGTAAGCGTCTTATACTCATTCTTATTCATGCGTCGTGAGAGAGGACCAGGCTTTCAGGGGTGACGGGGTACTCCGGATTTCAAGTGACGGGGATGATCGAAGGATACTTTTGGGTTTGAAATTTTCGATTTCGGGATTTTTCGGTTACGAAAATTTGGTAAGTATATATTTTTTTAAGAAGGAAGTGCATGGGCTTGGTTTAAGTAGGGACTTTTTTCATAACAATCTGAAGTTCGTTGGCATTGCTGGGGTATCCCGGCCGCAAACACAAACATTCCATTTCTAACTTCATCTTTCGTGTCATATCATTTACTGCTTTCTGGAAATTTTTAAGGCTCGGAAATTCGGCATGGTGTTTGAGGGGTTAATTTTTGGTCCAGGGATTTTTTTGGGTGTTGTCGCAAGCCCTAGGGATTTTTTTTGGGGGGGTTGATTTTTGCAACCATTCGATCATCCCCGTCACTTGAAATCCAGAGTACACCCTGGAACTAGGCTTTGGTGAGACAGCGCACGTGTATGTTTATATTGCTCGCGTATGTCTATATTATGTCAATGATAATAATAATGATGGAGCTAGGTTGTATTCCAAGTCTCATGCCAATAATAGTACTGTAAATTATGCTGTACTTCTGTCTATATCAACGTTGATTTATGTAAAACTGATTTGCAGGAATTCCAAGTAACAGACCGTGCTGGGATGTTAGATGATGCTTTTAACCTAGCCAGGTATATCTAGATTAATTCTATCTGTAACAAATTGCTCGAATCTAATTGGGTCCTCTGCATCCCTTTGTCAGTCTTAATTTTGTTGCTGAATCACCAACCGTCCCATTTTAGTTTGCTTCTAACCAGTTAGGTCAAGTCGCCCATTTAAAAGCCAATGAAGAGTAAACACGCGAGCCAATAAACTAGAGTTCTTTTGTTGCCTTCAATATATATTTAGTTTCGCCTAGAATTGTAACTGTTCTTCCTTTTCTTCCTATATTTGTATATTTTTGTGTTGTTTTGTATTTTTAAAAAAGAGTAATGTGCAATCTTTATATCTGGTACATTTCATACTTTACTTACAAAAATAAAAGGTTTATTTTGTTGTGAATTATTTATCCTAAACGTTATCATACTTATCATAACCCTTCCTTGCAATCGTCGCTTTTAGTTTTCTTTTCCATCTCAATGACTGACTCGGTAGTAAATACCTACCAAACCTTGGTATTGTGTTCGTCTAGTGCTGGATACATCAAGTATACTGTTCCACTTAACTTAACGAAGTACATGTCAAATGAAGACGAATATGTACCTCTGGCTGCAGTAAGTGCTGGCACGGACTATATAAGCAGCATTCTACCGCAGTCAAGCCCAGCATTTAAGCATTTAAAGGTTAGTTCACATGCCAACGCTTTAGTTCCCTCCCCAATTGCTGTCAGTTGTCAGGAGCACCCAACAACTATTTTCTGTAAAGTATCTGTTCGGAGAAGCAAATATTACCTAGTCTAGAATTTTGCATTACTTGAGGACAACTAAAAATTTATATAGTAAGATGACCGTCCATTTATGTACAATTTTCGACGCTTATGTAGTAAATTCCCTAAGACGTTCTGAAGTTTAATTTTTCACATCTCACTTCCCAGGTTTTTCTATTTTTCGTTCAAAAAAGGAAACGTAAAATTCTCGGATTTAGAAAATTAATGTGATCGAGAGAGGAATCAGAAAAATTCTCCCCTTTGTAATACGTTTAATAATATGCACAAAAAAAGACTCATTTCTGATTGGCTGAGAAAAGAGTGCAGTTGTATTTGTATTTTATTTTTTACTCCATCCTATAGATAATACATCAGTTGTATAATATTAATTAGCACAAGGCTGTTTGAACTACTTGTACATAATGTTAGCAGGAAAAAAATTTAGAATGGAGAAGGGAACATTATAGTACAACTAATTATGGCACTTTAACTTAATTGACTTTATTCTATCTGTAGCCCACGCACACACACACGCACGCAAGTCAATATTGAGCAAGATAATATTTTTCAATTGCCTTTTTGAACTGAATTTTCGGTGATTTATTGCGAATAGAAAGGAGGAGATCGTCCTAATAGTATTTTCCAGACGAATAAGTACATCATTCTTTAGACTTCTCTTATTCTGGATTACCTGAAGACGTTCCGGTCGGTAAAGAAACTTGGCAATGACAGGTCTCGGGTCACTTGAAGCGCCAGTCCTGGGTCCCTCTCGTACCGCTTGGTTGACATTACTAGCGGCTTTGCTGATCATGACCTCATCCTCCAATTTTTCAACTCTGTTCCTGGCCACGGGGACTTCTCCGTTTATAAAGTATCGAGCTTTAGGTTAAGCGACTCTGTATACATGCTTTTAATAAGTCCGGGCGCCATCTTGAATTTTTAATTTATGACGTCATTCGCGGAAAGACTTCAGCCGCCATCTTTGAGTTTTGACTCGCGTGACAGCACCATGTCAGGACAAGAGGCAAAGTCAGACCATTATGAATCGCTTTATTCCATTCTTTTCCTGTATAAACATTAACAACTACCAGCGAATCCTTTTCCCAAGCTAAAATAATCGTAGTTGTGTGGTTTCGTCTTTTCAAATCATACGGGGATATATTCGATAACAAACGCAACACTAAGAAATGTAACATAAGATACCAAGCGATCAGCATGTATTAAAAGCAAGCACTGCTGCAGCGAATTAAAAGGGAGGAATACTCGACATTAAAGGTGTTTAACTTAGTCTTTTTGTGTGTGGGTTCTAATTCGTACCACTATATTCATGTCTTAAATATTGCTTTTTTGCCAGGTGCAGAAACATACAATCGTCTGTTCTTTTCAATTTAGTGATGATGAGTTCGGAAGTATTGTATTGTATTGTCTTTTAATAGTGGTCGGTAGCTTTTGAAAACGTGTAGCCTCCCCTAGGTCGGTGTTTAAATGCTTTGTACACGAGCCATACCTTATCCTTAACATCCAAAATAAGATGAAGTTGAACAGGAATCTTATTCGAGGGAAACCAAAAATGGTAAACACCACATGAGTGAGGTGTGTGTTGAAGTGATGCTGAGAGACACAGCTTACTTGAATCTGACGCTGAAATGTCTGAACTAGAATCTGAAATTTAGCACTGAAGGTAGAAGGTAAAAAACTGCTAATATTAAGTGAAATGTAACCAGTCTTTTTTTAAAAAAGAATATTGAAGACAGCACCACTTTAATCCTGCCCAACCCAAATGACCCTAAAATAGGTGGTCCCTTTTGAGCTCAGGCTTACCATTGACTATGTGACAATAAAACATTGGATCAGAACATGCCTTCTCAGGTGTCAAGTTTCATAATGTAAAAGGGCATTTGATTTCTAATAAACCATAACTTAATATTTATTATCTATCATCCTTCGGTTTGATAAAGCAGCCAATCATGGCATTGTGCTTGAAATGACAACACCACACTCTGAGACCTGAAATTATATGAATATACATGCTAACCAATATTTTTCATGTACTCAGCATATTTAGTTGCTACTTAATGCCAATTTGCCATTCAGTATTATTACAAACATGATTCTGTGACACGAGAGTATTTTGAACAAACCTTGTTTGCAGTGAGAGGTGTTTAGTTTCCATTCGCAGGCAAGTGCAAATTACAGCTAGTTAACTTGAACCTTTTACTTTGAAACCACAACGTATTTTTGCTCAGACCTTTTGATTCTCAATTAAGAATGGATTAGGAATTTTTAAACCACTTAAAAATTGGTCCTTCCTGAACAAAGGGGCATTTGCAATCCCACTCAAACTGATGTGTCAGTGTCAGTTGGGAATTCAGGAAAGGAGCCATGCAACAGCTCTAGGTCTTGGCAATTGGAATAGTGGTCATAACACTGACGTTTGCCTCCGTTAGAGAGAGATGTTTAACTCACTACACTCAGAACCTTGTGTCCAGTTTGTTAGTTGAAACTATTGCAGGACAGTTAATTGTATTAAGTGAATGAAAGAACTAATTTGCCCTCTCTTTATTTTGGACAGTATGTTGCCTGGCTGCATACAAGGAGTCTACAAGGGACACCTTAAAGCCCTCATTTCTCCCTGAGCATTTCTCCCTGTAGAAAGGATTGATATACCTTATATACATTACATGAATTAGGGTTCGTACCCAAGGTTCTTGGTTTGTGCTACTGTTGGGAGTTGTGCACATTTCAGTTCTTGGGAATTCAGTGAATTCAAACACAATATAAAAATATGTGATGACAGTAACCATTTCCTCCTGTTGTACAAGAGCAGTTATTACAACTGTTAACATTGTGCACGTGAGGCCTTTCATTCTTCCTCAGTGTTTAAAGCACTCCCCTCTTCATGAATTTATTGTCCACATAAGCCTACAATAATTGTCGTGACAGTCATTTTCAAATAAAAATTTGCATCCCTTTTCTAGGGTGTTTTTCACATAGCTTTCAGATAGCTTTTTGCTTCTCCTCCGGATTTTTTCGTTGCTTGTTCACAGTGTAAATTTAAATAAAGTGCTTTGGAAGAATTGATGCATCCCTGCTCCAGCTCTCTTTAGTGACTACATCTCTAACCAGGAGTCGAGCTGATAGCGGCTTTCTGGATTACTGAGCTACGCCTCCCCAGAGTGAAAAATTACTCTGTGCAAGGGTCGACTGGAGTATAAACGTTTTTATCTTATTTCTTTCTTATCCTAAAACCTATACATAATAACATAAAAAACTGATGATGAAAAGCATAAACTTTTTATCGAGATAGCATTATCGTACTTTTTGAAAGGATCAGTATAGCAATATGAAAAATCCTTTCAATTAGCCTTAATTAATACCTAAAAGATATTCTAAGTATCCCACGAGCGGTAATCGCTTTCAGCTTTTGTTAAAAAGGCCCACATAAAAAAATGAAAGAGTATCAAAACCATTGGTCTAAAAAAAGATTACCTGGGAAGAATTTCAGCTCGAGTCTGTTGACGTAAGCCACGGTCGACGATTAAGCCAAAACTTTATTTCGCATTTTTTTGTTTGGCATTTAAATCAGCTCTCAAACTATCATCGATCCAGGAATGTCTTTGCACGAAAGCTTTAAAGTTACGATAACATACCCATAAAGAAAATATTCCTCTTGATACAAAGTAAGAACATTTCTTTTTACATGAACATACTGCAACATCAACGTCAACAGAGCTTTCATCTTTGGTAGCCATTTTGGCCACGTGTGTGATCTTTCCGCGAATGACGTCATTTATTGAAAATTCAAGATGGCGCCCAGACTTATTAAAAGCGTGTATATAGTCATCTGTTTTTTCTTCAAAAGACAATAGAATCGTCATATTGACTCGACAAGATTTTCTTCCGGACGGCACTGCCGACTGAGATTTGTTGTTACATTCTCAAGTAATATTTTTAAGTTCGAGAAAGTTCTTCGTCTTATTTAAAATTTGGCTGGCGGCGCGAAGACTCATCGCCTTTTTATCGCTAGCAGGGCAGGCTCGCGACCCAAAAATCTCGTTTCGCTCGCTTTATGAAACTCATGTCAGAGGTCAATTGTTCCAAGTCCAGTATTATTTGCCTGATTTGCTCGCGTTCTAGATGCAAACTTTTGAAGGATATATATTAAAATGCAATCTCAAAGCTATGAATCATCGCAAAGGTTAGCCAAAAAATTATATTATGATTTCATTGCACTAGTTTTTCTAAACATGCAGCGCCTGTTTGTTTGATTTTGTCGGCCTTAGGGAGGTTCATTTAAAAGTTTATCAACGCGTTGTTGCAGGCAAAAGATTCTGCTTCACGAAGCTTAATTCCACAAGATCTCCTCAGTCACATCAATGTCTCAGTGGTTCCTTTCTTACAGTCTTTATTGTTACTGTTTCATTTCTGCGTATTCCTTTCACAGTTTCCTGAGCTTGTATGGGAGCTGGCTGAGAAGAAATAAACCTTCAATCGGCATCAAAGCGCTTCCCATCTTTTGGTCCTCCGGCCAACGGCAATAAAAGTAACGCCAAAAGTCCCTATTTCCCCCAAATCGAAGAAACGGGAACAATATCTGTAATCCTGAGAAGTTTTAGTGTAGTAATGAACTCGGCCAAGCGCGATGCGAAAGGATTTTTCAAGGTGCTCTTACTCTCCTCGCATCTTTTGATTTCGCGACATCGTGTCCGAAAATCAAAGTTTGGTGCATGCACAGTAACGGGATACTGTTCCTTTAAAAATAGTGAAAAAAAGTTTACTAATAATGATAATAATAATTAACTTTATTTTTCGAGGGTGACACTTGACAGTATAAAATACTGAGAAACTCGTGGCCCCTCCCTAATCTTTGTGCAAGAAAAACAACAGTCACGAAGCTGAAGAAAGCAAAGATTGTAAGTTCAGGACATATCGCCAATGTCACAGGCCACAGAGGTATAAAATTCCTTAACGACTACAATGAAGCCGACGAAGAAGACGACGATGGCTCTTGCAGTAGGCCAAATGAAATAATGAAAACCCCAGCGCTGAGAAAAAGCAAATATTATATTAATACTGGCAGTTTCCGACATCACAACAACTGTGGCTCCACTCACCCATCGATGGCAGCGTCGGAAGAAAACAAATTGCTTCTTACATTTTCGGGTTTTAAATCTCAAAAATTTCTCCATGAATCCAGGTACGATGGGGTCTCAGGAACAGCTAATGATGAACAGTCGTTAAACAACTCAGCAAGTGTCTTTCATCTTTGGCTGCTCGAAGCGTTCTCCTGATTTCAAAACGGCAGTGTACTTCTTGTAAACGACGTTCTCGTAAACGCCGAGCTCTCATAATCGAGGATGAATTTAAAAGCGCTTACTTTTGCTGATTATTGTAAACCGAGTTATCTTTAACAGGCTGGTGACGATACAAAAAAGTAAAAAAAGTGCAATTTGGAATAAATAAGCACTTGAACAGCCCATAGGGCGAGTGCACTTTTGTTGTTCTTTGAAAAATTTACTAGAAAGTGCTTATTTGTTCCAAATTATGCTCGAAATCATGTGATTACCTATACAAATTGCTTCTAAAATTTTCCGGGAAAATAATACTGAATCCTTCGTAATTTCGAAAAGGCTCAAGTTCCCCTAGGATAACCGAACAGATACATTTTTTTTAGCGCCGCTGAGAATGCAATTTTTATATACCTAAAAGTGCTCTGGACAGCCTGAAAAGTGTTTTCAATTTATTTAAGAGAAAACCGTCGTTGGGTGCCCCCTGAGTTGTGAGGGCCGTTTAAAGGACTGTGACACGCCTGTCTAGATCAGTTTTTTAGTATTGCCTATTACGTGTCAATCCTTAATTTTCTATGGAACTCAACGTTAGTGCAGAAATTACTGGTAAATAACAAAATCACAGCTTCGTGTCAAACAAAAATGTCTCCCAAGCATTATATCAAACGTTACAAACAACAAAAATGAAGTTTGAGAAACTGTTAGGCTATCAACCGGTGACGTTTTCTCCGAGAACCCGGTGAGAGCCCTGGGTCTGTTACAGATTGGTGTTTCGAAGTATTTCAGCAGGTTTTGAAACTAATCGAACTTGTGTTTCGTCCAACTCTTTGTAGGATGAAGCTAGACCAACATGCACCAAAACCTCGAGCAAACTCATCGGCAACACTTGAAACCTAAGTTATTCCAATGAAAAATTATGTGAACCAAAATAGTTTTCAAGCAGAAACCTTTTCGAGAACCTCATTGCGATTCAATCAATTTTTCAGGTGGTCAAGGGGGAATAATATTCACATTGTTAAACAATTCTTTACTTCGTGAGTCGATCAGATCAAGAACCATAATGGTCCCATTATGGCTCTTGGTCAAATATAGAATGGTTTATGATCAGTGGTTCTTAATTGTACTGACACCAAAAAGCGAAAGCGCTCGTAAAATTTTACATATGTTCAGCCAATGTCCTTATAAAACGTTTTCTTTTAATGCTTGTTTTAGAAATATGTTCAACACCAAGTGATGAATCAGTACAAAAAACTTGGGTTTAACGACTCTGGAGGCCACCTTGAAAAGCAAGTGATTCTTACCTATATATTGTTTGTTTTTCTGCTACAGTATCCACCTTTGTATCGTAGTTCACCTTCTTTTGATCTAATGCTGAAACTGTTGCATCAGTGGACAAAATCCTATGGTGTTCATGAAGTATGCAGTGAAACCTCATTGGCAGAACGTGTACATAGTGCTTGTTAAATCTAAGAATTTTACCAAAATGTATGTTGTAGTTAATTTGCTATCCCAGATGGTTTTTGTTTCTCTTTGTTTTTGGCTGGAAATGTATGCTAATAAAGATTCCGTCGACTATGCAAGAAAGAAATCTGGTTAAATATGATGTTTCATCCATATACCCCACAGCACTACTGACCAGGCAGTGTGCCCAACCCAACCCCCTCCCACCCCTTTCTACCCACCCCACACCTTGCCCCCCCCGCCCTTTTCTATTTCCATTTCTTAACGTTCTCGATGCTTAAACTTTAACTTTCGCCTCTCAGACACTTCGTTATAACGGAAACCCCGATAATACGGACAGCAGCTAAATCCCTGCAAAAACATTACAGACGTTCGACTGAAATAAACTCCTGGGCTGAGTTGCTCAAAGCATGGTTAGCTTTAACCATTGGTTAAGCAGTATCAAAACCAATACGTTGTCAAGGTATTAAACGCTGGTTAACGCTAACCATGCTTCGAGCAACTGGGCCCTGTTATTACGGACTCTCGCTAATGAGGACACTAACTCGAGGTCCCTACGGTGCCCACTATAGAGGGAGTTGACCGTAATCAGCTGACATCTTTCTCTTACAGATTTAAGAGAAACGCGGTGTTAAATGCAGTGTGCTCTGGAGGAGAACCTTCCTGTCTTGCAGACGCATCGAACTACTTTAAGAAATGGATGACAAATCCCGTTCTGAATCCGTAAGTAAATCAAACAGACGCCACGCGGAATAAACTGGCAAAATGATCATTTTGTCACGAAAATGTTTGAAGCAAATATTTGAGTTGAAAGGATCTTGCTCATTACATGAAACGTTTTGCGGAAAGATATTCATGCATCTAATTTGGGAAAATTGCGCAGGGTACCCAATAGTTTTATGTCGCACAATCCAATCTCAGGCATATGGTCCTGGCACGAGGTAGAACGTTAGTAGTGTCTTCTTAGCGGATTTGTGAAACATTAAAGATGATCATGTCGTTTATTGAAAAAAGGGCATGCTTGGGAATAAGTGCTGACCCCGGTTTTTACTTATACCAAGTTGCCCGTTTGACCGGATTTCTAGTCCAACCTTACAGTTGTATATCAAACTTATAGTTGGTTATTTTCTACCTTTCATTGGCAACTTTATACTGTGTGTTTTCTTCCACTTGAGTTTGTAACAGCAAATTGCCACTGGCTTGATTGTACAAGACGAGGAGCAAGCAGTAGTAATGGAAGTTTCCCAGCGTTAATTGTTGCCTGCGTACAGACGTCTCCTATATTTTCCGCGTGCAACAAAGGAAATAGGAGACGTCTGCACGCAGGCAACGTTTATTGCTGAGCTGAACAACTACGAGGGACAGGGAAAAAAAAGCTAGTGAGAGTCCCAGTTGATCTGTGGTAGACTGATACACATTGCACGTATTCGTAATATTTGGACGAATTTGGTGGGAACCTAGGCCTAAGAATAAACTATTGTTTCCATCGAGCCTGATAGATCATTCAGCCTTATTACGCCTGTAAACAGTTCCTTTACGGCGGGGCTCTGAACATTTGACACTTGAACTACACTGATATTTTTTCTGTACATTTCATACTATTAGCGTTCCAGCTAACTTCCGTTCGTTAGTCTACTTTTATGGAATAAAGAATGGTGGAGTGAAGGAGTGGGATTTTGCCTTTGGACAATTCCAGAACACAACAGTTGCAAGTGAAAGAAGAAAGATTTTGTATGGTTTGTCGGGCGCTAGTGAACCTTGGATCTTACGCAGGCACGGCATTAATTATCCTAAGATTTAGAATCCAATAACTCTATAGAGTCCTAAAAGTCTGACGTCATAAAATATTTAATTTGTGAAATTATAGGATTTATCGGACTATACTGAAAGAAAAACATCCAAAAGGTCTACTTGCCAAAAACTAGTATTTCGGGGCAAACTGTCTGAGGTAGCGGCCCCGTTTTGCTCTGATGACTCCATACAAATCTTTCTAAATTTGCCTTAGTTTATAGATCCAAAATGCCTACTTGGCAAAAACTAGGCTAAGCATTTCCGGGCAATTTGTCTCTGAGATACAAATCCTTCTAAATTTGATTCGGTTCAAAATTATAGTTTTTGACAATTAGGCCTTTTCGATGTTGTTCTTTCAGAACATCCAACCAAACCCCAAATAATAATTTCGCAAATTTGATTTATGACGTCATCGCTTTAGAAGAATGTGTCACTGAGTGCGACCTCGAGTGCTTAATTTGTTGCTCTGCCATTGGTCAGTTTGGTTTTCAGATCTGCGCGCTGTCTTCACCCGTTTACGTATATCTATCATGGATAGGTGGTCGCGTTTACCTCTAACCATAACAAACCACTTCAGGTTATAACTAAATTCTGCATTTTGCTATCCATCTTGTATCCAATGTATTGATGCATTGTTAGTTGACTTGTATAATCTCTCCTCAGCTATGCCTGATGCAAATATGTTGTGAAATAACTTCAATTTCATGATTTTTTTTTAAAGATACCTGCAATATTCCATTGATCCTACCAAGATAAAGATGCAGGACACTGCAAGAGTTATAGCGTATGTGGCAATGTATAACCCTTTAGGGCGACAGTTAGCGTGGCAGTTTGTTCAGCTTAACTGGGCTCATATTCTGGAAAAGTAAGTGTGTGTTACTTTATAGACTTTATAGACTCTACTTTTGCGCGATTTTTGAATTTTTTTATAATAAACGCTGCATTTCCAAGCTACGTCTTACTGTATATCCAAGATATCTATCTATAATAAGATATTACTTCAACGTTATATATCTAAACACTTGATTTCATACATTTATATTTATTTACAGTTTTATATCTTATATGGTCGTGCCATACATGTCCCGCCTCAAACGTCCAAGCATTCGCATCTCTTGTGTTTCTTTGTTTGCCCTAATTATAAGCCGTTTAGCCGACAAATAGATTTCCACTGAAGATATTGAAGCGGTGTGAGGAAGCTTCTATAATATGTGTTCATTTTGGAGAGCTTTAGATTCTAAGATTTAAGCGTCACGTTCACTACTCTGTCCTCAAAAAGCTAAAACTGAAAACTACCGGTGTAGAGCTTTTTCTTTTGTGGCACCAAAATTGTGGAACTCCCTACCGGAGGACATTAAGAATGCCAAGACTTGATCTGTTTTAAAAACAAGTTGAAAACTCATCTTTTTAGGAAAGCTTATTTATTTTAGTAAGCATTCTAATGAACTTAATCAGATAGGGATTGTGATTTTATTTTCTGTTTGTAAATCATTGTAAGGTGCATTGAGCTTTGTAAATGCGCCACGTAAGATCGTATTTATTATTATTATTATTATTATTATTATTATTATTTAGACGAGAGCGACTACGAGAACGAGATTTTCTCAATACTAAGCAGTGCGCGCGCGTGAACCAGCGTCATTTTGGCGGGAAAACTTGATAGCTGTCGTCATTCTACTACGAGTTTTAGCGAGAGTGTCGTAGTGGAGCATGGGAACAAGTTATCAAATGTTAGAAGTTTTAGCAGTTTAGATTCGGGAGAGGTGTTAAACTCCTTCAATATCGGTAACAGTGCTGACTTTTCTGATGAAAAAAAGTAGAATTAAGTATTCCGGGGTGTCTATTTTTTGACAATACGGCGAAAAATTTAAATCAAATCTTGTACTCGTAGTCGTTCTCGTGGTGGCGGGAATGTTAAGCTCTCTATTGACATGTGTAAGCGACTAATTATAAGTGGAACCCAAGATGTGAAATCTTGTTTAAACAGATTTTCTTTTACCCTTAGGTTTGGTGGAGGATTTTTCGCTATTAGGACTGTAATTTCAAGCGTGACAAAAGGAAT
The DNA here is from genome assembly GCA_038088405.1 of Porites divaricata. Taxonomy (NCBI): domain Eukaryota; kingdom Metazoa; phylum Cnidaria; class Anthozoa; order Scleractinia; family Poritidae; genus Porites; species Porites divaricata. The sequence goes on from JBBMOI010000002.1 coordinate 1,856,761, forward strand.
GTCCACTGAATTCGAACTTCAAGATGTAAGTCAACAATCATATTTAAGGAGATCTCTAAAAGCCATCACCCTTTGGGAAGGGGTAGTGGTCGCCTAGAAAAGGCTGGTCACTTAATAGAGCTTGTGTTTCCAGCGCTTTTGTGATAGATCTATCCACCTGGGCTTTGGGAACTGGCTGCTAAATAGAGGTTCGACTTAGCATTTAGCTTAGTTTTCAGTTGTTGTTGTTTTTTTTAATCTAAGAGCCAATTTTTTAATCCACAAGCCAGAGAGATGCCACCAGTTTGATTATGACGGTTATTTTAAAGCTTACATAGTTTTGATTTAAAGCCCTTCATTACTTCCATTATCCGTTTTTCCTTCTCTATTTCTCAATGATTGTGTGGAAATCAGATCAACACTCCTCACTTGTACATCCTTGATTTCTCCATCTAAAATCTTTTTGTTTGAGGAGTAATATCAAACATACGACTTGGTTTTTCATCACCGTGATGTCTTCTCTGCATTTGTTTCTTCATCCCGCAGTTCAAATATATGAAATTCATATATTCATTTTTTAATCTTTATCTTCCCCAGTTATACTACGAACCAATTTAATGACCAACCCACAGTTGACTTGCTAGCTCACTTGGTTAGAGCGCTGATCCGGTCTTTCAGAGGTCAATGGCTCGAATTAAAGCCTGATTTGTTTTAGGTTTTCTTTTTCAACTGCATAAGTTGCGTATTTCAGTGTGATGATATTCCTCTGCATTTAATATCAAACTCCTCGAAGTTCGTCAAAAATACTCCGCTGAGCGTTGTATTTTCAACTCTCTTCCCATTTCGGTGATGTCTTGATAAAACACTGTGACTCGTTTGAGATATAGTACTTCAAGAAAAAGGTTCCTTTTCTGCATGTACTGCTCACGTTTTTCAAAGCTACTTCCTCTTAATTTTATTGACGAAAGTTGATTTTGTTGGATCAATACCGTGCTAAGAAGACAAGGGTTAAAATGTGATGAATTTGTCATATACTCAGCAGTCTATAATTCCTTTCGTCTTTCTAGTTGAAACGCTTCAACGAAAAACACGCTGGTGGTTCTGGAGCGCGGGCTCAACAGCAGGCAGAGGAAACAGTGTTGGCAAACATTCAATGGCGCCAGCAAAATGAGCAGGACGTTGCGAACTGGCTGAAGGATTTCCTTGTGTCGAACAAGATACCACTGAATTAACATTTTTCTTGTTTTCATTCTTTCCTGCAAGCCGGTAGAAGATTGCTTGTATCTGGCAAAGTACCACTAAACCAATAATTTTTGATTTGTTTTTAACTGAGGCATTTTCCGTTTGACAGTCTAGCCACTGACTCAACTCGATCGAACGTTGTACGTTGCATGTCATGAGCGTTTTCAAACTTACAACACGTTAAAGATGGCAAACGTTTAAGCGATATTGCAAACCTTTCTTAAGTGAGACCATTCAAGCTCACTTTTCCCAGTGTTGCCTTTATGGTGTAGGCTTTTTTTTTTTTTCAGGTGTAATGACTGCAAAAGGTCTCTTTTGCCTGGAGGAAATACTGCGTTTTTAGTCTTGCTTGATGTTCACATTTCAGTTGTCCTTTTCACTGCAATGATATATATATTTTTAAAATTTTATCTTTATTTTTTGTCTCCTTCTCTATTGTTTAAAGCCAGACTGTCACACAATTTAAATAGTAAAGATAAAGGGAAACTTAACCAAATAAAGATCATGTCTTTGACTTCATTAGTAGCAGCGTTATCTTTCACATCGGTCCTTGTCTTGTAAATCGTTAGACAATGCTCACCTTCATTTCTTGTACCTTTGACGCTATTAGCCGCCTCAGGTTTGATAAAGAAAAAATGTATTGTTAGACAACAAAGATAAAATGCCAATAAACTATGCTGATGTTTTGCAGTTTTCAACACAAAGGGGACTGTTTTATCGATCTTCAAAAGCATAACGGCATAAGAGCATAAAGACTGTTTGTTTTTGTTTGTTTCATTTTGTCTGTTTTTGTTGTAGTTTTCAATCACATCGCCAGACCTTAGCAGTCAGTGCATAGTTATTGAAGTGGAATGGTTATAAAACCCCGTAGACTCCTTTTTCAGTTAGCTTATGTACCTGGCGCGATTCTTGTGCCCGGGGCTTGGGACGCCACTCTAACCCCGGCCCGCCAGCTACGCAGGCTGACGCCTTTGTTATATGTGTTTTGTTAGCTTTTTTTTTTTTGACCTGACCGTGCACAACGTTCAATAGCATTCCTATTATTTTGAACTGAATGACCAATTTAAACATTGCATTAATTTAATCAGTCACGGTTTGTAAACAAAAAACAAAACAAAGCAAAGGATTGTGCACGGTCAGGGAGCTTCCAACATAAACTACAGCACCGTTGTTTTCAACTTTGATGTTTGCCGGCTTTCATTACCTAATGGGTGGCTAGTCACCCCCCTCCCCCCGCCCCCCAACCCCTTTACAGCTTCCCACCAAAAGATATGTTTAATACCTCCAGGTGATCTGTGACGTCATTGCGGGGGTCTGGGGAAAGAAATTTTAATGCCGTATCCCATAAACCAACGCGCGCACCAATTCAATTCAATTCAATCTGTTCCCGTCAGCTTTGGTTTATGGGATACGGCATTAAAATTTCTTTCCCCAGGCCCCCGCAATGACGTCACAGATCACCTGGTTGTAAATACAAATGGAAATACATGGGTCCCAAAATCATTGTGAAACTAACCAGCCTCACAATGTAAAAAAAAAGGACCTACTGCGGTGTATGTGATGTGGCATTTCAAGAGTTTGCAAGGTTACAATCTCCAGCAACCTATGCAGGACCCTGGGAACGAAGTTGAGTCTCCAATAGGCCACTTGCACTAAGAGGTCACGTGATCAATGCTTTCTTTAAACAATGGGTTGGAATCTTGCTGATGCCAAAAATCGACAGAGCAAAGAAGAATTATCTTACACTCGAAATTTGAGAGGAAACGCATTTAAGGGAGTTATTTTATGGCTCTTTGATTTTTCAGCAAAGTAGTATTATTTGTATTGGCCGCCGGCATGTTGGAGGGCATACTCTTGCCCTCCAACATGGCGGCCAAAACTACTTTTTGCTTATATCTTGTTAAACGTTTGATAGTTACCCTCAGTTGTGCTGTAAACGTTACCACATCTTTTCAACATTTTCCTCGAAGTTGAAGTGCAAAATTTGCATTCAGAAAGAGGTAATTCATAATTTTAAAAATCACATTTTGGTCACGTGACCAAATACAAACTCACTCATTTTAAGAAAATGGTGCGGGTTTGAAAAACCAAATCACTATTATTTTGTTTAAGATATGACCCACTAACTGATTTTCGAAGGTAAAATCATATAACCTTCATTTTCATAAAAACGATGTCACATTTAAGCAATAGAAAACATTTTCCGTGTTTGCATAGGCTGATATAAACAGGAGAGGGGTTGGGAGAATTCGAGACAGCTATGCAAACCCGAGACGAAGTCGAGGGTTTGCATAACAGTCGAGAATTCTCTCAACCCCTCGAGTGTTTATATCAGGATATGCAAACACAGGAAAAAAGTTTTCCATTGCTTTTATAAAATAACTTTCCTCAGAAAAAAGCAAAACTCTCTTGTTTAAATCATTGATTAAAAGAAAAATTCTTACCAGTCGCGAAGTCTTGTACACGACGCTTGTACGCGTAATCAGTCTTTGTTTTGCAAAAAAGATTGCTTTCCAAGATACGGGTTTTTCTCGCTTGGAATGTCAGCTTAAGCGAAACAAAATTGACACACCTCCTTTGTAACGATTTTCCAAGTTTCAGATGACGAAGGAATGGGTAAATAAAGTAAACTTGTCGAGTTTTGAACTCGAAAACTTTTTCAAATTCGAGCTTGCGTGATTAGCGCGCGAAAAACAAAACATCTTGACGTCAAACCATGTTTACATACTCTCATGCAAACACTCCTCTCGGCCAATCAGAGCGCCCGTATTATCTTGGTTATTTTATAATACCTCTTAGTGCAAATGGCCTATTTGTCTTTCCTAAATTACCATGTTTTGGGACCAACATAGGATAACTTCAAGTAAATGAACGTATACTTTGGTGTTCAGTCGGCATCAACCACCCCCATTAAAAAATCCTGGATCCTCCCATGACCGATGTAGACTGCAGTGAGGGTGGGGTACTCTTTGTAATGACTTTATAGGGAGGCTTTACCCAAAAAGAGATTCAGGATTCAGGTAGATAAAATAAAATAGAAGGGATTTCACCAGTTCAAGAATGCGAAATGGGAAATCTTTCATTTAGGTCTGCAAACAAGACCCAAAGGGCTAAAAGATGCTCTGTTTTTGTGTACCTCTCCCATATAGTCAATGTAAAATTTATTTTAAATTCCATTTACCATAATAAGCTCTAAATTCCCAATCCAAAGGTCCAATAAATATTGATTAATTAAAGAACATGCCAGTCGTACTGTGATTTTCTTTTTGCTTGCACACACTTACACACTCAGATCAACTAGATCAAAACCTCCTCAGCCTTTTCGTCCATCCACAGCTTCCTCCATCACTTCGTTCTCCGACTCCTTTGGCTGCCCTTCCACTGCCCCCAAACTTCCATCTGTCGTGACCTCACCCGTCGGACCTGCCACCACCCCCAACTGTCAATTAAAGCACATCTGCAACAAACCAGATTGCGAAGGAAACTACCCTGGCTCCCAGTGCCCGAAAGTACCCCAGCTGTACTCTTCCAGGGGATAAGCAAGTTGAACAGGTGCTGTTTCCTCTTGGGGAGGGGAGGGGGAGGGGTAGTTATAGCTCCATTAGTTGAAACAACGGACTTGTCTTAACTTGGCAGTTTGATGCTCTTGAGGAGCCATCTCTTTCCTTTGCTTCTGAACTGTGCTGACAGTATCTGAAAGGTATGATGGTCCTGGCTCGCTGCTGTCAGACTCCTCTGAGAAAATCAATACAGCTTTGGATGTCCGAGGTACTGCACAACTAAAAGTACAACTTGGAAAAAGGTTTTCCAAGTTCTTCTTTATATTTGTTTAGGGTGAAAGGTACTGAACTTCCAGGCAGGGTCTGGACAATGGTCTGGTCTGGATACAGAAGGACACAGTCCATATGTCGATCAAACTGTTGCGTTTGTAGTTATCTTGAGCTGCCTTTAGGAGTTCTTCTGTGGAGAATATTCGATTCGACCGTAAAAAAGGAAATGGCAAAAACTTAACCTCTCCCCCCCCCCCCCCCCCCCCCCTCACCTACCTTCCCACATCCTGAGTGACTGCTCATGCTCCGGCGCCAAAATTTTCCCTAAATTTGCACAAAAAGGCTGCGGAAAAATGGACTAGACTGATCCAGGCCCGGGGGGGTACTCGATACATCCTTGGGTGGGGAGGTGAGGCCCGGCCCTTCATACCCTGACCCTTAAGACAAAAATCGCTGATTTTCCTGCCCTGTTTAAGACAGAATTCCGATTTTTGATACCCTGTTTAAGACATTCGTAGAACATACGCGCAGGCTGTTTATCGTCCAAGAAAAGATACCCTGTTTAAGACAAAAATTGATAAAATCGATACCCTGATTAAGACAAAAATCCCGAAAACCATACCGTGGCTGGCCGCACGTCCCCATTAAGACCTTATAAGGGAGTACCCCCCCCCCCCCGGGAATCCAGGCTCTCAGATAGAGAAATAAACGAGGAAGAAAAGATACAACGAATTGTGTACAAAATAATCTCAAGCTTTTCTAAACATAAAATACTAACTCAGCAACATTTTAAAAAACTTTCTAAACTACTATTGAATAAAAGCGGACATACAATATTGGACAGGACAGGCTTCAGTGCACGTGTCATGTACGCTTAAAAAGATCAGATGGCTGACCCGACCCAGATATCTCGCATGTCTCGTTCACTAAGTAAATTCAGACGGCTGTCGGCTTCTTGTTATTATAAACTGGTAAGGCTAGAATGAAATATGGAAGAGGTTCCTCTTAAGCAAGATACCGAGATTCCGCAAGTGAGGGCTGGAGACAAGAAAAGCAGCAGCGAAACGTCGAGTAGTTTCTACAACAAGCGGACCTTTGCTGTAGCTGCCATTGTTATATTGGTGTTACTGATCTTGGTCATTGTATTGGGAGCGCTTCTTGGAGCTGAACGAGCGGAGCGCAAAGGTATGGCTTCTAGGTGACCTGGTGGCCTATATGTTTGTTTAGTTAGATGGGTAGCTTTAGATCCAGGCAGCCTCGTTGAAACAAATTCGTCTTCACACTACTACTAGTTGTAAAAGGATTTGCTAGTGACCTTCAATTTGTGTTTCAGACATTCGACGCTACTGACTCTACTGCAAAGGTGTTTTCGACACAGTAGAGAAGGCAGAGAAGCTCAAGAAAGCAACAGTTACGGGCGTTGCGGCTGTTTTGTTAACAAAGTGTTCTTGCACAACATTCGTCAGGAGAATGTAAATTTGGAATTAGCTGTAGCGCTGATGAAAAACAGTCATTTAAGCTTTTGGAGGTCTTATGTACGTAACTATATATGTGAGAAGCTGAAAAGCAAACAACCAAGCAAGTAAGCAAACCACCCCTGTGAACAAGAATCAATATGATGGAGACACCAACAAACAAGTTGACCAACAAATGTAGACAATTTGTATGGTTGATACGACGATATGCCAAAGGGCTCGGGAATTGATGGCTAATACTGAGTACATAGTCTGCTACACAGCCGTTTTTAGTGTCGTCACGCAACGGGCGTGCCGACACAAAAAAACGGCTGTGTAGCAGACTACTGAGTACAGTAATTGTTATATTTTGGTTGGGGGATCGGGAGGGGAAAATTTGATCACCAATAATGACCCGCGGGAATGAATGGAATCGATAGCTTGTCGCAATTTCAGTCAAATGAACGAACGTCCATTGATTGATGTTTTGTGTCCATAGTCAGTGTGTCAGTAGGACAATTCTTATCACAACAGTGTCATAAACTGCCGTTTTAATCGTAGATCCATCACGGAGATGTATAACCTTAGTCCACCATTCCAGTAAAAAAAAACTTCCGAGAAATACTTACAGGTACAATCTACTCCTGACAATGACCTGATAACTCGAACCCTCGCTAACTCGCACTAACTCGAACCAAAATCGATTTCCCCTGGATTTCCTTCATTCATTTACTGTAATTTTACCCTCGATCACTCGAACCTCGCGCTAACTCGAAGTAATTTTTGTTTCCCCTTAGATCATTTCTATACGATTTTACCCTCGATTACTCGAAGGTACGTTTTAAGTGCGTGACAAGTCGAAAAAAAAACGCAGGGAATTGCGGTCCGAAATTTTGATGTTTTTTTCTCAAAACAACCTTGTATTCTTTGTCTTTAAACTTCTTGTCTTTATCTTTTTGTCAGTCCAATTCAAATACAATGTTTAGCACTGTACTGCATTAATAAAGCTTTGTTGCTTAATTTCTTTTTTTCAAAACATCAATATATCTCTCTTGCTCTTGAAGTGAACTGTGCATGATACTTGCTTTCCTCTCCCATCCCATTTCCTTACTTCTGTTTATTTGCTTCTACCTCTTGATAACTCAAACTGTTTTCGATTTCCCTTGTAGGTTCGAGTTATTGAGAGTCGACTAATTTATAGTCTGAAATGTCAAACGTCTCCACCCCCTAACCCGTGGGGGGGGAGGAGAGAGAGCTGACTGATGTTATTAGCTCCCCCTCGCCCCCCACGGGTTAGGGGTGGAGACGTATGACATTTTAACGCGGCACGCAGACTACGAACAAAGTGTTTATTCAAACTTAAAAAAAACGGGCTGTTTAAGGGATTTATTTTTAAATGAGGCAATTTCAACCAAATTTGATACCAAAACTCTTTGTACGGTTTTTTGTTTCGCCTGAAAATCTTTGAAAACATTGCAGATAATAAACAAAATTAAAGCGTGGAAAGTAATAACCATAATTATCATAATTACATATCTTGCTTGGAACTCGTGCCCTAGTCGGAACACCTTCGGGAGTCTCAAAATTTGACTTTTCCGACAATTTTGTGTCCAACAATTCAGCGCAGATACAAAACATCACGAGCTGGTACTGCAGAAGGGTAAACTTGGTAGACTGTAGTGTGGTATGTGCTGAGCGGAATTCTAAAAAAGCGCTATTACAAAAAGATATAAGGCGCTAATCTCAGGGATGACAGATTTTGTTCATTTAAGCGATTATATCTTGCTGGCAAACTTTAAATTGCAAAATCTGCTCAATACAAAACACACTAGCTATAGAGGTTTTGACCGTCATATATTAATAAAATCGCAGAGTTCTGTCTTCTATCCTTTCCGCAAACTTGGACCCAAAATCACAATTTTCCAATTTGGTACAACTGTTACTTAAAGAATCGCTGTAAAGCGCGATCTACCAAATAAAACAACCCTCATAATCTTCCATCATTTCACAATGTCTTTGTAAAGTTGTATCAAATCGCCTCTAAAACAGCCGAGATATAAGCGTTTTAAAAGATGTAGCAGAAGCAAAATTTTGCTTTATGAATTTATTCATAGAAGGTGTCCCACTCGGAGGGCCCAAATGTGTTTCGAATTGTCACAATCATATTTAAAAAAAAAACAGCATTCCTCGAAAATGTTAAAAAATCTTCAACGACATTAATTTTTACAGGGCGTAAAAGAAAAGAAGATGGCGGTAAAGAGTCTGCTGTTGTAGCAACTTCTGCCTCTGCGCCTACCACTCCTGGTACTGAAGTCTGGTGGAATGTTCGTCTCCCAGACAACATTGTTCCTGATCACTATGACGTGGTTCTTTATATTGATCTTAAGAAGCTGGTGTTCTTTGGAGATGTATCAATTCTGGTGAACGTAACAAAGCCAACTGACACTGTACTGGTTCATGTCAATAAGATGAATATAACGCAGTCTCCTACTATGGAGAAGGCTTCAAGCGGAGGTAAATTGAAGGGATTTTTTACTGTCCTTGATTGCATGTTCCTGTTTTGATTAAAATAAATATTTCTTTGTTGCCCTTTTTTCAAGATAGAAAAATGCAATAATTAGATATAAATCCTCTTTGCAAGTCCTTTTTCTGGTATCCATACTTTTTCAACGATTAAATTGAGAGAAATCTCTTTCCTTATGTGAAAACCAAAACGAAAAACGTAAAGCAACACGAGGCTTATGTCAAGTTGCTTTCTCCTCTCTTTATATTCCAGAGGACATATCGGTGACAATCGGTCATTAATTGATCTTACATACACTTTAATACAATTTTCTTTTGTTGCACTACTCGTTGTATTGTATTATTTGACCAATGATGATTTTTTTTCTTCATTTTCCAGCTCCACTTGAAATACAGAGACACTTTTGGTTTGAAAAGAACCAGTTTTATGTCATAGCTTTGACCTCTGCTTTGGTGAAAGGCCAACAATACAAGATCAAGATGAAATTTAGGGCAGAGCTGGGTGATGGTCTCGCCGGATTGTACAAGAGTACATATACAAGGGAAGATGGGACAGAACTGTACGTTAATTTCATAAACCCTTCCACGTTTTTTAAAAACTGTTGACTGGGATCATGGTTAGCCAGAATACGTAAACATGGCTAAAAAGAACGCCTTAAAATAAGTCAAGATGCCATTTAGTTTGAACACGATTTGTTGAAAACTAACAGAGATATAGCTCCGCAAAAACGTCCCGGCGATTTTAAAGACGTTTGTATGGTGAGAAGCAAGTTTGTGCCCCAGTATACAAACGCCTGTAACATTTCTCGACTTTGTGGGGCAATATCTTCACGTATCACCTGATAAACTGGCGTACGCTACTTGAAATTTGAAACCCTTTGTAACAATAAATTATCGATGTAATTTCCGGGCGTCCATGAAAACGACACGAGAGTAACAATGTGCAAAACTGAGAAATCTACTGGCTTGGCGCTATATTAGGCCGTGCATGCTCACGTAGGAATAAGCCGGGGTAGAAACAATTTAAAAATTTACACATCGCACTTACAAGAAAAAATTAGGATAACGCGCTAACAGCACTCTTTCTGGCAATGTCAACGGATAATGGCTAACTGGTCTTAATCAAAACTTGAAAAAAAAAAAAACGTGAAAGGGTCTGTTGCGTTGTCATTACTTTTTTAGAAAAAGGGTCTTGTTATGCCAACACTTAAAATAATCTATCACGAAATATAATTATAGTTAATCATGATTAACACTTGCAGCTGCAGCTAATAGTACAGTTTACAGTTTTGTGCTTAGTGTCCTTGCCTTTCAATAGAAGCGAGGCTGCTTGTCCTTTGCAAATAAACCTATTCTGCTAACTCAATGTTGTACTCAATTCAAACCGTTTGGGAATAGAACATTTTGTCTTAGGAATTTCTATACCATTTAAATGTGAATGCCACATTATAATGCAAATTCAATACACAAAGAACCTTAACCCCGGGAGATTTAAATTGGGTACAACATTGAGTTAGCCGTATAGGTCTATTGTATTATTTTCACGCTAAAAAGCTCTTTGAATATCATCATTTACATGTGAGAAGCAAGGAGGTTTGAAATAATAAAGGGTCACCTCTAGCCTCACTTCTATTCAAAAACCAAGACACAGAGAATACAACTGTAAGATGGCCTATTAGTTGAAAGTAAACATTTGCATTTTCGTTGTAGAACTATGGCAGCTACCCAGTTTCAACCTACAGATGCACGAAGAACATTTCCTTGCTTTGATGAACCAGCTCTAAAAGCAACATTTACTTTTACTTTGGTACACGATCCAAAGTTGATCTCCATTGCCAACATGCCCATTGAGAGTACTGAGATAAAGGATGGCTGGCAGTTTGATTATTTTGAAAAAACTCCACGAATGCCAACTTACTTATTAGCTTTTGTGGTCTGCGACTTCGATAAGACGACTAAAACAACTGGGCGTGGAACAAAGGTAGGCACAACAAGACAACCGGTTTCTCTTGAGAGTAAAATAAAATTGCAAAATTGAATAAGACTGAATCTTAAGTCAGGCGAACATTAAGGTGAAAAATTAAGCGGATTCAACACAATTACATAGACGCGCGTAACTCATCTCATTGTGAGTATAGTGGCTGGCACGTTAACTAGATTGGTTTTGCGCCGCGTGACTTTCCCCTGCCCGCAGCCAACAACCTTTACTCTGTATTGTTTGTTTTCATTCAATAATAAAGGCAGATTTCCAGCCGCTCGACCGATGCTTACTGAACAACGGGGTGTGAATTCTGTGGCTAGATGAGCCTTCTGGCCAAATGTGGCTCTTCATCTACGGGTACTGATCAGGAGGAATAAAGAAAAGAAGACAAGTGATTGAAAAAAAAAACTTGTTAATTGGAAAATGAAAAAGAAATGGCACAGAATCCGGCTCGCAGGCACATATGTCCGTTAGAAGTTTTGATATATTTGAAGATAGAGTACTGTGCAACTTTGATATCCGCCCAAGAACTTGAGGCTAGGAAAGCTGCCAGAAACTTGTTTAAAGACTGAAATGAATCAGAATCTAGAAATGTTGCTGTCAGGACGAACTAAATTTACATTAACCTCTTGATATGGAGAATTGTAAGTAGTTATCATGCCTTTCGTGAGACGAAAAGTAACGTCGCATCGAAAACTGTCCATGGTAAATTCAAAGACTTCTAGTCAGCACAATCTTTTTGTTGATTTTCGTAGATGACATTTTATGCTCCACGAGACAAAATAGATCAAGTTGAATACGCCAAAGAGAATGCAGTCATAATGTTAGATTACATGGAGGATTATTTCAATATTACGTACCCTCTACCCAAAGCAGGTAAGCGTTCACGCCTGTGGTATTTAGTTATACAATTTAAACATTCCATAAACAGGTTCAGCTCTTACATCTATCCGTGTCTGTTGGCCCCCTGTGTATGTTGCTACTCCGCCTTTCATATCAGGACGTACATTGGGCGACCTATCTTAAATAGAAATCGAAATGAATGAATGAATGTGCCTTTTTAACCTGAAACGATTGTCTCGGAAAACTTGTAATGTGTTTGCATTATCCCGTAAGAGTGACAGTTAAATCACGACCTCAGCCCCTCAAACTGGGTGTAATCAGTGCAAAAAGATGCTTTAGATATAATTTCAGTATACACGCACATTTTGTATTGTTAAATTTCTGAAACTTTTCGCGATTGCTGAATCGGGCGCAAAAGCAGAAGAAACAGAAACAGAAAACAAAGCAAAAAGATACAAAGCGCAGAATGGAATAGAAAATACGGGAAAAAAAACGAAGGACAGTCATGAATCGAGATGGTAGAATTCTCCACAAGAACCTCCTTTGCGTGATTGGTATTGTTTTTATAACCATCTTTATTAGTAGTAATACAGTGAATACTTTTAACCACGTCTGTGTTTGTAACAAGGTTACTTCCGAAACAAGTGACAGGAAGTGAACCGTAAAATAGTTATTCGCTCAGTCATAAACTACATATTTTCAAATGGGTTTATCATTTTCTCAAGTTACTCATGTTCTCCCAAGTATCTAATTTTAAACTTGACTTCCATTTTGCATGACGCTTAAAATCAGGTCAGTTATAATACGGCATCAGTCAATTATGTATTACAGGGGCGTAGCTAGGGGGGGTCCTGGGCTGCCCGTGACCCCCCCCCCCCCCCCCCCTTGGTAGGCCTTCTTTTGAGCAAACAATCTACAATATCCAGGTGGCGAAAACGCCATGACAATATCTTGGCCGTGAAGGCCATTGTTGAAAAGCCCACTTTTTAAAAATTTGTTTTTTTGTAAAGTATTTTCGTCAACGGCTCTTGTCTTTAGTTAAAAAGGGCCTTCATGCCGCGATAATACGACTGAGCCCGCTGATACACGAGGGAAAGCAGCGGTATAAACCATACATAGTCGGCGATCCCCGGATGGTGATCTGGTGAGTAGCCTCTGTGACTCCCCCCCCCCCTTTGAAAAATCCTGGCTACGCCCCTGTATTAATAGATGAAAACCCTGGTCCATTTTGGCCAAGTGTCCAAAACGCAACGCTCTGATTGGTTTAGTTCCAAATCACCCTCTATATGTACTCTTCTCTAGTTTTACCAGCGTTTTTTCATATCGGTTCGTACCTTATGTTTTTGCAGATATGGTTGCCCTCCCTGACTTTGCCTTCAGTGGCATGGAGAACTGGGGAATAATAATGTATCGTGAGGCAGCCCTGCTTTACAAACCTAACGCTTCGTCAGAAGCTAATAAACAGCGCACAGCTGGCATTTTATCGCATGAACTTGCTCACCAGGTATGCTATTTTATTCGTGAGCAAAGTCAAGGAGAAGTCGCACTGTTCTTTCGCTGCGGCAGGTTCTTCTCACGCACGTTAAATCAAACTGGCTATATGCTCTAAGACGGAATTGCAAAGTTTATCAAAATATGCGTTGAAAAAGCAGGAAAACCAGACGTTTCGATGTTGGTCCCTCTTCTTCAGTGGTTTAATTAAAAGCAACTATTACTAAACCACTGAAGAAGAGGGAGCCCCCGCGAAACGTCTGATTTTCCTCCTGTTTCAAGGCATATTTTGATAAACTTTGTTAATTACTCGATTACTTGTGTTGCACACTTTCTTCAAATTTTTTTATAAAGCTCTGAGTCGGTTCAAGTAAGTAGTAACCCAAATTTCAGCCAGCTCCGGAAGCGTGCTACTTGAAAGGACGGCTAAGTCAAGTGAAACCCAAAGCTCGTTTTATAGGCGAATTATTCTATAGCATTGTCAAATGTTAAAACTTTTCGGCAGCAGAGTAAGGCTAGTTCAAAATTGCTGTTTTCTTAGAGCTAGTGTGTATAATGATGCATATGACCGTCGTTTGTTTAATTTTTGTTTTCAATTTGCTGTTTAACTCTTTGGTGTACATAATCTCCAGCAGCACTTCGTCACATTCATGTAACTTTTATTCACGAAGAAACCACACCATTTTTTTTCTTCCTACAGTGGTTTGGCAACTTGGTTACTATGGCTTGGTGGGATGATCTTTGGCTGAATGAAGGATTCGCCAGCTTCGTAGAATTTTATGGAGTCGATGAAACAGAACCAGAGTGGAAAATGGTACCTGCTTAAGTTTCTGCTGATGTGATATACGTGATTGCCTTGTATGATGACCAGACTGTTTTATACTAAAATGTCTCCAAAAATAAAATTCTAACGAGTTGAAAGTGGTTCCCTACCCTTTTGATAACGGGAAGGATCTCAGTACTGAAACAGTTTTAAACGTCTTGGAAAAAGCAAGCTTCAAAAGGTAATTCTAAATAAATTCCAATGTACTAAAAAGGATAAAAACAACGAAACTGGTTAGTAAGTTTCCATCAGAAATGAGGTTCACCTCCGATAAAAACGAAATTCCTGAAGAAAGACTGTTGAAAAAAATGCGCTATGTCATAAGAAAGCACAAAGACAAATGAAATCTGGCTGGGTCATTTGGTAAAATAACTCTTCCTTACATCGCAAGTCTTAGATTAAAACACAACTTACAGTAAAACACTTATTAATAAATCATAGAGAATAGAAACTAGTTAGTACAGAGAATGGTTTGCAGAGGGCGGTTTGTTTTCTTCCCTCTTCAGCTGGACCAGTTTGTAGTTATAGACATGATGTTGGCATTTACACTTGATGGTTTGGCGAATTCTCACCCAATCAGAGTTCCCGTGAATCATCCGGATGAAATCAATGAGATATTTGATTCTATCTCATACAACAAGGTCAGTTAGTTGTTATTTGAATCTTTAGTCTGCTCAGCTGGCAAGATCTTTAGCGCCAGCATAGTTTTGGCAGAGGCCGGCTACGAAGCCGTGCAGAAAATGGGGAGGTGAAGCTTTGATTCCCGCCTGCCCGAAGACTATGGCTTTTTGGAATGGTTTTGGTCACTGTGCGGACGGAAAATTGATTGGTTGAGAATAAAAACACGTCAATCAAATGCCTTTTTGGAGCTTACACGTCTCCCAAAGGAAACGAAACCAACCATAACATTTCTAAACTGCGCTTTTTTCCCTGGAATATTACTGTCTAGGGTGTTTCCCGCTCTCGGCAAAGCCGCGAGAATAGCGGCTCCGCCGGTAACGCCCTAACACGTGCAAAAACAATTCCGCCAGCTATGCAGGCTATTGAATCTTCCGCCTTTAGTAACCGTTTTTCTTTGTACTGGATGTTTATATTTGACCTCGAAAGAAAGTTTTCCACCTATCTGCCAATTTTGTTGGGGAAGTTCCGCTTGGCAAAAGAATACGCCCAACCAAAATTTCCGGACTTTTTCACCTCATTCTGATTAGATTCCATCTCCTAAAGAGGTCACTATTTACTAATGCAAGTCATTGGAAATTCATATAAAGCTTCCACAAACGTAATTATACTGCCACAACCAGTACCACGAATCCTACCGACTAGATGTTTTATATTTTCCTAATCTGCAGGGAGCATCAATAATTCGTATGCTTCAGCATTTTCTGGGTAAAAATGTCTTTCAGAAAGGATTAACGGTAAGTATTTGTCCGACACTAATGACGTTTAATTCAAGAATTTTTGGGAATTCTCAAAAACGCTAGTGTAGCATGATAAGTCATTCCAAGACATTCCCAATTGTAGGTTGAGTATGATCGTCTGGGTGAACGTAGTCCTGAATAGGACTGTTGTTGTTGACAGTGACTGACGTTTCGACAACCTGTGCGGTTGTCATCTTTAGAGTCAAAGTGAGTTGTATCACGTCAATTGATGGTATTATACTCTGGTTATTGATCTGATTGGTCAATTACGTCGCGATGTTATTGGGCGTCTGTCAGTTAAGCCGTGATGTTATTGGCTATGAAGACTCGTAATGTAACTGGTGCGTTTCGATGCGTCTACTATCACAGTTAAACAGTCGTCTATTGTTAGTCAAATTGTCAGTTCTCCAGTTGTCTTCTCCTAGTTAGTTTTGTCTGATTCCGTCAATAAGTCCTTTGTACGGTGCCGGTAACTGTTGACTACGATTCAGTGACGTTTGTTCTAAAAAGTTAGTAAACAAGCTTTCTACAGTGAGTCGTTGATAATAGACTGTAGAATACGTAATACATGTTGAAGAGCAGGCGCGCTTCAACACCGGTTTCCACCGTTTTTTGTGAAATCAGTCAGATTTGTCATAATAACCATATTTTTAATAATAAGGGAACTTTCCAAGTTAAAATCTGGAAAATGGTCTGGAAACCCGAGAAAGGGAACTTAGGGAGTTAGAATCCAAAAATAAAATTCCGGCAAAGCATGCCCCCGGGCTCCACTAGAAGCTTGCTCCCTCGGCCCCTCGTTTAGGAAATCGTTCAGTATTTATCCTAGATCCACGTCTGCAGAGTCCCAGTCGATTTGATGTTTCATCTGTAAATGGTGCTCAGCAATTTTATTGTTGACGCCACCATTTCTCGTCGCTTGTTTGTTTTCGTTCAGTCACTTGCTAAGGTTTCTTGTCTATCTAGGTTGTGTATCTATAGATAATCTGCATGTCTTGTATCTGAATTGTAATTGTTAAGAATTCCTAAAGGAGTTCCAAGTTTTCAGCAGTAAATCTATTTCTTGAAGGGTTGCTTTTTGGAATTTCCCAGTGCTTTCTTTCATACCCACTTAATTTTTAGCGGTACCTCAACAAATATCAGTATGGAAATGCAGTGACAAATGACTTGTGGGATGCTTTTGAAGAGGTGAGTATTCAGGCAGGTCTTTGCTCCTAATTTTGCTTTCTAATTCAAAAATAACAAAACTAACGGGTAGTTTTGTTATTGGCGAATTAGAAAAAAAAAAGTACAGTCAAACCCCGCTTAATACGGACACCCCGTTATTACGGAGAGTTTGCCTTGTCCCTGGGGAAAGAAAGCCCATACATTTTCTGTAAAATTCAACCCACTTAATACGGACACCCCGTTATTACGGAGAGTTTGCCTTGTCCCTGGGGAAAGAAAGCCCATACATTTTCTCTAAATTTAACCCGATTAATACGGACACCCCGTTATTACGGACAGTTTGCTTTGTCCCTGGGGAAAGAAAGCCCGTACGGACACCCTGTTAATACGGACACTTCCCCTAAGTGTCCGCATTAACGGGGTTTGACTGTAAATATCACAAAGAGATTTTCAAATCCCTAACAAACTGTTATTGGTCAACTAAGAATTAAAACGCAAAGTTGTTTAGCTTTTGTAAAACAATAAAAAGGCTAAGAACACAACAACAGGTTATGGTAGATTGAGTCATTATTACCAACCGCAAGTAGTCATGTTTCAGCATTTTACTCCTTGTTGATGCCTTCGCTTGCCTTCCGCGTGCCTTTCCTTTATTAACATTCTTATTAAGTGCCTTCTTGCACGCCAATTAAGTGCCATCCGCGTGTCTTCCTGCGTACAGTTGGTCTAGGTAAACGTATAGGGATATTGTTAAAGGGTGGTTTCCATTATGCCAAAATTTCCTTAAATTTCGTTCCAAGCGTAAATGAAACGGTTCGGCCCAGGTGGAAATTTTCCGGTCAAAGTGGTCCACCTCCAGAGGTTGTCCTCTTTGACCGGTCGGTCATTGCCGTTCCATTTGCAGGCATTTTCGTTTCCAGTCCCGCTCCAGCTCGTCACTATAATAGCTTCAGACGCAAGACCTAAACTTTCTCCTTATACACAGTTACACACAAGGCTCAGGTACAGCAGTGCATCTTTTTTTTTTCTTCTGGTTTTCATCAGTTTTTAAAGACAAATATATTGGATTGGCTGGGATTCTTAGATAAGCCAAATTTATTGAAAATACCGGAGTGCCGGTCATTTAGTGTTTTGAAAACCTTGACAGGCAGTTGACTTGAAAAAAGTTCTAAGAGTCACAAAACATGGTTTCGTTTTCTGAGCCCAGCGTAAACCAAACGCTACACAGATCTATAAAGCCCGGCTTTAGTTTTAACACTTGAGATTCTACATGAACCAATCAGAGTTAAAAGAGACCGAGCAAACCTAGGCAAAGCTTTTTTTTCTATTGGAAAGTACAGTTATTAACGTATAAACGGCTATCCACTTACGCAGGTTACCAAAACCAAATCAAATTAGTATGCAGGAAGACACACGGAAGGCACTTAATTAGTGTGCAAGAAGGTAATTATGAATGTTAGTAAAGCAAAGGCACACGGAAGACGAGGGAAGGCATCAACAAGGAGTAAAATGCTGAAACATGACTACTCCCGCACATGTCTTTCAGTCAGTTTTATATTATGCAGTCCTGGCGTGATTACACAGGGGCGGATCCAGGAATTTTTGATTGGGGTGTCCAACCTTTGGTTCAGAAAGGACTGTTGAAACTTTTTGTGGAAAATTACTTCTAACCAACACCCTAGATATTTCATGATTGAATATCCCTGATATTTAGTTTAGCGGCAAAATGCAATGAGCGTTTTATTAATAAATAATCAGCCAGTTAAAAAGTGATACACCATCCTGTCGATGTAAGAATTTCGGTCTAAAACAAGCGTCAGGTCTGATATGGTGGGGGGGGGGGGGGTTGGGGGGGTCCTGACCCCCGAACCCTTTCCCTGGATCCGCCACTGTAGCAGTGAGTCATTAGCGACCTTGACTTTGAGCATAAAATGGGAGCCAGCTATACAGTTTATGTCGTCGGAACGAGTGCAAAATCTTGTTATCGACTAGGAGCGGAGATTTTGGGGACTTGAGAGATAAGATCGGTGTGACATTTAGATTATCTAAACCACTTGATACACTCATTCTCTAACTCGAAATACAACCGAAAGCTAGGTCTCTAAACGTTAAGTGCACTCTTTCATCAATGAAATACAAATGCAAAGCTAATATGAAATGTGATAGGTGTAAACATACTCTTGAGCTCACGAAGAGGCTTGTCGTTTTACAGCGATTTTCTCAAGGTACTTGTAATTGTTAGACATATACATGGATTACAACCTGGACTTGTCAAATCATTCACCATGTGGCGCTTTGTTTCTACTAGCTCAGGTTTGTTTTGCGATTTTTTCCCACTATGCACAGTACATATTCCCACACTTATATATTAAATATTTAGTCGAGGATACACACAAAGGGCTTCTCATGAAGCGTATCATAATTATTTTTGTAGGAAAGTTGTGCACAGGGCAGCTGTAAACGCGTCAAGCATTTGATGGACACCTGGACACTGCAGATGGGGTACCCTGTGTTGAAAGTTACCAAGAAAAGTGGAAATACATATACCGTGTCACAGGAGAGGTTTTTATACGATCGAAATGCAAACTTAACCTCGAAATACAAGAGTCCATTCAAGTAATAGCAATGTAACTTTGTTATTTTACTCTCTATAACATATACCATAGGTCCTCTCGTCTTTGGTCCCCTTCCAAATCGATGAGCATCACTGGCACAATGTTGACAGTAAACAGAAAATACTACGTACCCTAAGGTGCTTTGCAGTAATGCCCGTTTGAGCCGGATCGGACATGGGTCACGTTGCTCCGTAAACCCAACTGATCTGTTTTCGAGAGAAATATTCACACCTCGTTATCAAGTTTTCCTGAAAAACAGCAGTCTATGGCTTCTTCGCCCTCCGCCTTAGCTATTCCGTGTTGGCAACATATCAAAACATTTCACCATCATTGCCATCAGTGAACTAACATTCAGCCGATTGTAAGAGCCCTTTGCGACCCTATAGTATATTGCAAATAACATCTGATGTGTCATACGTATATTACAGGTGAAATTTAAATTCGAGTCAAATTTTTTAACCCATGAAAATTCTCAAAATCCTTTGCCTCCCACCTTTAATTTTCCATGAATTAGACAATTAATTTAAAGCTATAAGACAATGCTATTAGACTAAGTAAATAAGCCTAAGTTTTAAAAAATAATTAAACCTGAATTTAATTTTGATCTGTAACATGTTAACGTAATTTTTTCAGCTATAAATGGGTCGTTCCATTTACATACGTCACGCAAGCTAAAGCTGAATCTACATCCAAGCTTCTAGATATGACGTCAGGTATGAAATCACTTCAGTTTATGTTTACCGTGTTCAGCATTTAGTAATTTTAGTTTTCGTTTAAATCTAAATTAACTACTTATGAACTTGAACATCAATCAAATAAAAGGAACTTTTGCGCAACCTAGCCTTAAACAGGTAGTGGTGGAGAAATGGGTTTTTATCATTAATTAAGAATAAATTGTTACAATATTTTATTAGAAAAATCTTCCACAGTCGAACAAAAATTTGCACAAGTGAGTGGCAATATTTATCGACATATTCGTTGAAAATGGAGGGAAACCAGACGTTTCTAGGGTGCTCCCTGTTCAGTGGTTCCACTGCCACTCACTCGATTATTTGCGTTTCACAGTTTCTTCAAAAATTTTTTGGAGAGCAGCTTCTGACATGCTAAGATTTATATGGTCGGTTGGGAGAAGTGCTTTCATTGAGATAACTGATTTTGGTGTTAAAAATACACGAATGCATGTATTCTCTGCATGCAAGTCATACATTTACGATTTTTTCATATATCCATGATGATCCCCCATTATCAATTTCAGTCCTTTTACGAAAAACCTACTTTGGTGTATTTTGCTACTGTTATTAGCTGAAATTGACTGGGACGGCAGTGGCTGGCTCAAAGGAAATGCAGGTCACACTGGCTTCTACCGAGTCAACTATGCTCAACAACAGTGGGATCAAATTATTAAACAACTGGAAACAGATCACAAGGTCAGTAATAGTGGTGGTAACACAGACGGAGTCGTAATTCCAGTCAATTAATCAGCGTACGAACTATATATTTGCTAGGAAACTTACCAATGTGTAAATGGAGCATTGGCAAAATAAAATTGTTGAGGGTAGTGGTGGGGAGAGAGCCTGATGAGAAATCACCCTTTATTAAATATTTCTTTTAGCTAAGGACTCTGCTTGATTGGTGTAAAAAAAGTTAAGAACCCCCTAACAGTCCTGTGGAATTTAAGTTTTACTCCCTTTGATATCCCGCTTTCTTGCCAGTATCAGATTTCATCACGGTTTCTTCACATTTTTTACCCATCAATAGAACAACCCGTCGTTCTCTGTTTTTCTTTTGTTGCTGGTACCTCTCGTGATATAGTAAATGAAACTTCTTCTGCTTCGGATTCTTTTTCGTATCCAATTTCATTAAATCAATATTCTAACCACCTTCACTTTCAACTGCATCATCGTCGTCGCTCGAGTCCCCTGAATCTTCCGTTTGCTGCTCTTCCTCTCCTATCGGTGTTAATAGTGTATTGTATGCTGCAGTTTAATTTGCCTTTTCATTGATACGTATATACACTCCATGCAAGTCATGACATTCTGTGTACTTGTTTAGCTCTTTCACAGCCAGTTTCTGCAAAGTCCCTGACTGAATAAAGTTACCCCTTTGCATGCCTGTCTTCCTTTTTTTTCCCGTTGTCTTTTTCTTCTTATGTGACATAACACTTGCAGCTGTTCATAGTGCTTTACAGTCTTTCATGAAATTCATAGCCACTCATAATCCCTATTTCTAAGTTCTCGGCTGCCAGTTGAATTTGTTGGAGCTGTGCAGTTGCCCTTTGACAAAAATGCAGTTTCTTGCCTTGTGCTCTGGAGGGGAATTCAACAATCTCCCTGGGAGAGCGATCTTCATTTGTACTCAGAGCGCTGAAGACGCCCAGGTGATGACTGACCTTCCCTTGACCTATCTGGACAAGGACAAGGTATACATGGTATCTCAGGTTTTCGCAACCCTCGGATTCAATAGTAATCACTGATGATGCCATTTGCCTTTTTATTTAGTTCATGATTATTCAAACTAAAGTACTCCATGTATAGCTCTCTCCTGATTGATTATGCTCTTGCATAACTATATCCAGTTCTTTAGTCTACAGTAATTGGGAATGAAGGCTTGCTCGCTTTCTGGTACTTTTTTTACCTAGACTTCATTTGTTGAAACGAAAATAGAAATAAGTGTTTTTCGTTCATAAGTTACGTGCAAATGTAAACTATAATGTCAAGGTATTTTCTTGGCAGGTATTTTCAGTAAAAGATAGAGCAGGGTTGATTGACGATGCTTTCAATCTCGCCAGGTAATTTATATTTAATCTACTATCTCTCTGGGGTTCCGTTGACCAGTGTAGTGTGTTCTGGGCAACCAAATCTCAATAGAGCTGTTTATGCAAATTTCGAATTTCTTCAAAACTTGATATTCAATAATGGAGTTTTATTTATTAAGTTAAGATGATCAATATCGTTTGGTAATAGCTTTAACTTTGCTTAATGGCTGACCCTATATGTGCACTTTCTTGACGGTACAAGAAAGTGCACAAATAGGGTCAGCAATACTAACGCGATTGAAATCCAAGATGGCAGTCATTTAGAATCATGACGTAATTTCATCTTCGTATGATGTCATGAAGTCACGTGGTGATTTTAGCCTAGCCTAGACAACTGAGAAGGTTTGATATGTTATTAGCAAGTGTTGCTCATTTTAGTAAAATCCATAGAGTTTTCTTACTCTCATATAATCTGCTTAGCACGCACCACCGCTACCACCAGAAGCAGTCTCTCATTACTTCATTTAGTAATCAATAACTTGACGTTTTACTTCCTTCGTTCCAGAGGTGGATACCTCAAGTATTCTGCAGCGTTGGGAATCACCAAATATTTGAAAAATGAGGATGAATATGTACCTTGGGCAGCGCTTGACAACAACATAAAGTTTGTATCAAGGATTTTACCTCAGTCAAGTCCGGCCTTTAAGTACTTGAAGGTACGTTTGAAGAGAAACCACAAGGTTAAAAATGACAATTGCAAAACAGATCAGTTTATTTTATTCCTTGTTGGATAGATAATGAACAATGATAATGAAACTTTCATTGACCAAGTTAAACATTACAGCTCACTGTGGGCAGTTTTAGTGTACCGTATGAAAGCATATAATCTGTTCGTCTATTTGGCTGTAATGAAGTATTTTCATTACTGAATGCAGGACTGACTTTCATTTACTGTAACGGATGTTTATCATTAATTTTGAGCATGAGGATATCAGGTCACAAATGTTATACAAAATATAAAATAGTGCCATGTGATATTCATGCTAAAGTTAATATTAATTAAACTAATAAAAGTAAATGACCCAGTCCGGATAGAATAAAATACCGTGCCTACAAATTGTACATTTTTTAGAGATACCTTCAGTCTCAAGCAAGGACCCAGTATGAAAAACTTGGTTTTAAAGACAGCGGAAGTCATCTTGATGTGTAAGTTGTTCGTTGTAACACTATACGTGTCTAAAACAGTAACGTTATTGGTAGAGGCGATAAGTGGCATATTTATCAAGTTTTCTACGGCTCTTTGTTCACAGACGCTTCTCATCATCATAGCAGCTAACTTGATGTTGCCAGGTCATGATCCGCCCTAACTTTAGCTGAAAGCTGAATTTTTATCTTAGCTAAACCGGGAAGAGAATTTTTTTAAATTAAAATCGTTTTGTTTTGCAGGTACAAGAGAAGCCTAATACTGAGCGTGATGTGCAGTGTAGGAGAAGCGTCATGTCTTAAGAATGCATCTGATTATTTCAACAAGTGGATGGAAGATCCCGTTCAGTATTCGTAAGTGCAGAAATTCCTTCATCCAGGAATTTAAAGCGGTTCTATAATAGTGCAGCCTTAGATATACACGACGCCTATCCACTCCCATGCAACGTTTCTATGCTACATGTTCTTGTTTTTGTGTATTCCAATTATCTGCAACAGCGGGAATTCAAATCGGCTTAAGCTGCTGCTGGATGTACGCTACCGTATCATTTTGGGGGCTGTTCCATTACAGAGCAACTAAAATCTTTGAACTTTACAAGATTAAATCCTATAGTGGTTTTGTCGGGTTTTAATTTTTTGCAGTTAAGAGTTTCATCTGCCTACTTTCATGGTATTATGTTATGTGAGTAAAGTGTGTTACCTGTTAGATATTTATGTGGGAAACTGTTATGTGGTAACTATAGCTGACGCATTGATGAGTTAATAACACTGTTCGCAGATATATTAAAAAATGTTAATGTTGTGAAGACAAGCTCTGTTTTGAATCCCCAAAGTCGAGTCTATGCTTGTAGCGTCGCGGGGTCAAATTTCCCCTCTTTTGCGCATAACGTATGAAAGAAATACTACAAGCGCACACGTAGACATTTCTCTGCTAAAATTATCCCTTGAACGTG
Organism: Porites divaricata; assembly: GCA_038088405.1. Lineage (NCBI taxonomy): Eukaryota > Metazoa > Cnidaria > Anthozoa > Scleractinia > Poritidae > Porites > Porites divaricata. Next base: position 1,880,972 of record JBBMOI010000002.1, read on the forward strand.
TCTGATCTCCCTCCAACATGGACAACATGGCCTTTTATCTTTCTCATCTTTTATCCTTAGCTTTCGCTCCCAATACTGGCCAAAATCAAACTTCAATAAATTTTCAAATTTTATTTTGTACTTGCTGGAAAGAGTTAGAATCATGTGAAAGGGATGCTAAAGAGGCTTTTAAGTGGTCACACCTGGGGATTCCGTCCACAAACTGAAAAGTTAAAACTGGCCACCTTACAATTACAACTGGACTCCATCATTTACTCTTGTGGTTGATGTTTTGTTGTTTTTCTTGTTGCAGCGTCCCAGCAAACCTACGCTCTTTGGTGTACTTTTATGGTGTAAGAAATGGTGGAGTCAAGGAGTGGAATTTTCTCTTTGAACAGTTTCAAAAGTCATCTGTTGCAAGCGAAAGACAGCAGTTTCTTTTTGGTTTGGCCGGTGCGAGGGAACCCTGGCTCTTAAACAGGTGCAGAACTTGGGTGGAAAAAAATGAAGCGTGAATTTTGTCATCAAGAAAAATATTTTTTTCGACCCTACAGGTCACGCTTTACCCCTTTTTTGCAAACTTTCTTTTGACTAGAAAAAAATAAATTGGTATAAAATGACTAGCGAGAACTGGAGCGTAATAGACTATCCTTGTTTGCGAACTGATTCATACAGTATTTTGTATCTGGTCTTCAGAATTATCGCTTTTCTTTCTTGTGGACATCATGGACACGACATGACTCAATAGTGTCACAGCCTTTATGGAAACTGTAAACCCAAAAATGCCCTCTTGTCTTTTTTAACTTTTTGTGTGTCATTCGTCTATCATTTCCAGCAATACCCGGTTATCACAGCCAGAGATGACCTCAAGGAAGAGGCATTTCTCAAGAAACTGTGCAGTATAAACCATTGTCATTATTGAGGGTAGTAAAGGGTATTTTCGTGACTCGTGATTGGCCCTTTTATTTCCCGTGAAATGTGAAATGGCTAATTTTTTCCTCGTGAATCGTGATTTCCATAGCAGCCGTGAAGCGTGATTTTGCACAATTATTGTCCGTGAAACGAGAAATAAATGTTTAATTCGCCGTGAACAGTGATTTTCATTATGTCTTTGTTTTTCGTGAATTGTGAAAGGACCGTTTTAGTTTCCGTGAAACGTGATCTAGACCCCCCCTTTACCACTCTCATTATTAGAGTCAACTCTCGCCTTGAAGACACCCCGCTATAACGGACACCCCAATAAAACGGACACCCCGCTATAACGGACACCCCGATAAAACGGACAGCAGCTAAATCCAAGGCAAAAACAAATTACAGACGTTTCACTGAAATAAACTCCCGTTATTACGGAATCCCGCTAATGAGGACACTGACTCGAGGTCCCAACAGTGTCCGCTATAGAGGGAGTTGACTGTATATAAAGTGGTATGGCAAGGAGTAACCCAGACTTTCCAAAACAGAAACGTTATTTGAGGACAGTTTTATAGCCATAATGTGTCCTAAAAACCTATTTTTCACTGGCCTTTAAGAAATTTAGTACATGTACACATTCTTGAGAACGAGTTGAGTTAATTCCGCGAGTTTTCTTCCTAGGTACTTGGAATATTCTGTGCGTCCAGGGAAGATCAGAACACAAGACACTCGTTCTGTAATTTTAAACGTCGCCACCTACAATCCTTATGGCCGGCAGTTGACGTGGCAGTTTATCAAACTTAACTGGGACTTTATCATGGAAAAGTTAGTACTTTTGAATTTACGTTTGTTGGTCAGTAGTTAAATAATAAAAAAGGTCATTTGCTTCAATCGACCTAATTTTTCAATGATGGAAAATAAGTAGAGTACCAAACCCCTAAGTACGATTGTAAATGAAATCTCCAAGCTTATTTTAGCGCACTGCAGCATTTTACTAGTAGCTTTAACTTCCTCTGCCTTGATTATTTACAAACTTAAAATTTTCTAGTTATAAACATTTTTAGTTATAAATTATTACAACAACATTTACATTATTTATATAATTAACAATTATTCCATGAGTGCGCGTTGGATATGAGATGGTAGATAGCCAACGAGGCGAGTACCGCCGAGTTGGCTATAATCATCTCATATCCAACAAGCGCGACTGGAATAATTGTTTTATTACAAACGCCCACAAATTATCGATAATTCCTCCCGACTTCATTTGTAAAACAAACTATTTTCAGATTGTTTTTAATTTTGAGCAGACGCGTACAGTTACCATATTTGGAGTGCATGGTATAATGGCTCATATACCATGATGGCTAAGCCAATCAGAGCTCTAGAACTGAATAATCCAATGATTCAGTTTTTGATAACAACAGTTATATGAGACTTAACTTAACATTCTCGAACAGAAAGCGATAAATTGTAGGGGCTCAGGGAGACAAAAAGACGCGAGTCAGTGTTTTAAAAAACTTTCCTGTGGTTGTTTTTAGTTTCATGTCAGGTTCACACTCATTTCAAATTTCTTTGGTAGTTTTCTTGATGAAGCAGTAGACAGTGCTCTTTTTTTTTTTTTTTCAACAAATTTATCACTAATTTTTGTTTCCGTGTGGAATTCCTTTTGATTATCAGATTTGGTGGAGGATTTTACACAATATCTAAGATAATTCTTGGAGTTACAGAAGGATTTGCTACTGAATACCAACTCGAAGACGTAAGTAAAATAACTGTTAACTGCTAACAACAATTATATTTTTCTTGAGCGTCAGTCAATAAGGAAAATGACGGCCAACAGTATTTTAAAGTGGCTTTTACTACGCAACAAAACCAAACGACCAAGTCGCCTCCTATGTCAACACAATTGGCCATGGAAAAAAAAATGGCATGAAATTTTCGCTAACCTTGGTCATGAATTTCTTTTTTATAACATGTTACGTTGCCATGGCAGATTTTATGTAAAATATGTTTTGAGTGCTCTTTTTTTAAGCTCGACTCTTGAGAATATTGTGATGGCCTTAAGCGGTCACTAATAACTGACGCCTTCTTTCTTCTTATGGTAGTTAATAAGCTTTAACCAGAATCATCCCGCTGGTTCAGGAGCGCGGGCTCAACAACAGGCCGAAGAAACAGTCAAGGCGAACATTCAATGGCGTCAAGACCACGAGCAAGATATTGGCAACTGGCTAAAGGACTTCCTTCAAGCCAATAATATACCTTATAACTAGGACGAGTGTGCCCATTCTTTTCATTTCATGTGCTGTTGATAAAGTTCATGGGACACTTTCGATATATTAAACTTCAGCATGATAGCGAGTCTTAGCCGAGGACACAAACAAAGGAAGCGAATAAACATGTTTATTGATTGCTAATTCATTTTCTTTGTTTAGGTCCTCTAAGACTCCCCATCATGCTGAACTTTAAAATATCGAAAGTGACCTATCACAATATCCCTTATCTCCAATAAATGCGGTAGTGTTAAATACGATACTCATACAGAAAGAGTGGAAATGCGAAGAATTTTGTTCTCAAAAAGGCCTAATGGTGAATTTTCTCGTTTGACGTAAAAAGATATTGTTATACATCCAGAATTTTTCCTCAACAATGCACATGCTTATTGGCCGTACTTTGAGGTCACATGACACCTAACAAATAACACGCGAACCTTTTTGGACACTCGTTTACGTCTATACTCCCTTCTCCAACAAAAAGTCAAAGATAACTTAAAAAAGAAACAAGCTAATATTAAAAGGACGTTCCTTTTTATTGTTTGCAAATTAAACAGTGAAAAACAGGTTAAGCTTACCTAACAAGCTTGTAGGTTTAATAACAAAATCCTAGAGTCTCTTAGGTTTTGAAATGAATGAGCTTTTAAATGCGATATGCTTTTAAAAGATTGTGTTTGACGATTCTTCAGGACCACGTCAGCTAGCTTATTTTCTCTCCTAAATTCGTGCCGAGACTAACTGTAGTTAGTTAGCAAAGTCTTACTAACATACTCATGCTTCATACACATTTTTTCTAAAGTCGTTGGAATTGATTTCGACCAGATGTTGCAGTCAGTGCAGCTTCTTGGTTCCCATATTCACCGGGGAACAATTATCTCTTGCCACACTGGGCAATTGTAAACTGGAAGCTGAAATATTGAGCGCGACTTAAAGAAAATTACGTAAAATACTTCTAAATGGAGCACAAATGAATTTTCGAATTTCCTTTTCAACTGAGGATATCTATATATTAATATCGTAGGTGACGAATTACTCCTTAATTTTGGCGCGAAATTTCAGCGTTAATTTGTTTTCACATGTGAAATTACAAAATTGCCCTGGCAACCAGCCGTACGTCTCCGGTTCAAGATGGCGACGAAGTTTTAAAATGTCATGAATGAAGATGTCAGGACACAAAACTGAGACGCTTTAGAAAACCTGAACACACGAAGGAGCACATCAAGAAGGATTCTGAGAGGTATGTTGTCGAAAAATTCTGAAAACTTAAGCCAAATTTCAGCTCTAAACGTTTGAAAGAGTGTAGTTCACGATCGATCGATTCGATCCAGGATAAATACGTAAAAAATCCTCCATTGCTAACGTAATTCGTCACCCATGATATTAATAGGTAATCAAATGGTATACTCGTGAAATTAGGGAATAATTTCACTCGTCACCATTTGATTACACATACTAATTACAAGGTTTTATTAGCTTTTCAACGCCTGATTACCTTTGTTGAGTGGCCTACTTGTTTTCAAATAATATTACATTAAAACCGAAATAATAAATCATGATTTAATGGCAACATTACAGAGGCAAAATTTCATTCGAAACTGGCACCTTTTTCTAAACATTCACAGTTTCATTGGACTCCGGATTCGTCAATTACATTCCTTTTTTAGACAGAAACGTTTCCAACCAGTTTTCCAGGTCCTTTTCATTCCTTTTAATCCAGGCGATGTTAGATTTTACCACCTCGACCGCTTGAGACAAAGACTGGCTACTCAAACCAGATCCATTATCCAGCTCTTTGACAAAACTCAGGAGCTGAAAAAAATTGCAAGCACAGAGATTTAGGCTATCAGGTTTACAGCAATCGGCAAATTAACAATCGAGAACAATTTTCCATGGTCTGTACTCGACCATAGAAATGACCGGTATGAAAGGTTCAAAACTCAAGTGGAACCACGAGCCGCAGCCGAGTGGTTTCACTGCAAAGTTTTGAACATTTTAAATTGACGTCATTTCTATTGTCGATATATAAGAGTACAGACCATGGAAAAGTGTTCTCGATTTGTTTTTTAACATAACATTGAAAGTTTGACGTACAGTTCCGTTGAAGCTTATCAGAAAATCGCGCCACCATCACGTCATTTCCGCGGTACTCTTGTCGACAACGGCTCTCGACCAATCAGCGCGCGAGAAATCGCTCAGTAAAACGTCAGTTTGTACCAAGTAAACAAGTTGTCTCTTTAATTGTCGTTACTGTTCATTTTTTCCACAAAAATATTAGTAGTTTCACGCCAGTTTCATCGTTACGAATTTAATATTTTGCATCGTTTTATCTGCTCATTTCTTATTTGGACATCTGACGTTTGCCGTTTCTCGTAAAGCTCATCATTATTTGAACAAAACGATTTCAGAGACTCGATACATCATATAACTGGAGTTAATAACTCAGTTTTAGCCTCGTCGTATGTGTTTAAAAGTTCTTTCTCAATAAATGGCTTATGAAAAGCAGCCCATCGAGCTCCTAAAGACACGTAGAAAAGAGCAGTGCAGAAGATGATTCAGTTTATTTCACCACAAAAAAACAAAGGACAAGAAAACAGGAATGAATACACAGAAGCAATGTGGCGAGGAAGCCCAAAAAGAAACCGCAAGGGGTATAGATATTAGGCTCCCTCAGACTTAGTGCAAAAGTTTACAAGGCCAGGACTAAGAGTATACTGAGTAATTTTAATTAAAATTACTCATTATACTCTCAGTATACAGTATGTCATTACTCAGTATGTCATTTAAAAATGGCATTGATAAAAAGTAAATAACTAAGATAAATATGTGTAAATATAAGCTATAGTAATAAACGTAAATACTAATATAAATAATGGGAAAGGTTTATAACAAATAATTCTCTTAGAAATGTTTGCGAAATTTAGTTTGAATGAGGAGAGAGAACAAGTATCTTTGATCTCGTGTCCTAAAGAGTTATAATAAGTTGCTCTTTGGAAACTCTCAAAAAATTTACGAAGATTGGTTCTACAGAAAGGAAGGTGAAAATTATTCGGTTAAAATCTGCACCGCTTTTTACTGAAACTTGCCTGAGTATATTCATCTTGAAAAAATCTTATTTGTTTATCCAAACTGTTAACTGACCTGCTGAAGTTGAAAGTCATTTGCAAAACCACGAGTAACAGATTCTAGCATCTCAGATAGAATGTATAAACCCTCTCCATACCTACGATCAAACAAGAAGAAAGATTACACACCAGAATGTCTATCCACCTTGCAGGTGAAAAGCAATTGCAACAAACGAAGAATTGCCTTGAAGCATTAAAATCGGACGCCCAAAGCTGGTCCCTGCTGTGCGCTTCAGTCATTGTATGGCGGAAACTTTCAGATTTGCTTCGAACTTCAAAATCTCTTCAGTACGGTGACCAATTTACTTCGCCAACTTAGTTGATAAATCAAATTTGGGGTTATATATTTTATATGCAGACTTTTGAATACAGCAGATTTCCATGTTATGGACCAAACACAGCAGAAAATTCCTATCACGAGAACAAACAAAGAGAAAAGTAACTAGTGGCCAGAGAATACTCAACCGTTTTTCTAGTACATTCCAGTGTTTCAAAATGAAGTCCCAAGCTATCTGTGTTCCAACATGGCTATTCTCTGCAACTTTACCAATCACTAACGGAGCATCTGATGACTTGATTATTTTGGAGTTCAGAGAAAATTGAAGGAACCTGAAACGATTAAGACATAATGTGTTTGCAGTTCACATATTCAGGCAATCTTTTAACATTTCCTGACGAACTGTGAAGTGTTGCCTTTGTCTGACAAGACGGTAAATCAACAATGATTGCTAACGCACAATTTCTTCTAATGTATTACGTTAGCAGTAACTGCTAAAGAATTGCCTCTATTCTTACTAAAACTGATTTGCTGAATGTCGTCGTTAAAAATCATCATTGAGAGGAACGTTTCACTGATGCCTATATAATCTGGAATGACTTCTTCATCGCTGAAGCGGAAGGGGAAGTCACTTAAGGGAAGTCACTGCTCAAAGGTGATAAAGGCCTGGGTCAAAGGTGTGTTAGGAGTACATGATTAATTACAAAAATTCCTCTCTAGAGTGCCTAGAATGAATTTTCCCCAAAAATAAATCTTGAGGTCTTCTTGTGACTTTTACCAAAAATTGAAAATGAAAGAAAATTGGCGAATCTGTGGCGAAATAAATTGGTGTTTCTGATAGAGGGTAAACATGCATTTCTTTCTACGTTAGGAACGAATGTAAGCGAAGTTTAAAATTAAAGTTTTAAATAATTTAAGATTATATTTGGGCATTTAAAACGATGTTTTGCCTTAACATTTTTTTGTTGAAGGGCAATGGACAGTCATTCCAAACGTGAAGTGTTAGAAATGAATGAGAAAAATATTATTGCTTGATTTCTTCTCTCAAACCCACCACCAATTTGTCACTTATTTACGATTTCTAGAAAAATGGTCACGCGACATACCACGTGACTTATTAGCACAATATTTGTAATTTAAGGACGTTAAGTTCTTTGTATGGCAATTTTTTATAATTATCAATATACGCGGCCAAATTGAAAACCGCCCTCTTGAAAACACGCGCTTTGCGGGCCGCAAATGACTCCTACACGAGAGTAGGCCTAGCGGGCCGTTAATGTATTAACGGCCCTGCAGCTGATTGGTTCTCGATTCATCATCGGATGAATATTAACCAATCAGGTTACGTTTATTGACGCGGGAAAACCATTCAGGTGGGAACAGCTTGCGTAGTGAACGTTTGCCGTTTGGAAATTTCATTTTAAAATGGAAGAACTCCCAAATTTTCAGCTTTTTTCTAGTCAAAACTCGGACTTAGACAACGAGCAACTGGATGAGATTGAGCAAAAAGCTCAAGCGAAAAACACCAAGAGAGCAACTGAGTGGGGAGTAAAAAAGTTCGAGAAATGGTGTGAGAAAAGAAAAATTACAGTGGATCTCAAAACAGTAAGTGCAACGGACTTGAGTGAAATTCTGCGAAAGTTCTTCGCTGAAGTGAAAACAGAGAAAGGTCAAGCATTAACTCCAAGTGCATTGACTGGAATTAGAGCGGCCATTCATCGCCATCTAACCTGAGCTCCACTCAGCCGAAACATAAACATTTTGCAAGACAGCGAATTTATGTCTGCCAACAAAATGTTTGAAGCGAAGGCCAAGCTATTTACGAAAGAAAACAATGCGAAACCAAAACACAAATCATCCATTCAGTCAGGAGACATGCAGAAATTGAATCGATACTTCATGGAAGGGCAGAACACGGACGGCGTTTGGAAAGATGCGGAGAAGTTAGTTGAGTTTATTTTTCGTTGTGTTTTCATTTTGCTCGCCGCGGCAGAGAGGGATGGCGGGAGCTTACAAGGCAGTCATTTGAAATAAAAACTGATGACACTGGAGCCCGTTACATCACCGAAAAACTTACTGAACAAACTAAAAATTACCAAGGAGGCGCTAAACAGTCTGAGCAGTCATACTCGGATGTTCGTATGTACGAAACTTCAACTGCACTTGATCCAGTGGCTGCGTTTGAATTTTACCTCGGCAAGACTCATCCCGACTGTAAGGCACTGTTTCAGACTCCAAGCAAAGCTACCACCAAGAATGTAAACTTTGCAAGCACCCGACACTGGTACAGAAATGAGCCTATGGGAAAAAATACTATCAGCAAGATGATGGAAAGGATTTCCATCAAAGCAGAGTTATCGGAGCGGTACACGAATCACTGCATTCGTGCATCAACTGTCACTTCTTTGTTCCAGCGCGGTGTGGACGCAAGGCAAATCTGTGCAATCACAAAGCACAAAGATGAACGGAGCCTTTCCCACTACATCAGCGAGACAACAAGTGCGCAAAAAAGAGAGTGTTCAAAGATTTTAAGTGACACATTTCAGCCACAACTCGCTGTTCAGCAAGAAGCTTCAGGAATCACAAGGCAAAATGTCGCGGGCCCGTCAGCCGGTCCTAGCTCAAACTTAAACCCACAGTCTCTTCTCCAAAACCAATTTATTTCCTTGGCACAGCCGTACCAAAATTGCACCCAGCATATTCAGATTGGAACAATGAACATTTATCACGGAAAGTATGAAGAACCGTCGCCATCAACCCGCAAACGCCGCCGAATAATCGAGAGCGATGATAGCGACTAAAAGCTGTAACTTATTTGATGAAATTAGCAAAGACAGTCTGAGTCCATTGCCTGTGAACGGGAAGACTATCATTTTTTTAAATGTAAACTGTCTTTTTGCTAATCATTGTTACCAATCTTTTTAAAACTACATTATATTTGACATTTTATTGTAAACAAAAAGGAATTTTATTTGGCTCTTGTTTAGCTGTTCGTATTGTAGCAACAACTTTCCATACCATAGTTTCATGCTACAGTCGCGGGACATAAGTATTCGTCACTTTCAATATGGCGGCGTTTGTTTACATTTTACGCGCGCCATTTTTAACACCGTTTTCAGCAAATCTAACTTTAAAATCACCTTAATATTTAGTAAGATGACCCTTCATTTTAATTACATTGTCTAGGCGATCAGGTATGGACTGGTAAAGGTTTCTTATATAATCCAATTCGATGTTCCGCCACACGCTCTGGATTTCACGCAGAAGATCATTTTTGGTAGCGATAGCTACCGCGGACTTTTGTAGCTCTCTCTTCATGTAGAGCCAGATATTTTCTATTATATTTAAATCTGGTGATTGTGCTGGCCATTCCATTGAGGTTACTTCGTTTTGATCTTTATAATTTTCTACATTGTGGGCTCTGTGAACAGGCGCATTGTCATCCATGAACAAGTATTCTTTTCCTTCAAAATACCAGACAAGTACTGGCCATAAGTTCTTGTCTAGGATGTCAATGTACTTGGCAGAGTTGATGTTGCCTTCAACTGCAGTCAGAGATCCAACACCATCATAACAAATACATCCCCAGATCATCAAACTTATCTTCCGTTCAGAGCGAGAACAAACAAGATGTGGGTTGTACTTTTCGTCGTCTTTTCGCCAAATGTAAACACGGTTGTTTGTACCGAGCACGATCTGACTTTCATCTGAAAATATTACTTTTTTCCAATAGTTGTCAACCGTCCGACTTCTTCGCTGTTTACACCACTTCACTCGCTTTTTTCGATTCACTTCCCGAACCACCATTTTCTTTTTCGCTAACCTTCTTTTATATCCTTCCGAATGCAACTCCCTTTGCACGGTTTTCTGGCTGAAAGTCTTTGGTTTGCACTCGTTTAGCTTTGCAATAATGTCCTGCAAGGTAAGTCGTCTGTTACTTTTAACCAAACGCTTTAAAGCATTTCTGTCTCTATTTGTGAAGCTCCTTTTCCTGCCACTTCGCGTCAAAGTCTCCACTGTGCCAGTCCTTCGGTACTTGCTTAGAACGCTCGTGATAGTCGTTCTTGGAATGTTCAACATTCTCGACAGTTCCGCTTTGTTTTGCACGGATTCCGACAGAGTAATAATTAATTCTTTCGTCTCTGTGGACAGTTCAGCTCCTTTTCGACTCATGAGAGCTGAAAATAAATTCTCAGAAGCAAAACAAAAAAAAGATGACTATTTTTTAGCGCCCTAACCTTGAACTTAATGTTGAATGACTGAATAAGCGAGGTGTCAAAACACAAACAGCTCTTATTTTTTTTCCTTTCGGGAACTTTGCATTTTCTTTCGTGCTCTTGGTCGGATGTTTGTTTGTTTCTATTTCTGCTAATTTTTCCCGCCTTTATTGACCAAACGCGCGCCCCGCATCCATTTTTTCTGTTGACAATGTGCACAACGGGGGCAAAAATTTCGCGCATTTTTTTGAAAGTGACGAATACTTATGTCCCTTGACTGTACATCTCTGTTAAACATTTTTTTTCTTATTAAATGAGTTTGTACGATTTGGCCTTGTGTATTGATAAGTAATGGTAACAGGACTGAGTGGAGTCCAATTCGGTCTGTAATCATACGAGTGATTAACAAAATCGGACGACCGCGTAGCGGGAGTCCGATTTGCTTAATCACGAGTATGATTACAGACCGAATTGGACGACACGAAGTTCTGTTACTAATTAATCATAACTTTAACAAAATTTGTGATATAATAGGCTATTTTTTGCATCAAAACACAAGAAATTCGACATTTTGTTTTGCTAGCATTGAAAAAAAAAGCCATTTAAGCGCGCGCTTGATGGCGCGTACTGTCCAATTACTTAGGCATGACGCGTACTGTCCGATTAAACTGTCCAATTAAGGCTGAAATCAGGGCAGTTGATAGCCAATCAGATTTCACAATTTTGTTATAGTTATGATTATAATGATAATCGCATGACTTTTGTCGGTCATATAGTTTATTTGTGTCCCTCGTAGCATCATTTGCGCCCTTGCGCTTCGCGCTCGGGCGCAAATGATGCTACTCGGGCCACAAATAAACTATATGCCCTCCAAAAGTCATGTGATTGTCCTATTCAGCTCTAAATTCTGTGCCGTAGATATAGCCAATAAATCATTTTCCACAGGTAAACCCACTAGACCCAGGCCTTAAACTATTTGATTGACCGACAAACCTTGGCTGTGAATGGGAATTAGCAAATCTGACAGATTGGACTTGAACGGCTGACTGACTGTCTGACTAACCTGCTGACTGTCTGTCCGACTGACTGACCGACCGACTGACGGACTGGCTGACCGACCTGCTGTCTGTTTGTCTGACTGACTAACTGGCTGACTAACTGACTGTCCGTCTGACTGACTGGCTTACTCGACTGACTGACTGATTAACTTGCTGACTAACTGACTGACTGGCTTCCTTTACCGACCTGTTGACTGTCTGTCTGTCTGACTGACCGACTCGACTGACTGACTGACTGACTAACTTGCTGACTAACTGACCGACTGGCTGACTTGACCGACCTGTTGACTGACGGAATAACTGAATTGCTTACTGACTGACCTGCTGACTAACTGACTGACTTACTGACTGACTGACTGACTGACTGATGTACTGACCTTCTCACTGACTGTGATTGACTAGGTAAGCGCAGTTGACAAACTGAACGACTCTTAACTAATATTTTAATTTATTAGATTTACCTGCTCAAAATCCAAGGCTCACTAGAAGCAGCTAAACCATGCATCAACTTAGCGCTCTCTGAAGCTACAGATGTGTGAAGCAACTGATCAAATGCAAAATCCCACTCTTCACGACCGCCTTTAGCAATTCCATAATAATACACCAGTGATCGGAAGTTAGCTGGCACTCTAACGATTAAAATATAACTTTCCTTTAGCCTTGAAGCCGACTTCACTTGGTGTTGAAACCGGGGGGGGCGGTTACTCTTGGGAATTCTTGGTGGGGGTGTGCTGCCTGGTTCTTTAAACCCTGACTCTATTTCAGACCAAAAATGTCATTATTCACGCCCGTTTTCAGACCTGGCCTCTAAAATCCATACCCGTTTTCAGGCCTGGCCTCTAAGAAATTACGTCATCATTCGGTCAGATAAGAACGCTAACGAAAAATAATTCTTAAAATTCATCTCGAATTCGCATGTTTCTCTTTCTCCATTCATTTGGAATTGAAACGATAAATACTTTCATACACTCTCGTAGTTCCCTCGAAAGCCATTCCCGTTTTCAGACCATACCCTCTGGAACGGCACATTCGTAATTATATGGCTTAGAACAGGGAGTATCCCTCAGTTTTGAAACCAGCAGCTACAAAAGAAGGCGCAGCTGGTGTTTTCCAGAATTTTCTAAATCTTTTACTTAAGAATCACGCCACAACAACTTGGAGGACGGTTAGAAAGTATAAACAACAAATCAACTCACTGGTTCTTTACAGGATCTCTCATCCACCTATGAAAGTATTCTGAGGCATTTGACAGGCAAGTTTGTTCTCCTGTGGCGCAAACAGTTTCCAAGATTTCTGGACGCAGAAAACTGAAAAAGGAAGTGAAGTTTAAAATAAAAGCCGTGTGCTTTAAGCCAAGAAAATCTGCATCTAAGAATCAAGATGCAGGTTCTGGTCTTTCCTTAACGTTCTTTAATTTTCATCCCGCGATTTGGGTCTTCAAGCAAAAGCAGGGCATCCACGTGTAAGGAAACCATCTACGCCCTCCTCAGTTCCAGCAACTAGCTGCTTTATTATGTTCATAAAAGAAAATATCAGTTTTCAAAATCTGTGGTGCGTCGGAAAAACTATAATTTCTTTAACCGCCGCCTGGTTAGCTCAGTTGGGAGGGCGCCGGTCTGCCGAGCGGGAGGTCGCGGGTTCAAACCCCGGCCGGACCAACACTTAGGATCTTTAAATAACTAATAAGAAAGTGCTGGCTTTGTAATGACATCTGCAAATGGTTACACTTTCTAGTCTTCTCGGATAAGGACGAAAAACCGTAGGTCCCGTCTAACAGCACTTTTACCTATCTGGTTCTAGTGGGATGTAAAACAACCCACATCACGATTCGAAAAGAGTAGGGGTCGTCGACCCCGGTGGTGTGGCAAACTTTTGCGGGTTGTGGGATTGGGTAGGGATGGCACCTCGCATGGGACCTTAGTCCCGTTCGTGCACATTCCCTCTGGGGAGGGTTGTGTCCAGAAAAGCTGGTAAATAAATAAATTATTTCTCAAATGAGTTAATAACGAAAAGTGGATACTATTGAAAAGATTAAAAACTGTCACTTCGAAGTAAGAGCGATGGCTTGAACGATAGCCAAATTTGCTTCGTTTTTTAGCTTGACAAGACAGTCACGCCTCTTTAAAGTTAGACTAGGTCAATGAATCCAAACGGAGGTACATCTGTAACTCGATCTTGAAAGACTAGATAAAACGTGGATTCGTATAATGGTCCATTTGCAAAAGATAATGAAGCGCTTACTACCAGTGAGCCCTGATGATTCAAAAAGGAAGTGTAATGTGTAAGACCTAGTTATTAATAAATGTAAAAAACGTCACTTACGTCTCAAGGTGAGAACCTCCGTCTGTAAATCCAAGTCGCTTGTAAATAGGCCGCGCTTGATTAAGGAGGTATTTCTGTTTGTGAAATGAAATACAACAATTACTATACAAATGCGTAATTAACACGTATGACAAGAGATACAAACGACCTTGTACGCCTGCTGGGCGGATATAGACATAATGGTAGCAGATGCAAACTTTCCGCGCAAACTTTCCAGATGCAATACACTTCGTTCATGAAGAGAGATTAAAAGGATTGAAAAGGTCGCCTAAGACATTTAATTGATCATGACGCGGTGACGCTGATGAAAAAGATGATGATGAAGACGACAGTGATGATGATGATGATGATGATGATGATGATTGTAAAGGTGATAATGATGGTATTGATGATGATGATGATGATGATGATGATGATGATGATGATAGCTCTAACAGTATTTCAGCTTTTTTAAAAAAACGTTGGGAGCCTAATACAATATATCAGAAATGTTTACAGCTGTCTACTGGTGAGGATTAACTTTTGCGTAAATAAAGTAAATCCCCCAGTCTGTTTAATGAATGCAGAATAGGCTATGCTCACCTGCAGATATTTGTAAGCGGGTCTGGTAGGTGTCAACATGCTTCTGATGAAGTTAAAGTTCTTAATGGCGGCCTCCCACGGAACATATTCTTGTTCAGATTGTAAATATGACGTCAATTCCAGTGCCTTGGTGTAATTTAGTTTACCACTCCTACGATGTAAAAACAATTTGGGAATTGACTGATATCACCTTTTCAGGTGCCGGATGGTGATAACAGTAGAACCGAGTGGACCTTACCTTGCTAGTTCAAACGCATCATCAATAACACCAGCACGGTCTGAGATATTTAAAACCTACGGATATCAACAAGTGGAAAACAAAACAATCATCAGATCACGTAAATATTATGACAAAAGATAGAAGCTGATATCATCCCTTTAGAGCGAATAGTTGAATCAGCTTCGCAACGACTCCTCCAACAATTTCTTTAGTAACCTGCGTAGCAGGTGCCCTTTTTGTGGGGGTGGGGGTGGGTGGGGCAAAGGAGAAATATCAAGGACGTGCGCGCACGCTTTTTCGTTGTTCGGCCTGTAATTAAAGCATAATAATCGGCGCCTTCTACGAAGGCTCTATTTCTTTAGTATGGAAAATGTTGATACACAATTAAACACGCTTTGTAAAACCTAAGGTGAAATGCCACCAGTCGAATAATATCGAACCTAAATAATTCAGTGATCCTCGCAAAGTTTAAACAATTTACCGAGCCTGTAGTCGACCCAAAAG
The DNA here is from genome assembly GCA_038088405.1 of Porites divaricata. Taxonomy (NCBI): domain Eukaryota; kingdom Metazoa; phylum Cnidaria; class Anthozoa; order Scleractinia; family Poritidae; genus Porites; species Porites divaricata. The sequence continues at coordinate 1,896,438 of JBBMOI010000002.1, forward strand.
AACTTAAAGTATTAAGATATAGCAAGAAATTAAGGCCTACATTCAATTTCAGTAAGAAACTGTTGAGTCTTTGCTTTTGGAACCATAATTTACATAAGCTTTCCAAGCTAAGATGCTTCACCTTGTGGTTAGTCTTAAAAGCACTGGCCAACGCATCCCAATTCTTGTCATCATAGTTCACTCGGTAAAATCCTTTTTGTCCCACGTTCCCTTTGATCCATCCGAGTCCATCCCATGTTATTTTCTCTGAAGTATAAATAAAAGTCTAAATCATTCTTCGTTGATAGTGGTAGTGCACATGGCTTCTCTGGCTAACTTAAATTAATTAAAGTCACTCCATTAAAATAACGATAATCAAATACGTAACCTGAGGAAATACAACAGGATTAAATCCCCAACTGGTAGGAGCCAACCAGTTACGGCCTCCCACACAGACTAAGAGCGTCAGCACGGAGGTTAGCAACCAGTTAGCCCTTTGCAATCATGACCCAGGAGTTGAACTTGGGACGGAAACCTAAGCCGGGACCTCCAAGTTGTGCGGCGTCCTAGTAGCACTAACGTCCCAGACAAACGGCCCCCGACTGAGCAAGTCTTTCATTCTAGACGATTTTGCTTTCCGTTAAAACAAGGTTAACCACAGTGAAATAACCAACCTAATACAAAAGACTGCCAAAGGCATTTAGGTCATAGGATCTGCGCGAGTCACGGTTAATTTTAATTTAAGCATCGAACCATTCAGATAACAAAACAGTAAGAAAAACAATCCAGCTTTTTTACAAGGGTAGGTGTTTATCGTGTAGAAAGTGCGGAATAGATTGTTTTCACTCACGTGACCAAAGGCTATGTAAATTTCTCAGAACAAAAAAAAATTTAAAAGAATTCAATCCCCAAACCATTTTTTGTGAACACCAATATGGCCGCCGTTTCATTGTTTTGTACACCAATATGGCCGCCGTGACGTCATGTGAAAACGTTCTATAGTAACCCTTGAAGATTTTCAGTCTTTCTCTCCGAGTTTTCTTCGTCTTGACGTGGGTTATTAAATGATCAAAGTTTGTGACTTTCTCTTTCATTTACAAGTCAACTCGAAATAAATCTTTCTAATACTTTTAAAGAGAAAGTTATGTTCTAGAACAAGATAATGCTACTAACCCATTGTCATATTAATTTCTTTGGAAATAATTTTGTTTGGCGAGGACGATGTAATGTAGGTAAATGGTACAAACCATTTGTAACTGCAAGAAAACATTAAACTGTAAGTAAAACAGTAGCATATAAGGAACAGTTCCATCCGTGACAGTGACCTATGTGACTTATTCCATCCGTGACAGTGACTTATGTGACTTATCCCATCCGTGACAGTGACTTCCATCCGTGACAGTGACTTATGCCCCTGTATGTGCTATGTATGGTCATCACCATGACTATTTGGTCATAGTTCTTAGTTATGGAAGTCCGTGCACACTACAGCGAGCTTACATGTCGAACTGAAAAAATTTTCAAGTGTAAATCAAAACATTTTAATGTTTTGATTTACACTTGGAAATTTAAAAAGAGTACCCCCCTACTTTGATAAAATACGCCATTACATTGAGTACCCTTTTGTTAGCCTGCGTCGCAGACCATCTAAATCCCTGATATCGACAGTCTGGGTCTCGAGTGACAAGTCCGGCTGTAACGCAGACTATCTTTTGCTGATATGCAGGGTCTTCCCTGCCAATGTTTTTCTTTACATCACTGACTGTAAGGTATCCTAAAGAAATTTCAAGTAAAATCAACGTTACTTTCTTTAGCTAAATGGGGAGGGAAGGGGAATCTATTTTTTCCATTCTATACTCACTCAAATGGTGACTGATATTTGGAAGTTGTGTTGGTATCAGTGTAGTAAAGAAACCTCTCCTGGGAGACTAAGTACTGGTCACCGCTGGAATGTCGGACTTCGACCACTGGGTAACCCATCTGAAGAGTCCACGTGTCCATCATGTGCTTGACATCCACGCATCCATCCTGGACACAGCTTTCCTATTCGCACAATTTGTAATTATTTAGAACGGAGTATGTTCCAGTCAAGGCATTGATATCTTTTTCAAGCTTTAAAGAAGTGAAAATGGTATCATTGTTATTTTGTGTTCATTTTTGACACAAGCTAGGCCAGGGGACAAATTTTCTAGTCGACAATTTGTTCTTAACCCCTACCAGAAGGGCGGACGTTTGGCCATAGTTAGTTTTATTTCCAATACTAGTTCCTTATTTAGCTGCAATTATTCATGGACCACCTGGCCAAAGATGTCTTGCACCCTCGGTTTTGCGAGAAAAACGTTATTTAAATTTATGCGCGAAACTCCAGGCCAACATATTTACCTCTCCTAAGGCTTGCCACAAGTCTTGCGTGTTTGCATTGGCGAACTCGAACCTCTTGAGGTAGCGCTGAAAATATCAACATGGAACAAAACCATATTGAGTACGCAGTACCATTTCGAATCCCTTAATATGTCTTACTGCAAGAATTATTGGCATGACCTCACTGAGTATTAGTTATCTTGTGGGGCATAAATAATGTGGGAAAGAAACTGTTGATTATAGGGCTGTAAAAAAAGGCAAAACAACCTTTTGAATTTGCGGCCAATGTATTTTATATTATTAGAACGAAGTACCTACTGAGGATACTGTTTAACGTCTCCTGCTCGTGACGGGACCTCCATTATTTAAGTTGTCAGCCTGGCAAGTCAAGGTCAAGCCGCTTTTGTGAGGCAGGGGCAGTGCATTGAAACTTACTTTGATAATTGCCTCGGTTGTACGACCAATTGAAATCTGAGGTTATAACCCTTACCCGAAAATGATTTGGCCCAAACTTTAAAATACTTACCCTCCGAGCAGAGATTTCTCTCTTGGATAGCTTTTAGCGTTTACGAAGTACGTTCGCTTCGCTTATCAGTCGCGTAGCGGGTTTGTTTTGTAAAACGAGCGACGCGAACGACTTCGTAAACGCTAATAGCCATGAGAGATTGCTTACAGGATATAAAACACTCAATCTCGGAAATCAAAGCTGCGACCTTCAGATCTGAATGAACTACGAATTGAGCTGCATAATCCTGAATGAAGGAAGCCCTTACTTATAATGAGTTTACACCAACGGTCCTTATACCTCCCCTGGTTTATACCTCACAGTACTTCCTTTTTTATCGTCATTATGATGTATATGAATATGTATTTTAATTAAGTTGTTTTCTCACCACTAATCCTTTCCTGAAAGTCTCTTTACCAAGATAAGCCTCTAACATTCGCAGAATACATGCACCCTAAAAGTTAGACATGAAAAAATACGGAAGATATATCAACAATTCATTTCAGTAACGTTCAGAAGACCTTTTTGGAAAATGTTACCTTTTAATATGCTAATTAAAACTGACTATTTCGCTATTATTGTTCCTCCGGGATTAAAGTTAAAACCAATCCACAGTAAAATCGTGAACACCAGAAAATTGCGTTATTTCAAGCACTCGATGAGGAGAACTGGGAGGAAGTCCTTCAAGCTACGGATATGAACGAGGTTGTAACCAAACTCGAGTTAATTATATTCATGGCCACATGGATAGCTGTATGTCTCTGAGAAACGTCACTGTGTCTTAACGAGACCCACCTTGGATGTCGCCTCTCTTAAAATCGCTTCTCAAAACTAAGGCCAGGATCTCCAGTTCGAATAGTGATCGCTTGTGACAGTTGAACGAAAGTATTTCTCACTTAATCAGTGAGAACAGGAGACGCCTGCTTACGCACCCAACTACAGTAGTTGTAGCTGGTGGAAAGAGGTTGACTCTTTGACACAACGTCGCACTAGTATCGCGGCTCTTGTACGTATGGATGATACCTACGTGAACCCCTCATCTAGTGCTATTGGTAGCAATGCAAATATTCATGAGATTACCGAGCATGAATTCTGGCACGCTCTCAGAACAATAGAGCGAACCGCTATCGGTCCAGATCTCATTCCATTCTGAATTTGCAAGGAACACGGCGAAAATACTCACACCTGTCATCACAAGGATTTGGAATCTTTGTATCTCCACGCAGTCGTGGCCATGGTGCTGGAAAAAGGCTAACATCAACCCTTTACCCAAAGTTGAAATTCCTCAAGAGAACGGTGACTATCGAGGAATAAATATCCTATTGCGCATGGCAAGGGTTTTCGAGAAAGTCGTTTGTGGGAGTCACACTAAGAACATAGTTTAAAAACACCTTAGCCCAAGCCAATGTGCTTGCACAGGAGCGTTATTGGCCATCCAACTCACAATTCAGAGGTATTTGGACAACCCAGACTGTATAACTGAGACAGGTTTGAACCCAGGAGTAATTTAAAAAGTAGGGTAATTGAGTATGATCGTCGGGGTGAACGTTTGAATAGGACTGTATAGCTTTCCGTCTCTACGCTAAGGACTTTAGTAAGGCGTTTAAAAAACCTATTAGCTGCAAAATTAAAGAAGCTTCCTATTAATCCTTACATTATAAACCTGTACCAGGCAACAGAGAGTGATATACATATGCACAACAAGGGGTCATGGAGAACTCATGATAAGTGCCCCAGTTCTGTTTAGACCTGGTCGCGCGGGACTAGGTCCAAGGAGTGGTGGAAACTGCGTGTATCTTGTTGATTTTGTCGTTTACAAGTAACTTTTCGATAATTTTAGGTTTCATAGCCTTAAGGAATCGTAATTGGCAAAATTAACAAATCAACAAGACAGCCGTGATTCCGCCGTCCCTTTAAGGTTTCTCCTAGTCTTCAGGAGGAAACGAATATTATTTAATAAGTGAAGAGTTTCGCGACGGTCTCAGTCAGGCGAGATACGTATTTCTAGTAAGGGAATTATTAGACCCCTGAGTTTCTTGTATTGTAAGAAAACAATGCGGATGTAAGTAGATACATATAATCGTTTTGGATGTACCTTTTCATAAGTGATGGAGTCAAAGATCTTTCTGATTTCCTCTGGTCGTTCTATGGGGATTCTGATTGGATGGGAATTTGCCAGGCCATCTGCTGCGAATGCTAGCGACAGATCAAGAACGACTATCTGGTCATCCTAATGACAAAAGTCGAATTGAAAACTATGTTAGAAATTTTAAAAATACTCGATTTCTATGGATATATATTTTCCAAAACAAATCCTTTTTTTTAAATTTTCGCCTGCGAAGAGGCCTTCAAGCCACCCAACATTGTGTTTCATTTCCTTGCTTGGTCAATGGAAACGGAAAAAAATACCCTAACTAGTATCAATCTGTGAAATAAAAATTTGGGGGCAATTTTGAGCGTGAAACACAAGACTTGAAAATGCACGCATGCTCAGTGACGAGTATTCAATTTTGAGCATGAACTACAAGATTTGAAAATATACGCATGCTCATTTTACGAATATTTAGGGTATAACTATATAAAACTCCTGCGAACTCGTGCACGGCTCAATTTTGAGCATCAAAAAACTCGCTTATCCGCGACAACCAGCGGCAAAAAGGTTGAAACCTTGATAAAAGCTACTTTTCTAACTTCAATGTGCCACAGTGAAAAAGGTTTACACTGAAATACGCAGGGCATTTTCCCCTTCTCACGTTCAAAGACGACGATCTTGAAATCCTCGCAACTTTGGTAATCGTGCAACGTCTGATATCACCTATAGACAACAGGATTTACAGTTTCTCAAGCCTTTAAGCAACTGGTTGTAGTTCTTTTGTGTTAAAGACATACCATTTTCCATTCAGGATGAATGTAATCAGTCGCTGGATACTCCATAAAACTTGCAAATCCTTCGTTTAACCAAAAATCATCCCACCATTCCATTGTCACCAGGTTTCCAAACCACTACAAATATTTAATACTAAAGATAAGCAGCCTTAATTAACACTAAAAAGTTAAGTAGAGGAAATTTACTAAAGATTAGAGACCTTTAGATGCGAGGACGAGATTTAACTTAAAGTTTTTTCTCGTATTCACGAAAAATAGATACCCCGGAAAGCTTCATTGTAAATTTTTTCCCCACACTGAAAGTTAAAAAGATCTTCAGCCCTAAAGTGTCAATTCAGCCGTGCAGACCAAAGTCCGATTCAGCCTCTCCTGGAGCCAAAACAGCTCAATTTAATGAAAAGGCTATTCCAGCCCACGCTGGGGCCCATTTGAGCCCTTGGGTCCAAATCACCCTTAGGTAACTGAACTGTATTGGCCATGATTTTAGACCCATAAATAGGGCTGTATTTTACTCATCGAAACGGCCCCACTTTAAGGGCTGAAACAGATCTTTTTGATTACAGTGTAGAAAAGTTGACTTTTTTACTAGTTGAAAGAGGTTAAGCCCTCTTCCGATCCCAAAATGATAAACTTTTAACACTTGATCGACGTATTTCCGCTGATAAGAGATTCCCGCTAAAAATCGTAGTAGAATGACGACGGCTATCCCGTTTTCCCGCCAAAATGACCGGCTGGTTCACTAGCAAGTGGTACTTAGATGTGAGAAAATCTCCTCCTCGTATAGTACCGTATAGTCGGCCTCCTCTTAAAATGTAAAAGTCTATCTCAATTAGGCACGGCAAGAGAATATATTACCTGGTGAGCTAGCTCATGAGAGACAACCTCAGCAATTCGCTGTTTATTAGCGGAAGAAGATGCATTTGGTTTAAAAAGAAGGTTCCAATCCCTGTAAGTTATAAGACCCCAGTTTTCCATTCCGCCAAAGAGAAAATTGGGTATGGCAATCATATCTGTAAATATAGTTAAAGGAAGAAAATTATTTGAGTTGCAAACATTTACCAACCGCAGGAATAAACTCAATAAACACTGCCTTATCGAGTAAACCAAACTATCTGGCGCAAAATTTCTTCAGGCACAGCAAGGAAATAACACACTGATGCACGACAACAAACAATTGCACAAATATGCTTAGAGCGCTTTCCATTTGTCAGAACTGACCGGCCAGACCATTCCCGTCGTGATGAGATCATAACTATTCAATCAGATCAGTCAAATTTTAAATAGTATGCACGAAGGAGAGGGTTTTTCAACAAAAAACGTTTTGAAGAAGTTTTTTTTTATTGTCAAAATGACTTGTCCGGCCATTGTCCGGCCGGCCAATTCTGAATTTTGAAAAACGCCCTTAGTTACGACCTTTCCGCGATAAACGATGTTAGCAACATGTATTATATTATCGTTGCACAGACCTTTACATAAAAGGCTCAACGAAAAAAACTTTTGTGCAACCCATGCCAGTCTGGATGGAGTTAAAACCAGAACAAGAAACGCGGGATATACTCTGAGCAAAGAGAGTTTCGTATAAGATTATGTTTAGAACAAGAAAGAGGCAAAGATCCTGTGCTAACGGATTCTTCTTTCAATCATAACTTCCACGGATTATGGTTAACTTTAGGAAAAATGAGATCTTTAATTCACTATGAAAATCTTAACTCACCTGACTTTGATAACGCGTATTTTATTTCGAAGTATTCCTCGTAGAAAGTAAAAAGTCTATCAGAAATTTTCGAAGCATATTCAGCTTGATCGATTTGGTCTAAAGGTGCATATATCCTTACCTACAAGACATCACATATAAGACACTTGACAATTGGTTCTTTTATGAAAGAAAAACACCTCTATTTCATCAAGCAACTCTGTGACAATCGCAAAGTTAGTTGTTTGATATGGCAATTACAACTTCCTCAGTAAATGAAAAGTTCACCTTTCTTATTTAGGGTAGAATATCAGAGGGTCACAATATCAGACACCCGCGATTTGTCCAACATGTCTGAAAAAAGTGGGGTGTCACTGAGTTAGGGATGGTAACTGAAATGCTCTTTTATAAATTTGTAGACGTTCAGTTTTATACAAATATTCGCCATTAAAAACTCCCTTTTCTTCCATTTACCACTGTCCAGTAAAAGATAGTGAAGATAAAGGAAAAATAAATGCGTAACAAAATCATCCATATTAAACTGTTACGTGACAAAAGACGAATCGAAACGCACCAATGACATTTCGAGTCTTCATTTGACTCTGAAGATGGCTACCACAAAGGTTGTCGAAATTAATTCTGTGAGCGTAGTCCTATTCACACGGACTATCATGCTCCACCTACTTATAAAATCACCTATATTCAGTGACTTACCTTGATTACGTTCTTATGAATGAATTCTCTGAAATCGAAATCGCAAACGGCAAAAGCCACGAGATATGTAGACATAACAACAGACTTTTGAAACACACTGTATTTCCAGCCACCCATCTCTTTGGAGCGATTAATAGGCATATTTGAAAGAGCAATTAACGTAGGATCATGAGCGATTGTCACGCTAAACGTCGCTTTCATGGCAGGCTCATCAAAGCATGGAAATGCTTTCCGCGCGTCCGCGGGAGAAAATTGAGTTGCTGCAACGTGTCTAAAATGAAATGAGAGAAAAAGGAAGTAAAATGCCTTTCATGCAAAGTGTTAATTTGAGAAATGTTAAAAACAGTATTTGATTATCATGGACAAACATTATCGACCTTAAGATTTTGCTATGAAAACCAGCAAAACCAGGTAGGACTTCAATTAACTTTCAAAGTTTTCCGCAGGTATAATGTCTACAGGATTTTTACTCTTTCCAGAACGTAATGAATCGTAAAAAATAAGATTATAGCCCGTGCTAGCAACTGATTTTTTAAAGCACAGGGACTCCTACCCGTATTCAGACCGCGTAATCAGATTCAGGTATCTGCAGTCTTATCTTTGCCGTGGCCATATTACCGTATTTTCTCGAATAAGCGCCCAAGCGCTTATTTCAAATTTCAGCTAAACAGATGCATGGACGGTTTGTACAGCCTCCGCCGAAATGATCCCCAACCCTGAAATAATCCCCAAATCGACTCCGAAATGATACCCATTTCTCCTGGTGTCGACTCCGAAAAGAACCCCAATTAATTTTAGGAATGGAATGATATCCTAGAACTAAGGATCGAGCAAAGTGTACAACATGCACTAATAAACTTCACTCGCTCACATTCTTTATACCTTAACTTGGGATTACGCCTTGAACTGGATTTTACAGAAAATGTTCTTTAATACATAAAGTCTAGCATATTTTTAGTAACACTATGGACTGCAACTGAAAACAACAAGAAATCAAAAACATTCCAATGCATAACCTTTTTTAGCGTAATTACTTACAATACTGGTGATTAGTATAATTACATCGATGACTATCGAAAATAGAGCGCTGTGATTGGCTAGGAGCTTCGCTCTATCCCGCTATAATCACCGCGCGGTGATTATGGCATTGAAGGCTAGCAGTTTTCAAAATGGCAGCCAGATTTTTTGATGTTTCGGGGTCGGAAATTGATCAATAATTTTATTTTCTCGAATAATCATCAATGTAATTATACTAAAACAATTAGTCGCCTCAGGCGACGTGAATATTGGCGAATAGTCACCTCGACTTCGTCTCGATGACTATTCGCCGATATTCACGTCGCCTTCGGAGACTAATTGTTAATTATTGAGAAAACTCCATAAGTGTCAAATTCCTAAAAAGTGGGTTGAAACTGCATGGATAATAAATTTTAAACATGGTGTTTTAACACTTTTTAAAATTTTAAAATGGTGTTGAAGATGCGAAAGTAGACATAAATTAAAAGCGATAAGATGACAAAAGCGCTAAACAATTCCCATAAACTATAGTGAGACTAGTGAAATGCTGACTTGAAATTATTCCTTTGAGGAAAATCATTCCATGAGGAACTCGGGGGATCATTTGGGGGCTGATTTGGCAATGGTTTCTGGATCATTGGGGGTTGTACTGGTTCTTCTAAGGGAGCCGCCGCTTAATCGATGGGGGCACTTATTACGGTTTCCTTTAAACCAGCTGGAGAATGGTCTAAATGTCCCTGGGAAGTTTAGTTTACGTTATTTAACAAGAGCGTGGCAATAGGACGAAGATTAAACTCAGAGATAACGCACATAAAGGAATTCTGCAAGGTAATGGATAAGGAAATAACTGAAAGTGACTAACTAACCCAAAAGAAACTATTCTCCTTGTACTGATTCCGCTGTAATCGAAACCTAAAAATAATGTGGTGATAGAATTAAGAACGGTGATGGGAAGGGAAACGCTTATTTTGGCGGGGGGGAGGCGCTTATTAGAGCGTGGGTGCTTATTCGAGGAAATACAGTGAGAACAAACGATCTTGTTCCCTCAAAGTTTGAGTTCCAGTATGAGGTTTGCTGTTGATAGTATGTATTATAATGAAAGAAATTGGCTAATGGATCGGGCACATACCAACACAAAAAGTTCAATGCAGAATTGTAATTCAGTTGCAATTGTGCATCCAAATGCCTTCAAAATACACGGAGTCAGAACTGGTATACTGACGAAAGGCGGTGAGGTGAGAGGTACATATTATAAAGTGTGTAAAGTTAAGGAAAGTTCAAGCTCTTACGAGATTGTCCCGTCGTTTCGTTTGTACTCCATTCTATAAAATCCTCCCAAATCTGATTTCAAATCTGCTTTAAACGCCATTTTTATAATGTACTCTCCCGACTCTAACCGGGACTCCAAATGGATCACGTAAAATTGGTTCATCTTAAACCAGAAGTGCTTCTTTACGACCATTTCACCTAAGGCAATAAATACAAAAAATACCATCTTCACCATGGATTATTATCACTGATCATCATCATCATTATTAACGGTTGATTGGCTCCTTATTATAAATCATGTACTCACAATATTACTATAAATAATTCAATATCCCTTGCAGGAATACAAAGCAATGTCTGGTAGATAAAGGTAGGGAGTTTTCCTCACGGGAAAAAATATAGCCAATAGTCGTAGCCATATCATTAATCGGGACCCCCACTTGACCGAAAAGAAGAGGAGGAAACTTTTTTATCAACCCTGTCAGGTTTTTACTTACTTCGTAGCATTTTACTTACCGCCAGAGGATCGGAAAACTGCCACTAGAGTGACCACTAGCTCCTTAGTATGAAGCAATATATACTCGGTGGGTTCTTTTACGTTGACTAAGATGCTTACGTTACCATTAAACGTAAAGTTCTTTAGATCAACGAATATGATGACGTCATAGTGTCTTGGAATGATATGTTTTGGAAGGCGTACTTTCCACCATGGCTCTGTTCCGAGAGTAGGTGACTCAACTGTTGAAACTTGAATTTGCGGCGGCGTCGAGGTTGTTAGCAGTTCTTAAGTAAGGAAGAAAAATTATGTCATTGGACATTTTAAAGAAACTAAGTCGACTCATTGGCTGAAGTTGATCGACATTCCTTTCTTTAGCAACGTAACGGGAGTTAAAGGGTTTGCCGAGTCACGGCTGGCTAGTTCATTTTGTTAGTAACTTGGTAAGTGAGTGACAAAATTCCAGCTTCGTGGCAAATATATATGTCTCCCTAGCATGATTTCAAACGTTACAAACAACAAAAATTGCATGCATTTCATTATTTCCTGAGACTTGCTATCCAGATCCGGCTTTTTCTCCGAGAAACTTAAAATAGGAGAAATGCATGATAAAGAATTCTTGAACTGTTATTGTATACAGATCTAAATTTAACCTTTTGAATACTACCTCAAACAATAGTAACTGAACAGTCATTACAGCAAAGATAAAAGCGACTCCCAGTGAGATTTCCCGGTATTTCGGAGGGACAATTACAAGCCGTGCTTTTTTAGGGAATTTAATGAAGAATTCGAAACGGAAAGTCGTTACAATTTAAGTAAATGTAGTATGAAAACTGAATAGTTGAAAATTTGATACAAGTGTAAAATTTTAAAAATGAAATTGGCCAACAAGGTAGAACTCTATAAATGGCATACAGATAAGAAGATAATTGATAGACAGCTTATGAAGGAAAGGAGGAAACAACGAGAAAAGCTAGCAAATAAGCGATACTTTCTTTAAAAAACTTTTTAAAACACATGACAGCGCCTGAGCTGAGAGACAAACAATATCTCGGGGAGCCAATTAATACCATGAAGCGTGATCTAGCATTTAACATGGAGATCAAGAAAGGCGGGCGAGCGCTCATCAGTTTCTAAGGCACAATGTTAGCTGAATTTGTCCTCATAGGGTCCCAAATAACCTTGATTTCTTGCCAATTTTATAGGTCAGAAAGATTCTAGTAAACTTATAGCGAGGACTTAAACCTTTCTAGAACTGAAGCAATATTTAAGCGAGTGAGCAAATTTAAGCCGTATTTCGTATAGATAAACATCAGGGCGAAATAATCAATATGCGGCATTTTTGGCACACCTTGTACCCACTTGTGATCACTCAAACGTTTCTGAAATGAAGTTTACTTCTGTACTACTGCAGCAACCTCGTTTACTTTAATTAATACATAGCTTTCGTTTGAAGCTTAGGGTTATTTAATTCCTAAACTAATAGTGCATGTGAAGCAAATCAGTAGAGTAAGTTAGTATGTGTACTATTCGATACCGTTCGTCATCATTTCTGTAACTCATGATCTTTATGTGTGATTATAACTTTAGAAAACTGCAGTTAAATTCTACATTTTGTGTAACGTCTTTTGTAACAACTGTTACGTACAGCGTACATGTTAGTTTCTGCGGCTGGATGAGCCAGCTTATAAGATAACAGCCATGCACTTGCCTTTACATTTATCGTCGACCTCGCCTCCAGAAGACCTTGCCTTTCCAAGAAGAGAGCCCAAAACAATAACCAAAATGGTAAGTATGATGATTAAGGCAATAACAGTGGCAATTACACCTCGGGCTACAAATCTCCCGTTTATTTCGTCGGATCTGTAATGCTGGGACTCTCGTACCACGAACGAGTCTCCCTTCAGAGGTTTTTCGTCCATTTTATATCAAAACAAGGTCTCAACTTTACTGGGTCATCACTGTTGTATTTAGCTTTTATCTTTAGTATGTAAAAAGTCTCAATTAAAATTTTATGAACTCATTAGAATAACGTTTTTGGTTCCGATTCTGAAAAATGAATACCTAACGAATGTCAAATTTGCTAAAGATAATTAACCCAAAGTCAATAATCACTATCACGATTACTTTTTTAATTAATCTCAAGACACTATTAAAAAGCAAATGACCTTCAACAAAAAGGACAGAAAAGCAAATAAAGAGTTAAGTGCTGTTTAATATCTCCCTCGAAACAAAAGAAGGCCGCGTACGCGTGCTACTTCAATGGCAAGACTGATTTAATGAGCAGGGGTGAAAGGATGATGGGGAACAAACAAATCTTCCAAAGGAGTTAAACTAGTTAAGTCAATGCTTATTCTGCAAACTGATTGAATTCAACAAAACGGTCACTTTAAGGAACAATATTTTAAAACAATTGTAAAATCCACCCTATTTTTTATTTCCTTAAAGTTGATATCAAATCTCGAAGCCTTTTTCATTGCTTTATTTTATGTGTTACATCAGGAGCCCGAACCCTCCTTTTTCCTTCTTAGGAAAAAGACTTCAGTATATTCTCAGTTTTAAACAACGGAAACGCATCTTTTGAGCGGAGCCCTCGAGCCCGCGAAGCGGGCGAAGCGGAGCGTTGTGACAGGTAAGAAAACTTGGCTGTCTATACATCCACGAAATTTTGGTTCTGACATCATCGTCCGTACATACGTCCACCCCTTCATGTAAGCCAGGGGGTAAAGTTCTGCATTTCATTTCGGTAAATCGCATGGCCACCCGGACTTTTAGAGAGAAAAAACAACAACTGAGCCGTCTTTTTTTTCGACTAAATGTTAATGTCTATACTGACGTGGATAACAAAGAAAGAGCCATATCTATCTGCCATTAATTTGGCTCCATCTAAAATTGATGATTCTTTATCTCTGTAGCGAAGATAAAAGACAAAAAGGCGACGACTTTCGTTAAAAGAGAAAGATGAAAATTTTATAGTGGTGGTGAGAAAAAGAGACTGAATGCAAACGGCCATCAAGGTGTAAATGGGCCGCGGTGAAGACTGAAAAAAGCGAACAGGAACACATATATATGACAACTGGAAGTGAGGAAATTTCTCTTTTAACACTCACTGATGCTAAAAAATTAGTATAGCTTGGTTTCTTTGCACTTGTAGAGACGATCTAACTGAAAATTTGGACAAAACTACTGCTTAGGAATGTAAAAAGTCTATGCACAGGCGTCGCTCAAAAACGCCTATGCTGTCTTTGCTTAAGTTCCCTATACATAAAAACGTGTAATTAGACCTACAATAATTGTTTGTTTGTTTCTTCAACCGTTCTGTTAGCATTACACGATTTTAATATTTTTTTGTTTGAGTAAACTTTGAGTATATCAACGAGAGCTTCGCTTTTGGTCCTGGCTAAATCTATATATTAAAACAAACTTAACCTAGCAACGACCAGGAACTTGCCAGCAACTTGCATTCGGCGCCTAGGTTCAGGTCGCGCGGTTAATATATCCATGAAGAATCTGGGAGCTAATGTCATTACAAAATGGCGGTCGGAACAAACTCAATAGCGTGCTGAACTGTTTCTCCTTTTGAGAGAGAGCTCTTGGTCATATTTCGGTTGCATGTGACGAATCTAGAGACTGAAAGGTATGTATTGCCTTTTAATGATGAAGCTAGATTTATACTCTGCACAAAACCCGATATTTCCTTGTCGATTCTCAAAATTAGCAATGCACTGATTATCAGCTTATGTTTGTGCATGATTCACGTTTTCCGACCTTTTAAAACTCAACAGATGATCGGAATATCTGTTGCTCGTTTTATTTATATTAGGTTATTTGTAAAGAAACTTTGATAACTTCAGGATGACTTAAATGGCAAAAGTTTTGACATGTAGTATTTTTAGTATTTCCAGTTTCAGTTAATGCATTTTAGTTAGTAGTACATGTACATGTGAAAACGACCCCACAGGCTTTTCAGCTTTAACTCTTATCGGGTGAAAATAAAAGCTTTATGTTTATGTTTATGTTTTATAAGTGATGAAGTATCTTCTGCACAATTACACTCTTTGAATTTAGGTTTGTGATGCACTGAAGTGAAGTGATCCAAACATGAGTTCGTCTGCAGCAAAGGTAAGGAAAAGATTTATTTCTTTGTGTGTGCAAATTTATATGCTTGCAATAAGTAGGAAAACGTACTTGTATGTGAAGAAAGATTTATTGTATTAAGATTACCATATAAGATCAAAGAAAAATCAAGGAACTTATAGACGCCAGTGTGCAGAGTATGGCAAGTGCACTCGAGCCTTTTTTAAAAAAGCTTTTTGCGCACACCAAAACTGTAGCATTGCATGTGGCAGCGTTGGGCCTACAAAGAGTTCTGCACCTGACTTTCAGGGGTGTAGCCATGATATTTTTTACCAAATCTATCCTAACCTCTCGGTTCTCCCACTTTCCACTTCCCTTGCTTACACTTTTGCTTTCTCATCAGTATTGTGAGGTTATATATGAATGAATGGACTGGCAATTTGTCTGTAATCTTGTTTGTAGCCTTTCTTTTGAGTGAACTGAATGGTAAAGCATGAACATACTAGGGGGGTCCGGGGGCATGTTCCCTCGGGAAAATTTGAAATTTAGGTCATCTAAAACAGCTGAAAATGCACCTAAATCTCGCATCCTTTTAATACTGAGCCTCTCTATGGGCATGCACCCGTATTCTGGTATAAAAAAATCATATTGCACGCAGTGCATGTGGATAAAATTGGCTCTGCACACACAAGATCTTGTTGAGTTCTGCCATATTCTGCAGTCTGGCTTAGACGGGTCAAACGAAAATGATGAAATCCCCTGAACTTTCTTTATTTTAAGGTTTTTGGCATTTTTAAGCCTAACAGTAAGCCTATGCATGAATAGACTGAGTGAAAATGACCCTCTACCTGCTAGGGTAGCATGACAAAACAGCCGGAATCTCATGATACCAGCACTTGATCTTATATGATAATCTTACCCAGATCTAGGTAGAGTTTCTGAATTCTGATTAGTTGAAAATTTGCTTCATCCAATCAAAAGTGCTTTTAGATCTGGGTAGTGATGCATCATCAGTATTGAATTTCTGTGGTCATTCCTCAAAGATCATTTCAGCAGAAAACCAGTATTTGAGTTTTGAAGGATCGACTATTATTATTTTAAGGTTACTGGTAAGTCAGTAATAGGAGCATCCATCTGGAACCAGGGAAAAGTCATTGGGTTGATAGAGCGATTTTTGTATGACCTTGAAATGAAAACGCCGAACAAAACAGAAACAACAAACGAACGGAAATAGAGCGATTTGATTGGTTTATCAAACGGATACAAATGCACGTCGCTTTTGGTTGGTTAAGCGGATGCTCGGGTGCAAAAACTTCATGCCCAAGAACTTTCTAGAAATCAATCGATACTTCACTTTGACAACATACTGCCACACGATTGGCCAATCGAACAATGCCTTCTCCATATTAGGGTTTTCTTTCACGGGAAAACGAGGAGTCCATCTTTTAATCTTTTCATCCATTGGCTGATAAAACAAATAACTAACACTTACCAAAACCATTTTTCAAGGTCATACGAAAATTGCTCTATTAGCGAACTTATAAGCAAAGACGTTTTTAAGCAACACATGTCAACTGGAAGTGGACTTTTTTCCTTCTTGAGCAGTATTTTTGCCCAAAGTTTTGGACAAATCGTCTCTATAATACAAAAGGGACTAAGAAATACAAATTTGATATTGTCAATTTGTTTTAAAATGAGAAAGATCTCACTTTGGGTTGATGTGCCTCGCTCAAAAAAGGCTTTGCTTATTAAAGCTCTCTTATCAGGGCTCGAAATTAATTTTTTGCATAACTAACCCTTCGGGTTAGTGGGCATAAATTTTACTAACCAAATTATAAAGTTTACTATCCAAGAATCTGTTCTTGAAATAGCAATATTTTAACTATTGAAAGTTAAGTGCTAATATATGGGGCAAACTAATGTATGGATGGTACAATGTATGGATGGATTGGTTCAAATTACATGATGATCTGCAAAACGAAATACATAGAAGATTTAATGCTCATTTACATTTTCCTTTCAATTACGTTACGCGAGGGGGGGGGGGGGGAATTCACCATAAACACTACAAAACGTTCTTTGTTTAGACTTATCGAACTGCAGCCAGTTGAATGCCTTTTTGATCGTTGGTGGAAAGTTCTTCTTTCTTCATATGCCCTTCACATGGGAGCCTTCTGAATGTGTTTGAAACTGCATTTCTTCTTTGTTGTAATGGTTATTCTCGATCTTCCATTTCCTCTTCACAAATTTTGGGCGGCGGCCTTTTTCTGAAAAAGTTATCCAGGCATCACTGCATCTGATCCATATTATAATAAAAATAGGTTGCATGATGCGGACGAGCCACTTGCAAAAGATATAATTATTAAGCTGTGTCGAGATCTCCCCATCCAAAAAAGCCTGGCTACCTTGAATTCTGTGAAATGTGCATTTTTCGTGTTGTTCGATTATGCTGTGTCAGGATAGTAAGACTCATTTATAGTAACCAAACGCTATAGAAACTACTAACTGTTGGTTAACGGGTTACCATTAATTTCGAGCCCTGCTTATGTAGCATCATGTGAGCCCTGAAAATGGAGGTGACATCTGTGATTATAAATATGTC
Organism: Porites divaricata; assembly: GCA_038088405.1. Lineage (NCBI taxonomy): Eukaryota > Metazoa > Cnidaria > Anthozoa > Scleractinia > Poritidae > Porites > Porites divaricata. The sequence goes on from JBBMOI010000002.1 coordinate 1,914,037, forward strand.
ATTTTCAACTCGGAAAAATTGACTGAATACAAATGGAAAAGTTATTGTTGCACAGAAAATGGTTTGTTTACTTAACAATGTGTGTAAAAATGAAAATTTAAATTTCTAACTTGCTTTGTTTATTTACAGGTAGCTGAAATATTCACAGCTGCTGGAGAAGCTTTTTCACATTTAGGAGAACTGACAATGCAACTGCATCCTTTAAACAGTGAGGCTAGTTTGACATCACCTTCAAATGCAAATACAAGGTGCTAATACCATGAATATATAGCAGATATATTTAATAATTTTTCCTCAAGCCTGAATGGACTCTGAGTCAATAGTCCATGAGGCCAAAGGCGGAATGTGCTATTGACTCAGAGGCCATAAGGGCGAGACGAATGATTGTTTTAGTAAAATCCAACTAGTCAGTCAAAAATATTGAGACAAAACAACTTTAGCTAGTTAAAGCTAGAGTTTAATCCTTTTTTGCTGCCAAAAAGCCAGCGCTTTTCGCTAACTAGTGGGCTATAACATATAGCCTAGTAGTAGCTCAACCAATCAGAATGCAGCATTGATAATAGACCACTAGTTGGATTTTACTAAAATATAAATGACATGTAATTAAGCAGTAGATAGTAATTAATGTTTCTGTAAATTTGAAAATTACTGTAATTGTTTTGTGGTTGTTTAATTAATAATGAAAAAAATTTTAAAAAATGAATATACATCAGGGGTTAATTTAATAAAACTCTTTCAAGTGTAATTTACAATAATTGTAGCTATTGTTTTTTTTTCTAAAATTGCATAAAAATAGGTCCACTGATCTTGCCCAATGATCTTCCTTTAAAAGTACAAAGGTTTACATTGTGTACAGTATGCAGTTTAAAATAATTATTGCAATCCACAGTGTGAGGATCTTAAGACATTTTTCTCACCTGTTTCAGTTGTATTGGATTTTATTAATCTGAATCATTTCAGCAATAGCGGCAAATGGGGAGACGAGGAGATTGTGTTGTTGCGGAATGCAGTAAAAAGATTTGGAGAAGATTTAAAGAAGATAAGTGGTCAGGTCAAGAACAAGTCTGTGTGAGTATTCAGCAAAAATGAATAGTCTCAAATACCTTAATCATGTTTATGATATCCCACAAGCAGCGAAGATGAGGGTAATCCTGCATTCTGGTTGGCTACCCACAAATCTTGTTTGCTTGGGATTTCCCGCATTGGTCCCTTAAGTTTGTTCAGTCAAAATGGCCGTATAATCAGCCTCATTCTTTATTGTGTTTTTATTGACCTAGACTTTGTTTTGGTCAATAAAAATGTTAAAAAAATGAGCCTTGGGTGGACAAAATATAGTGATTTGTATGAAATTGTCAACCCAAGCCTCTTCCTCATTTCTTTACGTGTCCTCACTGGAGCTTAATGCAGGAAAGGTCTACTATTGCATCTACCGGAAAACTTGAAATCTTAGTGACAGCGTGTGCTAGTGGTCATCATTGCAATGGTTTAGTCATCCTATTTCCCCTTCTTTCCTAAATTAGAGCTCAAATAAAATCTGCTCTCAAAAAAAGGCTTCATGAGCAGGAGGCCTCCTCACAGAATGTGAAAAAAACCAAGGAAAAGACCCAGTCACCATCCAATGAACCACAAGCTAAGAAAAAGAAAACAGAAGGTATGAACAGTTCCAATTTTATTTTAATTTGCTTATCCACTTCACGCATCACTTCAGTTTATTAGTTATTTACACTCACCCAGTGTGTGGCTTTATGTTAAGTTAAAGCTGGCTGGAAATGATCGCGTAATAAGTCAAAAATGAAAATATTAATGTCTCTGGGATTTCTTCCTTACAAAACAAGAAACAAAGGCCCGAGTAAAGTGAGGTTTATAAATATCTCAGAATTTGTTTCATGCATAAATCACTTAGGGCAGTGGAATCTTGGGTGGCCTTTACATATATGTTGTGGTTCAATTTTATAATTTCCTTTGTTTAAATTCTATTCTTCATTGTTTTAAACTGCCATACCAAGAACAAGAGGAAGTTAACATTTAAATCCAGGGATAAATTTGAACCACAACTGGCAGCAAAGTGCATACAAACAACACTGCCAGCCTAGCAAAGCGCAGTGTAGCTAGCCTAGTGCTGACACATAAACAATGTTTTTGTTCTTTTAATTACACCAGGTAGTGACTAAAAGTGGCTCAGCTAACCTGAAATGTTGTTTCTGTGCAAAATTTCTGATGGCTAATGGGTCAACTAGTAAATTGCTCTAGTTTATATAGGTGTGTCCTTATAGGTTTTTGTGGTCTCAGTGACAAAAAAGCTGGGACTCCTAAGTTGCTTTTGGCCTTGGCTTTGAGTCTGCTATAATTGTACTTTTTTCTTTTCTTTTTTTTACTCCTTTTCCGTTTTCTATAATTTACATGACTGTGTTCTCCTTTGCAGTCCAATCAAGCTCTGAAGATGATCAGCTATCCTCGGCCTTTTCCCCTGGCCCCATACCAAGCACAACGGTTCCTGTAACTGACTTGCTTCCAGAAGGCAGCTCACCCCTCAAGACTGTCGCCAATGGTGCAGAAAATGATGTCGATATTGTTGGCATTTTTGATAACGGGCAAGACACAGTTTTTCCAGAGATGCCTGGAGGTAATATTCTCAGTTAAACCTGAATTAATTTTTTTTTTATTTTCCTTTTGCTCTAAAATGCCAGTAGTCAACTCTCTTAGATAGACATTGCTAGTAACTGCATTGTACCACATGACTATAAAGTGGCCATGTTAGAGAAGTGTTTGCCAAATACAGAGTCAAAGAAAAGGACCAGACAACAGCAACTGACCTTTTGTAGGTGTCCAATTTAGGAAGGTTTCTGTGCTTTTAAAATACATGTCTTGACATTAAGAGAGAGTCGACTGTTAATGGATAGGTATTCATAGTTATGATCTGACTGTGAGCAGCTCACCTGGCTAATAATATTATTGGCCATCTTATGTGGCTTTCCAGAAGGCTTTCTGTAGTGGCTAGAGTTGCTGTCCATTTCCTACAGATTGAATTTTGTAGGAAACATTCTTTGAAAATAACTGCAAATGGCTGTTGAGCTAAATGAAAACTGCAGAGTTTCTTAAATTTTCATAAATTATAATTGCCAATCTAATGACAGTTAGTGTTCTTTGCAAAACATAATAATATCGCAAGAAACATTTGCATAATTTTATTGTATTGAGTGATTTACTCTTACTAAGGTGCAAAAAAGAAGCCACAGTCCATTTTTTTGTATCTTTGCATACACAATCACATAAAATTTTAAGATTTCAAGGAAGAGATTCACTCTCTTCTGCAACAGCATTTAAATTTTCCTCTTCATATCTGTTTCACTTTATGTTTCCTGCAGCTTTAGGACCACTTGAAACCCAGATTGCAGATGAAATCCTTTCCACAATGTGACAGTAAACTCAAGGGGGATTTTTGTCGCACAACTTGATGATGTTGAAAATGTCTGTTATGTCTATAATATGCTGTTCAATATTTATTTTAATCTGTATTATAGAGTATGTTTCAAACTATATTATCATTTTATGCTGTATTCCTTCTGTTGAGGCTGACAGCTAGAGCATTCAAGCTAATTTTTGATTTATGAGCAATCTCATATTTTATGGTATAATAAAAAATAGGTTAAATAAATAGGCTCTGAGTCAATAGCCCATGAGGGTGAGAGGAATAATAATTATTGTTTAAGTAAAATCCAACTAGTTGGTGAAAATTATCAAGAATAAAAAGTTTAGCTAGTTAAAGCTAATCTTTAGTCCTTTTTTGCTGCCGCTTTTCGCTACTAGTGGGCTGTAACATATAGCCTAGTAGTAGCTCAACCAATCAGAACGCAGCATTGATTAAAAACCACTAGCTGGATTTTACTAATGAGGAATAGCCTATACCAGGCTCTTGGTCAGTATAGAGGAGCAAAAGAAACGATTGAGCGGTGAAATAGCAATACAGGGGAGAGCCTGTAAGCATATTTTCTAAATGCCTCAATCTCCCCACTACCCTGCCCAATTGCAAAATGTCAAAATGTCAAGAGGAACAGTGTAGGGTGGTTTCACACGCTCAACATGTTTGTTAGACTCTGTGCTCTGTGAAGCCAAATAATAATTGATGTAGGTGTTGATTAAGTAAACTGTCACAATTGACCAATCATAGGGTATACCAAGAGCTGGTATATAGTTATTATTACTGGAATGAGGTATTCAAAACAATTCTTACAGGTTCCAATTTTCGGTCTCTTCTCAGCCCCCACATGGTTTTTGCCCAATTTTTCTCAATCCACATTTCTCACTATCTTGGAGCCTGGAACAGGCTAAATAGGGAATTGCTTGCATGGCTAACCAGCATCTATGTCAAAGTTTCAATTTTTCTGATAATGTATTAAAGAAAACTTATTATATGCAAAAGATATCTGTTATAAAAAAAAAACAAACAACCTATTCTCTATGGATTTTTTTGTTTACTTTTATAGAACTCATCAAGAGCTTTTATTATTGGTCTGTCATGTAATACAGGAACAACTTTATAAACACAACTATGTTTATCCTGTGTACACCTCCATGATTACATGTATTTCATTTTTCACATTATCTCTTTTAATAATATTGTTGAACTTTGATTAAAATAAAATAATTATTGCATTAATATTTTGTTATAATTATTGTACAACTTGAACTATAAAATATTGCTGTATTAAAAAAGGAAAATCTTGCATGATAATCTCTGTCTTTTCAGTCCGGATAAATTGGTGGTGTATTTATTCTACTATCATGGCAGCTTCACAGTGAGTACAGTGTCTACCAAGAGGGAGGAGGAAGATGAGGCAGGCATTGCATGCAGTTTTCCTCTCCCCCTTCCCCTCCCTTTATGCTCCTTCAATGCAGACTATTGAGATTGACTAGACTTTCTGATGAACCACTGCTATTGAATCAAACTAAGGACATAATACTGTGGTATGACCACACATAATTTTTTGTTTACTAATCTCTTTGGCAGTATCTCTGTATGATACTCTTCGAATGATTTTCAGTAAACTAAACAAATTCATTAGTTTTTTTCGTTGAATAAGCTAATAATAATAATATAAGCAGTAAATTGCTATGCTCGTTTTCATGTTGGTTTGTGAAAAGGTTTGTCATAAAAGTCCCAAAAGTTGTCGTCATCATCAGCAACAGGAATGTCAATCGGAGGTGGCAACGAAGGAGGAGGATCAATTTCCTCAGGCATAACTTTATTTTCAGTGCTTGAAGGTTTTTGTTCCTTCTTCTGTTGCTTTGGTTTTAGATTGTATTTCTTGACTTTAGCTTGTGGAGGAGATTTCTCTACCTTTGGAGTTACTTCTTTTGGTACTTGAGGTTTCCAGTCTGCTTTATTAAAAAATAAAGTAGAAAGAAATGTTACTAAAAAAATTAAAACTGAAAACATTATGGCAGGCCCATTCACATATGCATGAAAAAATTACATATTAGCCCATTGTGTGTTTAGTTATAATACAACACAATACAGGTCTAATATTAATCACTAGTTCGTACAAATGTGATGTAGGTCCCAAACTGGCACTAACTAGTGGTGTAGGTGCTGATCATCGATTACAATCTATCTTTGATCAAAATCTTTTAAGAGCATAATTTGCAATTATAATGAATTATGGAAAATGTTCAATTGATTATTGCAGGATAAAATTTCTTTTTGGCAAATAGACATATTAAAAACTTGTGTGATAAAAATTGAAGACTAGAAAAATCAGTGCCATATGCTAGTTTGAGAGTGAAGTGTAGCAAAGCTGTACAAAATACAAAACCAGGTAAACAGTGTCTGAACACATCACCATTTTGTGCCTGTAGTGCAACTGTGAGCAAAGTCTTCTAGGCAGTTGTTAACAGTTTCCATAGAAACTGTTAATAATTATGCAGTCATGTCATGTCCATAGTGTTGGCAAGTGAGAAAGCCATAATTCTGAAGGCCAGATACAAAATACTGCATGATTCAGTTTGCAAAGAAGGAGAGTCTATTATGCTTTAGTTGACTTGCTTGTCAATTTTATCAGTTTAACTTTTTTCTCATCAAAAGATATTTTTTTGCAAAAAGGGGTAATTGTGAGCATCAGCATGCTTTATAATTTTCGTGATCCTTTGCATTAAATTGAAAGGATTATTTTTCTTGATGCAAGAAGTCACACTTCATTTTCTCTTTGATGGGGATGCTAATCATCAGCATGCTTTGTGACATGAAGGTGAAGCGTAACTTAATGCGTCAAATAAATAAGCGTCACCTTCTGAGTCAAAAAATGTTTTTCTTCCATGCAAGAAATCACACTTTGTTTTCTTTGACAAGAGTAGACAGCAATTTTCATTAGATTTTTCTTTTCCCTGTTGACAAAATGTCAACCAAATCGCAAGTGCGCGACAGAAATAACAGAAACTGTAAACACATATTCTCTCTAGAGAGAGCTATTTTTCTTTGCGTCATCAGTCAAAAGAGCTGTGTGGCAACTTAAACACAGGCTCAGTATACAGAGTTATCAATTAACTTTTTCTGCTTTTTGATCAGAGGAAATAAGAAGGCAATAAACAGTTACCTGCCTGTTTAGGTAATGTATCAAGGTAAGCATCCCACTTCTTCTTCATTCTTTCATGATGTACATTAGCTGCAGACCACTGTCCAAACTCATCAGTCTGAATTCCAAAGAACTTATCCCTCTGTGATGATGGTGTAACCAGCTGCTCCGTGAAAACTTGAGCCGTTGTACTATGCCACTGATTGTTGCCCAGGCCCGGAAAAACGTTAGATCTCAACGCCATTGACAGATTTTTATAGTTTCCAGAAGGTTTTCGTGAACTATCATCGACCGAGTCCTTGTGGCGAGAAAGTCTGCTATCAACCGTTCTTCTCTCCTCTTCTCTCCTCGTCGTTTTCTTATTCACGTTTGCAGTAGCCGGTGATAAAAGCGGCTGTAAATTGCTAGAGTAAAGTTGAGGTTTTACCTCCCTCCATCTTCCGTGTCCATCTTGAACGATACGCCTTCTAGAGTATAAGTTTATGCTTGGTAAATCGCTTTGTCCTTTTATCGATCCATTGCTTGCTCTTTTGGGTGGAAATTGGGGTCTGATGTATTCTTCAATATCAAATAAAGTTTCCGAAGAGACTATTTCCGCCAAAGCAGCCTTTTGTTCCTCTGAAAGGCCTTTGATTGCCATAACTTATTTTCATGGTGAATCTCACTACGAAAACGTGTAACGTTGTTTTGCTTTGCCTCAAGGTCAAAGCCGAACACATCCTCCGTCCGCCATATTTGCGTTGCATGGCAACTGACACGAACAATCCCATGTAGCTGTTTGGCCCGAGAAGGTCCTGGAAACCAGTCCGATTGCCAAAGTCTAAAGGTCCGGCGAAATTTCGTCTCAAAATCTTGTTGGAAGAGGGATTCAGCAAGTTTTTACGCATTATCTACGAGGTAAGTTGACTCTCTTAGGTTACAACGGTATTAACTTGTGGGTTGAACTTTTGTTGACTGTAAGAAAACCGATTGGGGATCGATATGTGAATGTCTGAGTTCTTTTTCGTGCCATTAAATTCACTCACACCAACCATTGTCAGACTTTCAAGAAACCTGTCAATAAAAAGAAAATTTAATTTGAAGCTACATAAATATACCCTAAAAAATGCTGATAGGCTAAATAATTTAAACATCAAGCTAAAAGGCTATATTGCAATATTGGTATGAAACCACAGGTGGCCCAAGCTCACTAACTGATCCCCATACATTTCCTTAAAGAATTAGTTGAGAGAATTTGTTCAAAGATCAAAGTATTTTCTCTTGGGTGATCATTTTATTGATTCTCATAACTTATCTCTTTACAGTGTATGGATAATTGTAAGGAGAAAATTGATCTTGGACACTATTGGGACTTAAAGGGTTAAAGCAACACAACTTAACTTTGATAGCAAATTAATTATTTTTACGACTTCAATAAACGTGTGGGAATTATTCTTTGTGCTATAAATGAGTAAAATGTGGCGTGAATGTGCCTTAACTGTGTTTCAGGCATCCTAGGTGCTCGTTTTTTTTGCAAAGATTTTCACCCAGGGCCTGGTTGTTAACATGCTGGATAGTGCTATTCACAGGATAAATCACTATCCAGTGGATAATTATTGGGGAAACTAATTGCATTATCCACTGAATAGAGATTTGTCTGGTGGATAGCGCCATCCAGGCTTTGACCAAGCGAGGCCAGATGATGAGTATACAGGGATGCTTCCCACATCTGTGTGTTTAATAATCTGCAGTGCCTCTGCTATCATAGTTCAAACAAATTAAGGTCTTGAATTTTACTAGTCATCTTGAAAAGTTCTTGAATTCGGTTAAGGTCCTTGAAAAGTACTTGATTTCTTTATTAGGTCTTGAAAAGTCCTTGAAATTCACAACTTTGTCTACGCTGCCCGGTTAGCTCAGTTGGAATAGCGCCGGTCTGCTGAGCGGGAGGTCGTGAGTTCAAACCCCGGCCGGACCATCAACCAAGGTCTTTAAAAAACTGGTGAGATCATGCTTGCTGTGAGCCTTTCTCAGTTCAGATGATCGCGTCATTGGGCAGTGACGTTATAAAGCCGTTGGCCTTGTCTCCTTCATCCTTGTATTTCAGTTGGAAGGGAACATAAAAGAACCCGTGACATTGTTCGAAAAGAGTAGGGGACGTAGGCCCCAATGTCATGGTCTAACTGACTTGTGCCGTCATCGGTCTGGGTGGGCCAGGTGTGATCATAACATGGACTGAAGTGGCTGCAAGAGTGCGCCTTTACATGCTGATGTCCGATCTCACCTCTCTGGTTCCTCCGCAATTCAGCCATTGGCTGCAAGTGAGGAAAGTTGGCACCGTTTATTATTATTATTATTATTATTATTATTATTATTATTATTATTATTACGCCACACACCTTTTGCTGTAAAATTAGATTATTTTACTGAGGAAAATTTGGCTCATCCTCAATGTAAGAACCTGTGAAACTTACAGGTAACTTAAGAGGCAGTCTCAGTAAAAACCGCCCACTCAAATTTTGCGTGGAAAATAATTTTGCCTGAAACTGTGGCAAGTGAAAGGCTTTATCGAGACTATAACTAAAATAGGTTTGCCGTGATTCAGAACAATTTTCTCCCCACACTTGGGGGTGCTAAGTATTTTGTCCTGCCACGGCCAATTTGCATGGCTTTTTTGCGGTGCTGTAAAATGTTTGATTTGCACCATCTGCCAATGAATTTTATATCTATTTATTGGTAAACACCTCTAGTTTTACATGAAAGTCTTAGTTATTTGCTAAATTTAGCTGAATAGAGGAAATCAAGTAAAATATGACCCCAAGTAATTGCCTTGGAACAAAAGGCCAAAAATGACCCTGGTTTAAAGGCTTATTTCTGACATTTGAGATGGTAGCTGAAAGCTCTAGACCAGTAGAGGAAAAGATAGATCTTCTTTTATTAAGAATATACAAAAACCCCTTGCACAATTTTAGTACATTAAAAGTTATGACCATTTGTATTATTCAACGCATATGCAAGCTTCTGCAATATTTTCAGCTCTAGAGTTACGGAACTATCTCAAGCAGATTTTGTCAAAAGTAGGGCTTATCTAGTTCATTACTGGCACTGACTCACAAATTGAGCCATATTCCAATCCCTGAGATGCCTGATTTCATAAAATTCCAGTAAATGTGCTTTAGAAACTGCTGGTGTGCAGCCAGATTTGAATCGCCATGCTGATTATCAGAAGCTCCAAACAGGTGAAATTGTGTTAGCTTGATAAAACAACTTTCCAGTAGAGGTGAGAGTTTGTTCGAGAATCAGAAAATCAATTAAGCAGGTTCATTTTGGGTCAGAAAACTGAGCTTTAAGTTCTAGAACTTCAAATAAACCTGCCATTCAACCAGCTCTTCAAGATCAAATGCAGGTTGACACGTAAACTGGAAATGCAGCAACCCGGAAATATAGAAATGTTGAAATCCAGATCATCCAGAAATCAGCAAATCTGAAATCAGTCAGAAACCGAAGCCATTTTTGCAAAAAAATTCTTGTGTCATTCTGTGCTGTGTTTATACATATTTTTGTTCAGTTTTGTGGTGTTTATACCCCCTTTATGACCCCCTCTTGGTGGTCAAGAATAAAAGCACTTCTCTCCTCTGGGAACTAAACTCTATTTTCATGTAAATTCTTTGAGAAAAAGTTGTATTGACCCCAAACATCGCCACCTTGTCACGTGGTTGCAAACAAAGAATTTGGCCCATCTGATTAAGCATATGCATGCATTTAAATAGAATGTAATGACTAAATCCAAAAATTTTTTTCTAGGTACATCTAATAAAGAATGGCTCATCGTTTGACATCTCATCACAGAGCTCTGTTTTCCCCAAAGTACTTGTCAGGAACATCAGCTCACATTACTACAACATCATTTTTTCGAGCCCCATTTGATGTGAAGAATAGTGAGGACTTTCAAAAAAGAGTTCTTGCCTCTACAAAGCCTGTCCTGGTGGACTTCCATGCTGAGTATGAAGGACTTTATTTTAAACTAACTGGTTTTAAAATTCTTTTTCCTTTTGTGAACTCTCATAGCTGTTTTTGGTGTTGCATGTAGAAGCTTATAACAAGAGGGTATACCAACCAGAGAGAATGATAGGACAAAGAAGGAAACACCCAGTTCTCTTAGCCGTTGGGATATTTGAATTTCCCAAAGTTATTTTTTGACCAATTAAAATAAATGCTTGAAATTAATGAGAAGTTGGTTTTCTGGAAATCGAGGTCCGCAAACTTTTATCCTGTGTAGTCAAGACAGAGCAATGGGACATCATGCTCTCTTGGTGTGTCGCCATTACAATATTCTGCATCATTTGCTTTACTTGCATTTTTTGCTGCCATCAATCATCTTAGCCTACCTCTTAGGAAACAGAACTTTACTCAAACAGGTTCAAAAGGTCATGGTGTAAATAAATTATAATTAATCTGTGAATGGTGGATTTCGATCCATTTTGTGTGTTTCTGTGTTTCAAGGTTCATTGCTTGTGGTCATAATAATATTATTATGATTGACAGCAGCAAAAAACGCAATCGTGAAGGCGGCTTTTGAACTTTAGAGTTAGCTTGTTTGTGAAAAGCGTAGTAATTTTAGGGCGTCTTGTGTAGACTTGATGATATTTCAAACAATCGAATTAAAATGTGTGGATGTCCCAGGAATGAGACTTTTGATTGCAACTTCTAAAAATAACTTCAGTCAATTTCACATATCCTAGCCAAGACCCTATCGTTCTCTTTCACATTATTCTCTCTTGATACTGGTGAAATACTGTTGAAGAGGTAAAGTACCAAATTAAGTTGCCTTGTTTAAGGGTGGTGTCTCAAGGAGGCATGCTAAAATTTATTCTATGCTGGTTATAAAATTTACTACAGATGTATAAAATCCCTTTGATAATAATTATCTAGACTGCTAGTTAAGGTGGCTGAATCGTAATAAACTCAAAAAAGCTTTTACAAAATCCTTCATGGTCGCACGGTGTTTTTGTCTTGCCACAAACAAAGGGCATTTAACTTCCTTGCAGTGTATGCCAATTTTAGGGACAAAGTGAGTCATTCAATATAATTATTATAGCTGAAGCCAATCAAAATCAGTGATGAAAACAAATTGTCAATCAAAAGTAATCCAGCACTGCTACATATCATTGTTGTCACACAACCTTTTTGACTAGGCATCAATAAAGTACCACCCTCTGACTTTGATTTTGATGGTTAACTAGATTCAAAATCCTTCAAGTGGGACAAGTTGACATCTCACAAATGAATCGCTACTTGAATTTCACACCTTCATTAAGGTCCTCATTAACTGACAAACTTTTACCCCTTTTCACTGATAGTAAGAGGTCAACGTGGCACAAGTATAGAGTGAGTGCTAGGTGAATCACTTAAACAAGCTTGGACATAATATATTGTAGAATATGGCAGTTCCTAACATCAACTGACACTGCTTTCACTAAATTAGTGACAAGTCTTGTTATAGGTCACTTGATTTTAAAAATAAATTGTTATCAGCAACTTCTATAGTTTACAGCTTTTTCTTATTATTTTATTAATAATGAGATCAAAGGGGGCACAAAAAATTTGTACGACTTTGCATCAAGCTCTTAAAATTCTAATTTTTTTTAACATGATACTTTTTGTCCCGTTCTACTCAATATAATTTTAGTTACCGGTAGTTTAAAAATTACTCTATTTTGTAGCTTTAATGTTGTACTTGTTCTGTTGTATACCAAAACTAGGAGCACATCATAGTTACCAGTTTGCTTTTTTGTGTTATTTTTATAATCTATGGAATAGCACATAAATTTTGTCTCTTTTTTTAGGTGGTGTCACCCTTGCAAGTCGTTGGCTACGAAATTAGATGATATTGTTGGGCAAAAGAATGGATTGCTAGAACTGGCCAAAGTCGACATAGATAATAATGCTGATTTAGCTCTTGAATATGAAGTGAGTATCTTCAGATAACCCCAGGGTGTACACCCTACATCATATGTGCCAATTCTCCCAGTTACAGTACTGATCGCCAGTGCTTTTGAGATACTGGGTGCTTTAGTTAGAAATTTAGCCTATTTTTTTTCTCAAAATTCGAACTGTTTTTTGTTTTTCATGGTACTGTTTCGGTAGTATGTACTTCATGTAAGCCTTCCTATAATGTCCTAAGCCGTAGGTCAATCTGTGGTGGTGGGGTAGGGGGGAGTCCATTGACATTCCGGGGAGATTAGTGCAAAAGGGAGAGTTTCCAGTCTACATTTCTGTATAATGGACTGTTACCACGGGAGTTCTTTGCACCAGTGAAAGGGATACTTTTCTCAGGTATACAAAATGCTATAGACTTTACGAGTCAAGGTCTTTAAAAGGGGTTAAGAGAACTGATTTGTGGGGATCTTATCTGCCAAATAGCTCTGAAGAGACGTACATTGTACCCTACGGCGGATCCATTTCAATTGCATTTTGAGCGGTTTTTGTCCGAGAAAAAAGTGAGTTGAAGTCGCCAAGTTATATTAAGAGACCTTTAGATTCGTGGACGAGGACGAGGTCAAGGATGACTACGAGGACAAGATTTAACTTCACGTTTTTGGAATACTTTTAAATATAGACACCCCGGAAAGCTTCATGATTGTAGTTTTTTTTTTTCTCCAGAAAAGTTAGCACGGTTATTTTTATCGAAGGGGGTTAAGCCCTCTCCGGTCCGCAAAATGATAAAACTTCTAACATTTGATAACTTGTTTCCGCCACTACGACATCTCTTAGTTAAGTGACGACGGCTATCGCATTTGCCCGCCAAAATGCTGATTCACATGCGCGCGCGCACTCACGCGCGTAGTAGTGCGGGCGTAATGCTACGCGTAGTCGTACTCGTCTTAGTATCTTATGAAAGGTCTCTATTGACGAAGTCGACAACGGCAGCCTCAAAGGGCAATCAATAGGTTTAATAAGCAGAACACTAACTCTGCACTTGCATCGCTCTTTTTGGCGTATTTCTTTGCCCTGCTCAACTACGACGTGATATTTGCTATTGCCACGTTCTACGTGGACCGAGCACACCTTCCGAAGAGTATGGGTGGCCGTATCATAAATCAGGGGCACCCAACGAGGATATACTACAAAACCACTTAAGATAGCATTGTTCAACGTATTTTAGTATTAAGGTAGATATAGGCATATTTTTATCCCCTAAAAACTTTTCATCTGTTCGGATTTCCTAGCTGAAAGTCTGGTGATCCGAAAATTATAGGGATCAAAATTTACCTTTTCGAAAATTTCAGCCAGAAAAAGGCTCCCGAAAATTCTAGGTGGCCTTTTTTAGGGTAAAAATCCGTTAAAAATGGGTAATTGTACCATTTTTTTAGATGTTCGAAAATCCTTGGAGAGGCAGGCAAGCAAGAAATTTCACAACAAATGTTCCGAAAATTCTAGATCTCAAATCGTCTTCCGAACAAATATTTTCCGAAAATTGCCGTTGGGTGCCCCTGATAGATGTGTGGCCTGGTGGCTGGTCCTAAATTTCGTGGTTTTTCCTTTAGGATTGGCTGTTAATTAGCAAAGGTTCGACTTAATACGTGAATGTTGACATTTTCTTTCTTGGTTAGGTCACAGCGGTTCCCACTGTATTGGGTGTCAAAAATGGAAAGATTATTGACTCATTTCAAGGAGCAGTAGACACTGAACAGCTGAAACAATTTGTGGACAAGTTGTTACAATAGAGAACACTGCAACTATTGTGTGAACTTCGACAGTGCTTTCATTGCACCACGTGGAGATAAAGACATGTAAAATGCTGGTCTGGTTTTAAGTTCTTTATAATTATGTAAATAAAGCGAGGAATGGACTCAAGATTGAAATACTGTAGCCTGAGAAAACAGCGTACGTTTCGCGACGCTACCACTGGTTTCCCCGCCAAGTGACGTCTGAGAAACGAGCGCAGAAAATCCACACTGATGACACGTCACTACCCAGATCTGGGTAGTGCTTCTGATTGGTTGAATCAAATGTCCCACGCGTCAAGACTAATCTACCCAGATCTGGGTAGTGCTTCTGATTGGTTGAATCAAATTTCCCACGCGTCAAGACCAATCAGAAGCACTTCCAAGATCTGGGTGGTGACGCATCATCAGTATGGAATTTCTGCGCTCGTTTCTCAGACGTCACTTGGCGGGGAAACCAGTGGTAGCGTCGCCAAACGTCGGCTGCTTTCTCAGGCTAGAAATACTGAGGCTCACCCTGACTGCATAACAAATATTTCTCCTGGTGTGTGATGATAAGAAAAGGTAACATAATACAAATTTACACGTTAAGAGGGCATATTTTACAGAGGTGCACATTACAAAGTACGCAGATATGAGAATTAATTTTTGTACACCAGTTTTTAATGTTAGCAAATAAACACTTAATTTAATCAAAAGTTACTCAATAAATTGTGCCTGTTGTCTGCCTTTTAGTACGTTCCTAACGTCGCAGTCTCTGTATCCCTGCAAAATGTCTTCCTACAATAAGAGCGCTGGTCGTTTTTTAATGTGTGAACCACGCCTGGTGTATTTGTATGCGAACCAGTGGAACTTCTAAATCCAGATGCTTGATTTACTGATGAAGAATCTTCACCGCCAAACAACGTTTGGCCACAAAGGACGGGATACTAGCCAAGTGGCACGCGTCAGGTTTCCACTCTCTTCTACCTCCCAGCGGACAGTAAAAAGACCCTGGGAACGAGGATGATGACATACTAGAGACACCGATCAGGAGAAGGAACCAGATAACCATAATTGCAATTTATACGTTTTTTAACGAGGCAGAAGAACTCACGCCTGCTATGTTCTAGCCTGCGTGGCAGGCGTTAAAAGAGGAAGAGGGGATTTGGGCGCGCGAAGGAGAAAGGTGTCGGTGTCCTCCCTCCTCCCTCCTCCCTCCTCCCTCGCGCGCCCTTCCCCTTTCCTTTCGAACGCCTGCCACGAAGGCTGTCTATGTTCTTACGGCTTACATTTGAAGTCAGCTTTATCCGTGAATGCTTGTGGTATCAGGGCATGGTTCAAGCGTAAGCACTAAATCCGCATGCTAAAATAACACTAACGCTGACCACTTGAGATGAAGCAGCGGCATTACAAAGATCTTCATTGCAGCATATTACTTCACAATCACTCATGTATGTGTTTACTCCGCACATATTATCGGCGGGATCCTTGCAATGTAAATCACTGATGCATGACAAATTATAAATGTCTGTCCCATTATATTTATAATGAGACTTTCCGCACTGGTATCCTTTATGACAATCAGTGGTGAGTTGCTGTTTTATGCAGTCCTCAAACGAGATATAAGTTGAACAGGAATTGCACTTCAGGCAGGTTACTGAAAAAAAAATGGCATATTTTATTTTATAAATAGTCTAAAATGTACGAAGTTGTAAACACAGCGATAAAGCGCAGATCACTAATTGACTCTTCATATTCATGGCTCACTACCAGAGGTGGGCGAGGTAGTTCCTATAATGGTCTATACCAGTAGCCTCCGCCCGAAAGGGGTATTTTTGTCAGGCCTCAGGTAAATGGAAGGCCAGGAATTTCAATAGTTGAAGTATATGAAAGCCGGGGAGGGAAATTTGTCATTTCGGTCTTTACAATAACCTAAAAGGGTTCCAGAAGGATTTTAATGGCTGTGAATGAAAGTTGGTTTTGGGATTTAATCATGACAGTGCATTTACAGCAGTTAAAAGGGATGCAAAGGTATTAGTCAATGGAAAGTATTCGAAAGGGGTGCCCCCCTTACAAAACTTTGTTGAATACCCCCCCTCCCCCGGGTTCAACACCCTAAATGGGCTAAAAACGTTACCGCTGTTACGGAGGAAGCTTAAATCTGGAATTTGTCAAAGTTTAATAACTTCAGCTTTACACTGTCAGAGATTTCTTTGAAAATATCCGCCCGCCCAAACTGATCTTTGTGTTATTGCGACCATGCAACCTTAGATTGACCTCACGCAATTTTGGCAACGAGTTAAATGCAATTATAAAGACATGGAATGCATTTCAATTTTGAGGGCCTGTATACAAGTAAATCCAGTGGTGTAACCATTCAAACTTAACCACTCCATTAGCACCGTTAAATGGTTCAAAACAAAATGAAATTTGAGAAAAATCTCGAATTTTGATTTAGGGCAGGGTGTGCATGGATCATATGATTTACCGCGTCGAGATGAAAGCTTTTCCGTCTGGAAATGACAACAATTTAAAAAGGTTAAAAATTCGTAATCATGAAGCATATTTTGTTTTCTTTGTTGTTGTAAATCAATGCTTCTGGTAAGTCTAAAGAGAGGGAAGGAGATACATAACCCAGTTTGGCATATAATGAGGGCAGCTGAGGGTTTTTTAAAAAATACCTTGTAGGACAACATACGCTCAGTTTTTACCTGCTGTTTAGCGAGGAAGAAGCTGGGTTAAACGCTCTGTTGTTTCTTTGCCAAAAATGAAAGCTCTGTTCAGGACAAGTTCGCATATTATTGTTTTCCCCGTTCTGGACAGAGAGCCTCGGTAAGCGACATGTCCAATGGAGGAAGAGCCCCCAAAAGCAGCCCCTTCTCTCCCTCGTCCCCACTTCGACATCTTTCCTTTCCTTACTCCCGTTAATTAAAGCCTTCGAGTTGGAAAGGTTTTTTAGGATCCGGACGCCGTGAATCCTGTTCAAAGACCGCAGATTTTTAGATGAAATTAGTGGCTCTAAAAAGTTCCAGAAAGGATTTCAAAGATATTGCAATAAGATAGTTGAGAAGACAGTCTGTACAACAGCATTATAAGGCTGAACATTAAACGAGTGTACTTTACAGACGTGATATCATCTACTTACTGTTTAAAACTGAGCTTTATATTATAATTCTCGGTAATTGTTAAGTAAGGGGTCAGGTTTATTTGACCTATTTCAGACTGCTCTTGCTTTGTAGATGGGATGAGGACTGGAAAAGGCTCTCCTCAGCCAGTTGTAAGGAGATGATACCGATATATATCTGGCTAGAATGAAAATGTAAAAGGTACGTAAAATCTTACCGCAGGGGAAAATAACACCGGCAAGTTGAAGAACAGCGGAAAACAGATAAAAATTCATGATGTCCATGATCCGTAAACATCAGGCAGGCTGCTAAGATCCAGAACGTTCGACCACAGTCAGACGGAAGTGTATATAATAAATAGCAGCCGACGTGGCCGCCTAACAAGAACCCGATGCAGTAAATTCTTCAATCAAAATATTTGCTAAATTAAGCAGTGGGTTCTGCGGTGATATTTATAGCCAAACAGTAGGAAATTAGTCTAACCAAAGATATTTAATACGTTTTGTAGTTAACTTTTTGGGATTGTATTTTTTATTTGTTTGAAATCGGTGTCAAGTTACCCTTGAAACGAAAAGTAAAAGGATCACTGAGGAATGATAAGCTCGCATTTTCGCATTTTCTCTCTGGCTGAAGTCAACTCAACTGAAATTAACCTGAGTCCGATCGATGTGTTAGATTAGTGTTTTTGTTCATAGTTATTCAGTCTAAACCGGTAGTCTCTCCTCCTCCAAGAGAGTCTTGGATTCCAGATTCCAGGTAGTGGATTCCAAACTTTGTCAATGGAACTTGGACTCTGGCCAAATCGTTCGTGGGCAGTTCCGGATTCCAAAGCCCTGGATTCCACATCCACGAGCAAAATTTTCCTGGATTCCGGATTCCACAAGCCTGATTCCCCATACAACTCCTCAGATCTAAGCAAACTGACTGACTACGATCAAAAGACAATGGAAAAGGGGAGGGGCTTCTATAAGATTCGACCAATTGCATTTTTAGTCTACACTGACCCCTTCTACCCCCACCACAACCACCACACTTTCTCCCCATCTGCAAGTTGCACGACAGAATCTGCGAGAGAGATGGTCATGGATTTCACCGTTTGTAAATCTGCAGGCCTCTTCTTTTATGGCTTCTTCTTACAAGGTAAGAAAACATGATTAGGGTTTATAAGGTGAAGAAATAGTCCATGACCTCGACTATTGCGAGAAATCACGGCAAAATTTCTTCGTGATCAATATGTGAACATTTAAAAATATGTAGATAAAGCTGCTTGAGAAGGACAGCTTGACCTAAATTGCATGTCTGCTATCAAAACAAAATGAAAAATAGTAAACATTTTCCCAAGCCAGGATGATAAATGTTTCAATTAACAGTGGGTATCGTTCCGACGCTCACTGAGTCATAACAAAACACTGAAACTTTCACAAATTAAGCAAATTATTTTTTATCTCATTCCCTTTTCCAAATTTTCAAACTTTAATATTTCCGAGAGTTATAAAACATGAGAACTCGCATCACAACTTCTCGTACGTATCACTGTCTCATGGGTGTTCAAAAAGTCTCGAAATTTAAATATCTACTTTCGTAGTCTGTTTCAGGTGCATTTTAAAATGTTCGCACAAATTATTTTTGTTTTACTCACAGAGGGAAAGATTAAAACCACAAAACCCCTAAAGTAGATGTTAATTTGCGTTTATTATTTCTCACAAATAGCCACGATGGCAGACAATAGGTTTCCGGTGAAATACAGTTTGGCCTTTGTCTTGATATCGCCCTAAAAATATACTAATTGTTTCTTTTAGTCCAACCGGATTACCCTTTATCTTACATCTGCTTTCAGCTGTATTCTCTCTTGAGTGCTACACATGTACAAGCGACGATTCGTTCCACTCCTGCGACATTAAGCGATCCAATGAAAAGTGCCAGACACGAGCTAAATGCGGCAAGCTTTCGTTCCATCTTCCAGAAGGCAGCAGATATAGGAAAGGCTGTTTATCTGTGATATACTGTGCTGATCCTGATAGATACTGCCAGAGTATTATTGGTGCGGAAAATTGTTATGTGTCCTGCTGCTCAAAAGATGTTTGTAACTCAACGACCTCACGCGATTTGAATTCTGTTCTTCTGTTTTGGAGTGCCTTAATTTCGGTCAAATTTGCTCTGTTCTACGAGCTGTTTTTATTTCAGGGTAGAACATACGGTATATACCGCATCCAACTTGACTAACCTGAAAGAGACAGTGTTAACTGAAAGTCGACCTTAATAGAATCGAATTTGCTGACATGGGTATGATTTTATACAATTTGTCCAAATGAGCCGGCCCATGAAGTGTTCAGTGATGAGCCTGCTAGAAAGAACTCTTTATTTAGTGCTGTTTCTAAGATAAACGTGTGAGTCAAGTGTAGAAGTAATAAGCTAATATAGAATAGAACGTGAATAGGGGACAAATTTGGCGTGTAGCGTCGAACTCTTTGTTTGGTGGTGTAGGGTAGTGATAAGAAAAGCCTCCTGGCAAGCAATCAAGAGCTAGCGGTCTGTGAAAAGTTAATTACCTAGGAGCGTTGACGGGGTGGGGGCTTTCCTCGACTCCCTTCATCTTCCTTCTGCTTTTACCCCTACCCCTCCCTCTTCTATATCTTTTGGGCCTTTTTCGCCTTCTTTACGCCCGGGAAGTCTGTTCAAAGGCTAACTAACGTTGGCTCAGTTAACGAGTCTTCTCCCCTATCGGCTTATGAGGGCTTTTCCCTGGCTTTCCAAAGCCCCCTTTCTCCTTTTAGTAAGAGCCCAGGCCTCTTGCCCGAGCTACAATCACGGACAAAAGTAGTTGTGAAGGTTGTACATCTTAACAGCATTGTTAGTCCATTTCATACGCCTTATATCTATATGTTCAAAAAAGATTACTTGTTCTTTTCCTAAATATCTCCCGTCGCCCCTATTCAATGTTGGGACCGTATAAGAACAATTGCGCACAAAAACAATCAGTTTTGTCCAACATTGATCCATGGGTCGGGGGGGAGGGGGCAAGTAGAAGGGAGGTGAAAAGTGGTGACTTTCCCATCATTTGTGACGATGACTGTAGCAAATAACAGAAGCACAGCTTTCGAATTCGCGCACCGGTCTCTCCTCCCCTAACTATCACAGATTTTGTAGCTTAAGGTCCTTAGTCCAGCTTCAGAGCTCACAGCGCTCACCTGTTTTTTGATCGGGGGGTAATCCTGGGAATTCTTGGTGGGAGCATGCGTCTCCAAATCCTGACCCTAATTCAGACAAAAAAAATGCAATTTTCCGTACCAGTTTTCAGACCAGACCTCTAAAATCCGTACCATTTGTTCAGACCTGGCCTTTAGGTAGAAATTATGTTATCATTACTTAGATTAGAGCGTAAACAAAAAAATTCTTCAAGTCTATTTCAAATTCGCATATTTCTCCTTCTTTCTTACTCATTTGGAATTGAAACGATAAATACGTTCATATACTCCCGTAGTTCCCTCGAAAACCATACCCGATTCCAGACCAAAATGGGCAAAGTGTATACCCGTTTTCAGACCAAAACGGCGCAAAAACCATACACGATGGGGCGGGGCCCCGGGGGGTTTTGAACACATTCTTGATTCTGGAGCTCTTTATCTTTTTAAATGCAGTTCACGATTAGCTGGGGAACTTGGTATAAGTAATAAGACCACGGACTTTTATTATAGCTATGAGATTTAGATTTCATTATCACGGTTTCAGGTCCTTAACATTCGTTCTCAAAAATGGTACATATAATCACAATTTTTGGGGTTACAATTATCAAGTGTCGAGTTATTCACTCAGAAACGAGACGACTGAGCTTTTACACAGCAGGACACACGCGTAACTGTAATAACACAGCTTTTCAGCGAGGCTAGGCTGCCCTTTATTTCTTACGGTGACTTCACTCTAGAGCGAGGCTAACACTACTATCTTCATCCAGAGGGAATTTTAAACACCATCATAAGATTATTAAGTTCTAAATAATTATCTAAACAGAGTTATATTCAATAGATAGATGACGAAACTTGCGAAATCAAATTAAAGGCCAATTAAAATGCAAAAAATACAACGAGCCGAGTACTATACTGACAGTATTCAAGTACTTCCTTATAGGTGTTTATTGTTTAGATAAGCAATTTGATCATGAGTATTGCATAAACTGCGCATATTGCAGTAAGGAAGCCGCTGACCCCTAAGGTACCGCTCCCATCAACCCAATCGCAGACGTCAGAGTCTTCGTTATCCTTGTCGTCACCGGTGTTAGATTTCTGTGTGTAACCAGTGTTGTTATAATTGCAGAATTCTTCTGTGCAGCATAGGATCTTGCATTCTTTAGCATCTCCCAAATTTGAAGAGACACTCCGGCAAAAATGATCTTTATCATCACAAAACTTCTGGTAGACACAGCTTTTGCCGTAAACCCGGACGCCAGTGGATCCATTGATAAAAGAGAATATTCCGCATCGATCAGCTCCTTTAGCATGGGTATTACAATGTGCTTTCTCGATCTTGTCATCGCATACATCAAGGGAAGACTGCATGCCTCTACACAAATAGCACTGGAAGCCATCCACTGCATTAAAATCATAGCAGAAAATATATTATGATATTATTAATTTAAAACAACAGTCACTCTAGTCTTTAACCTGATTTTCAGACCTTCTTTAGTCATAGGTGGTGAGTAAGTTGTTAAGGTAGCATGTTTCGCGCGCCTTATGCTGCTTTACCGGTAGCTTAACTTGTTACGCCTACTACAAACTAACCCGTCTGGACCTCTAAGAGTGACCAACATTCAAATGCTCCTTTAAATTATAGTAACAAGAAGCTTGGGAAACTACTCCTTCCGAAGATCGACTTAAAATTCCGAAAACTCGTTTTAGGGCTAAAATATCATTTTAAGTTTCGAGTTCTGTATGAGGCCAGCTAAGTTACGTTTGACATTGTACTTCTCTGTTAGGTTAACCTCTCTCCCCTCCCTTCGCAGCCGGCCGGCTTCCCCCGCATGGGTAATCTAATGGAAAAGGGAATAGTGAAAAAACTGGTAAGCGCGCAGTCAGCACTTTCTTTGTTCTCTCTCCCCAAACTTCCGTACGACACATGGAGACCAATCTAAACAGAGCCAGCCATTTACTGGTATACATGATGCTGGAGAGTAAGGATTTTGTTGTTGTTGTTTTGTTTCGTTTGTTCTCAGTTTTTTCATTCATCAATGTTATTATTAAGTCATCCGGCTTCACTAGGTTAGACGCATGACATTTCACACTATCTCTTCGCTAGTTTCCTTGTCCGGCAAAACTGTGAGAGTAATGATAAGCCTTGTGCGGGATATTGTGAAAACTATTCCGGAGCCGAAAATACTGACTTTGAAGCAATATCATTAATACCACGCGTGCATATGCGGTGTTACCAAAATTTTGATGTTTATTAGCAAGGCGTTTGAACACTTTGCCGTAATCGTTCTGTTTTGAGGCAGGCAAATCATTCTGAAGTCAATAAACCATTGGCTTTCGTACAACATTTGTGCAGAAATATTTCAGATTCCAAAGCGTCTAAAGCAATTGCTCAACTGGTATTAAACACCTCTTTATGTCAGGGAACTGAAATAGTTCCTCTAAAGACAAAAAAGAATAATTTCTATGTTACTCTTGAATTCGGTTTCCGTGAAAGATACTTCAGTCCGGTTAAGATCATTCAATAATTTTGAAAGTCAAGGGTATAACCACTTGGTATACCAAGAGCGTAATAGGTTGTTTAGTCCACAGGTACATCGCTCGTTGTGGTGGGACCTGCCACCTTATGGAACCAAACTGGGTTGGTAGAATGCACCTGCTGAGGTTAATAGTTTCGAATTCTTAACTTTGGTTTAGTCAGTACGTTTCCTGTCCTGTGCTCGCTCCGTCACAACTGAAAGAGCATGTTGTGCACTCGCAAGCGACCTGCCAAGAGGATTTTCGTCCTTTAAAGTAAACCAAAAATGTTGGAAGAAAACTTACCCGTAGTTATTAAGAATATCAAGATACTGCTTGCCAACAGAAATGCTCTCATTGCTGGTTACTTAGCGAGATCCCCTGCTTTCAATGATTATGTTCGAATTTCTTTTAAAAGTCATGAATAATGAGAGTGAAGTAGATGTTCTGTGATTTTGGAATGTAAACAGTATTGAATGAAAGAGGCTTTGTCATGTTCAATTATGAACCCTCCAATAGGTTGAATTGTCACTTTTTTGTTTAGAACAATAATGTTTCTCCCAGCTTTTAATTTGTCTCTACTAGCAACCTAATGTAATTTTGTGTTATCTACCAAGATTCTTCATTCCTTCTTTTATACTGAAAACAGCCTGTGAAGAGAAAAGAAATGCTGTATTTATTCGGTGCCTTTCCTTGATGAGTAATGTATTCATTTTGTCTTTCACATGCATTAATAAAGTAAACAGTTTCTAGAGAGTATTAATTCAACTTACTTTTCATGTGTGGGACGGACTGTGTATACTTTTTGAAAGGAACTTCTTAAACAATAGATTAAGAATAGCCTCTTAATTATGTTCTTCGAGTTAGTACTGCTTGAGCAGATTTTTTTTAATAAGGAAAAACTTATCGTGCCAAGCCGGTAATAATTTTGAAGTTCTCTCATTTTTACAAACAAGTGCAAATGTAGGTTGCCTAAAGCGCGTGAAAATCGCACCGCGAAGATAAGCGACAAGCCAATGAGAGAGTTAGTAGCGTGGGCTGGCACACGAAAGGGAAACATGAAACGCGGGACAGGCGAAGAGGGGACCTGTTTGAGCGAAGGAAGAAGTGGAAATTGCTGTTTTGTTGGATACAGTTTTTCTGTTTTAGTAAGAGAACGAATATTAGTTGTTGACACCTTTTGAGTTTCTTCAGGCGCGAACCGATTTAATCCCCTCCCCGCTGATGTTCATCGTCTCCCCCCCCCAACCACCAATGTTTTGCGATGTCCTGTCACTACTACCATGGTAACACTTTGAAAGGGAGTAATTCAACGCAAAAGGTAAGAAAGAAAAAGAAAATAACCTGGCTGCACGTTTAAGAATTACGTGTGCGTGCTGTACACTCTGAACACAGTTAATTTTCATTTTTGTTTTCCGAAAATAACAATTGAGAATCGAGGGAAATAACTTCTACGTGTACAAATCATGAAAGCAAATTTCCGCGAGCCGTTAACAGAACACCGCGAGGTATGACGTCAAAGAATTTTGCAATGTTACCCTCCCAGAGACTTTTAGCAGGAAACAGTTTTATTACCGAGAAAGATGCTTTTTTGACACAAGCGGCTCGAAAGAAAAATCCAAGTACTGTTAGATGTCATGTGACCCGGAGTAAGCAAAGAGAGCGCGCGCTATTGGGGAAAGGATCTAGCGACTTTCAATTTTATAAGTTTTGCAGGGAATGTATACATGTACTCCATTAAAAATGTTCTGGTATAAAATGCCTTGTTGCTGTGTTACTAGCTTAACAATAGTAACAAGGCTGATTTATTTCCTGTCGATTTTTAACACTTTTTTTTGGAAAATTACAAGACATTTTTTTTTTACTTTTAGTAGCCTTGACTGTACAAAGTAGTCGGTAAGTATGATTACTTCCTAGATTCTACTACAAAACTAAATATCATTCACTGCTTATCCTCTCAAACTGCTGATCACAACTGACTACTAGAAAAAAAATAGTCTTATTACAACTAACAGAAAGTAGCTGTTTAAGATGACATATGAGTGCTTATGGAAAAGTATGGGTGGAAATGGACTTTCGCCTAAGAACTTTAACCACTTCTTTAGAATAACGGAAATGTTCTACTGATGAGAACAGTTCAGAAAAAGTATGAAAAACAGTGTACAGAAATTGCTTGTTGTAATATAAGGGCTAAGAGAGGGTTTCCACTATTCTAGAAGATTCAAAAAAAGGCCATGCAAAAATAAGTACTGACACAATACTCAGTAATATGAGGTGAATGGCCTACCACGGCATGTGATACTGTACTTGATACAGTAATATTTCACTTGCTTTCAGATCGGTTTATGGATTGGACATTCTGGCACGTGTAGTCCACGCGCAATCAGTAAAACCTTCCTAAAGTGGGTTAATTTTAGACACATAAGTTGCTCTTGATCAGTTAAAGGACATTCTGAGCAAGACAGTCAGTCAAGAGTCCCGTTTTATCTTCAGGTATCCTGTTAAGTATCGTATCAAGCCGTTGAAGTATCACTACCGGTATACCTACACGAACCATCTATAAACTATATACAAGCTGATTAAGAGTTATGAGTAAATGAAAAATGTAACATTAGCCTGCAAAGCAGGCGTTTTCTTTTAACGAAATGTCAGAAGTACATTGATCGCGGTTGCTAATTTGAAACCAATTGAAAATTGACCCGTCAACCTCTCCCTTGGAATCATTTTTTGACTCTCTCTCTCTCTCTCTCTGTCAGTTTCAACGTCCAAGATGGCGGGAGCAAGTTGGTCTGCAGGCTAATGTACCATAGGCACAGTGCACAGTTAGTTTAGAAAAGATACCCACTGATTACTGTATGGTTTATGATCAATATGTCAATTGAATACTTACAGCAATCAGGAGTAAAAAGCGGGGTTTTAAATTACTAGTAAAATATATTAATGAACACTTTTAGACCGCCGATGAAAAACTTTTGATGAAGGTTTTGTAGTCCATAACTTGTCCCTCGCCTTCGTCAGTCATGTCTATAAACTCCTGAAGGTTCATTGTGCTGTCTGTAAACGAAATAACAATGCAATATATATATATATATTACTCAGCTAAAAATCTACCGTTCCAATCAATAACCATGTTTTCAAGGAAGGTAAGTCAGCTGTCAGCAGCAGAAGGCTCAGGAAAACTGAAACAAAGTTGGTAAGGGACTAAAATTTACAGAGGGGAGGGGTGCTGGAGAGGGAATCATGAGGGGGATCTGATCTTCTCAGTATTTTAGAGGAGAATTTACAAAATTTGCAAATTAATAAATAATATTATAATTCTCTGGTGAGAAGAAAGATGCTAAGCTAAAATTCCCTGGGGGAGGGGGTACTAGAGAAGAATGGGGGGGGGGGTGTTTTGAGCACTCAGCTCTCACTTAGACAGACAATCACAAGCTTAGGATGCGACCCACACTATAAAGTCTTAGAGGAGTACTGGACATGAGCCAATCTCATTCCCAGGGTCCTCTCTTACTATGAGGTTGACTCTCAACCTTATTTATAGACTCTACGTCTCAGCAAGGATCAAATTCTAGGTGTCTGGTTAGGTAGCTGTTTGTCTAATAGCAAGAGGTGCCTGAAAATGTTGACTGTAAACACTGTAATATAATTTCAAGCAAGTGATTTTATATAATTAATATATATTCAGACAGTTTTAGTTTTTCTTCAGTTGTTCTTTTTAGCTAAGGGATCTGCAGGTTTTAGGAGTGTCTTTACACAAAATTGTTGTACTGCTTGACTAATATTTGTACTATTAATAAAAATGTTAGAAATCATAATTTTTCTGAAAGGTTAATAGCTGAAGAGTACATCCTTTTCATTTAAAAAGAGAGGAAAATTTGAATATATTATTTCTAAGAAGAAAAGTACTTTACAAATGTTTTTGTAATAAAACTCAAACTGATACCCCCTGAATTGAAAGGTAGGCATTATAAAGTGAAACATATAATTATTTAAAAAAAGACTGGAGCAGATCAGTCAAGGTATCAAAAAAAAATACAGAACTTCGAAACTCCCATAAGCAACCACTAACATTGCTAATTATTATGTGAATCACACCACAGGAAATCTCTTCAAGAAAAGGTTCCTACACATCTACTTTTTGGCAGATAATTTTTTTGCAAGCAATTTCTAAGTTACCTAATATACATGTCGTTCCATTTTGTCACAGAAGGTTCTTTGTATACTCTGGGTGTAGTACATTGTAAAGAGAGCATACCATGCATCAAGTGGTCACCCACAAGACGTTAAAAATAATGAGAAACTATAGACCTGTCAGCCCAAAAGATGGTCAAGGTTGCTTATGAGAGGTGATCGTTTACAAGATATAATTCTAATTATAAGGCTTTGACTAGGGGCACTTTCAAAAAGTCTAAACTGGCTGGCCGGAACATGGCTGGACCAGACATTTTGGCAATGAAACAGGATTTTTCCAAGAGGTTTTGCTGAAAAACCATCTCCTTTCTGCATAATATTTAGGATTTGACTAATGTGGATGGTTAGTTTTGATTAAAAGTGAGATTCTCATTATGATGGGAATGGGCTGGATGGTCAGTTTTGACAAATGGTAAGGGCCCTAAGAAAATTTTGGTGTTTTTGATAGGTGGTTGCACACGTGGAGGTTTGACTGTTTAATATACAATTATTGAAGCTATGATGTAATGAGGTGTACCTGCTGTTCTGATTGGAGCATATGGCGGTGGTGTTTTAATCCATTCACCATTTGGTTTCTTCATGTGCGACCGGTCTGAGGCAAAGGTCCGAAGAAATACTTCTGCTGGTATTACTCTGAATTTTCTGCAAGAAAGTTTTTAATGAAAATTAATAATATAGATGCTTAATAGGTGGGGGTTACGTATTATACAGAAGGGATTCTAGAATTCCTTGCTACTGATCAATCTAAGTATAAAATTCGAACTGGTGTTGAGGTACTACATAATCTCAAGTCACCAGTAAGTATTGTCTTTAATTTTCAAAAGAAAAGCAAGAGTAAATAAAACTGCATCTGCAGTCAGTATTCCCAAAGTCAGTGGTAAACATGCAATGACCCTAGCACTGCCACAGACTGCTTAGCACTTTGCCTGTACATGTACTCCAGAATTCAATGTTTAAAAATTTCCTAACTATCAAACCTAACTGCTACAGTGGTCCAGAGTCTCGAGTCTAACATCTAGAGCCCTCATCCTAACTTTAACCAGTTTGTCAAACTAGTGACTAAGGGAAGTTATAGTGTCAGTTGTACAGTTTTTGACAGGCCATGTTGGTAGTCATGGTAGAACAAAAGGAATTCTGCCAGGAATTTTAGAATCTAGCCCACTCGCAAGGATTCAGTAAGGTTTACAACTGCAAA
>JBBMOI010000002.1:1947500-2020000 GCA_038088405.1 Porites divaricata
AAAGAAATAGGTGATGCATATGATTTCAAGCCAATTTTGTAGCATGACCTCAACAACTTTAGAAAGAACATAAACAACAACAACAACAATTTTTATTAAAATTTGAAAAATAACTAATTACATTACTTTCCCACCCGCAGATAGCTTCTAAACTAATCGAGGCGGGGGGAGCTGAAGACAAATTACAAAACAAGATTTATGTATAGGTGGACCAAATAACAGTAAAAACACTACTATACAGTAAATAGAATTTAAACTAATATAAAACAAAGGAAGTACACTACAATTACAAAGAGAGGCTAACCTAAAGTATTAGGTTAGTATAAACATTAACTAAGTTATTAAAACACAGGTTCCCAAAATTAATTGCTGACTTTCACTGCATTATTTTAGTTGCCAATACCCTGCGAGAAGAAGCTAAATTTCCGCTGTGTGAGCTGGCGTGTAAAAAGTAGCCATTCAGTTTTCTATCGTGCATGTGCGAAATTCATCACTCAATTCGCAAGCAAAATTAATCGTCACAGTCTGTCGTCAAATAGCGCAAGTTTCCCAGGAATAAAAAAATTGCAACAACTTTGATCTGCTACGCAAGGCTCACGCAAGACTTGGGCAATGCTCTAAACTGGTCAAGAACAGGAAAAAACCCTCTTTTTTTTAATTTACTCGTCCAGATTTCTGGATGAATTTGAAGGGTTGTCAGCAGAGGCTACATTTTGCACGACAGCTCAAACAGCGAAAATGTAGCCTCTGCTTGCAGGGTATTAGTTACCAATTAAATGGCCATCAAAATGCATTATAATCAGATGTTCAATTTATTGCACAACAAAATTTAAGAGCATTTTGCTAGAACAAATCAAAGTACCTGTAATAAAAAAGTGGCCAAATAAAATGGTATGTATACTAGTTGATTTCCACTGTATTAAAAAAAACATACCTGTCTCTTATCATTTGAAATGAACACTGCATAATATTCATTCAGGCTTTGCTCTTTTTCCTCCTTTATCTGCTCACATAATTTCCACACATTTTCTTCACTGAAAAAAGAAAATCACACAACAGTTGTCAAAAATCATGCATTGTATAATATTATTGTCTTTTTGCACATACAAACTTTAAGGTACAAAAAAAGGTAACACACTGTCTTTTTGTACATACAAAGGTAGAAAAAAAAGGTAACACACTGCAAAAACCTAAGGTTCTAGGCCGGAATGGAAAAGCATAATTCATAAAAATAAAGTGAAAATATATTTGCATTTCTGAGAAATAAGCCCACAATTTCTGAAAATGCTAACCTTGCTGGGAGTGCTGGATGCACTGAAAATTGAAAGGAAAACAAGGTTGGAAAAAAGGAAAACAAACCCTTTTATCTGCACTAGAGGCTACCTACTGTGAGTATAGTTGGACCACGAAAAAAAGAAACTAAAAGTTTGCTATTTTACAAAGCAGCCCTTCAAAATTCACTAATGTGAACAAAACCAACAGAGACAAAACTTCCATTCAACAGTTTGCCAGTTTTAGTCTGCAGATGAATGCATTGTGAACTGACTTGACTTTCAAAAGCTGAAATGCATTGTGGGACACCATTTTAAAAATTGGGGATGAACCATGAAACACGTGCTTGGCACTGGTGTTGTTGTTGGTCACTCACATGACACAAGTGACCTCGCTGCAGCCTTTTTAAAAACTTGTCATACAGAAAGAATGCAAAAGTAACAAAAACATATTTCTATAAACAGTTATATGAGATACGTTTTAACTGTAGAATCCATTGATAAAAGTCGTCAGAAAAAAAAAATTGCCAGAAGCACTTTTCATAGTTTCACTCTGCCGCGCTTGGACTCGACCTAAAACAAATACCGATTCTCGCACTATTTACAGGCCAAAAAACAAACTTTAACGTTCTCCTTCTTTACCTATGAATTCATAACTCCTTTTCGGAAGGGAATTGGGATTATAAAAACTTGAACTTGTGAAGGCAAATAACAGTGAAAGTTAATTTTGGTGCGATCGTAAAAATTTCTTTTAAAAAACCTTGAAAAACTGACTTACAAAAAAGATAATTTTCCTTAAAATTTCCAATAAACGTTACTTATTGAATAATCTTTTTACTCTAAAGAAATACAATTTTTGCAAATTCAAAGAAAAGTTTGTGTTTTAAGGTCAATAAAACTTGTAATGTACCAATTCTATAAACCGGATCACAGCCCGGGAAAACCCCGCGAAACAAGTGTCCACCAATACCATTGAAAAACAAAAAAAAATCCAGATCATCTTCTTAAGTAATGTTCGGTAAAGCAAATGTTACGAAGACCTAACTGCCGTACAAAACTTGAAAAAAGCCAAGTTTTTGTACTGGACAAATTTCATACATAACGGATCAAAATGCTTTTGCACTTTTCAGACATCTGAAGTTGTAAATTCTCCTTTTGTGCCGAACGATGTGCATATTATACCACACTGGGGTATGTGAGTAGGACATTTACGTATAAGGATAGTCACATACCAGTAACAGCTAGTATAGACGCATGTAGACGGTGAAATTTCTCCTTTAACTTCCACTGAAGTTTTTGCCTGCATGGCCGGCCATTGAAAAACAAACCTGAATGGCTTGAAGCATACATGGAATCGAGGCCTGTGGCTGCGACCGCTGATTAACTGTACTGGCAGGTACAAAAACAACATGGCTGACGAGAAGAGTGTCTTTGTCACTGTTGGAACAACAAGCTTTGACCGACTAATTGAAACCGTTTCCAGCAAGCCTTTGATTAAGGTACATTATAAAACATCTTTTTTTCTGTAGAGCAACTACAGAACACAGGCCCATGTGGTAAAGGTCTTAAACAGAAGTTACTAGCTCGGTGGTTCCCTAGTGTTCTTTACCTGCAGTGCTACATTTCGTCTTAATTCGATTTATTGCTGCAGATATATATGACGATATATTTTTTCATTCTACAGGTTTTAGAAAAGTTAGGATACCGAAGCGTTGTTCTTCAAATAGGGAGAGGTGTTTACCAGCCCGAGGTAATAAAAAGAAACAATTTCTCCTTGACATACTACAGATATAAAGATTCAATAGCTGCTGATATCCAAAGAGCATCGCTTGTGATCAGCCACGCAGGTAAGTTGAACTCTTTTCTAATGGCATTTACACTTACAATTATAGCCTGCCTGCAAACGATAACTAAACTCTGATTAGTACCGTCTGCGAAGCAGCGCAAAGATCCTTGTTCTGGACCCCAACGGACTCAACGAATTACCGGAAGTGCGTTTCGAATTTCCCTTCAACCTGATTGGCGATCACGACAAACAACACAAAGGCCTTTTTTAACTGGCCAATTATAGCGCGTACTCAAATCTGGGTACACAGCTGGAAGTCCAGAACAAGGATTTCGGCGCTGTTTCGCAGACGGAGTTAACCAGAGTTTAATTTAGTCTGCGCACAGGCTGTTACAATTAACGATAAAACCTAATTTAGTTATAGAAAGGCTTAAATTATTAAAGCTTATATATAAGATTTAGCTTGCTAGAAATCTTGAAAAAGTGTGCTCGTTGTTGAGTTAATACTTGTGCACATTTATGCATCAGTCAATTCCAGCTGTGCCCAGCCCCCTTAGGCTGACCCCCAGGCATTAACATTTTTTGTCTTGGATGGCAATTTCCTGGGGGTGGGGACTCTTGAGCTGTCAAATCCCCCGGGTTGGGGATGAAAAAAGAGGGCAAACGCCCTGTCCTCTGTCAACACTGCAACATTTTTCATTGAATGCACTGTCAGTCGAATAGTACCTTTTTACGCATTTTAATGTGCGATTTATTTGTTTCAATTAATGTATGCCTTTGTAATAGTATGCCATGAAGACACCAGTTTTTGGTTTCAGTACTGTTATAAAATTATTGACATCAAAATTAATAGAGCACTGTAAAGTTATATGTTATGAATAGTTTTATAAATGTGAAAGGATGTTCTTCAAATAATATCAACAGAAACTTGATTCAATAACTAAAAAATGTTGATTCACGTTCGCTATGTATTTCTGGCTTGATGTTAAAGCAATGAAGAAATGCATGCGTAAAATCAAGAATGTACCTTTACAACCCTCTTCAATTTTTTCTTGTCCTTGACAAGTGGGCCAATCTACTTGTTTTTCCAGTAAAATCCTCTGCGTAGTTATATTCTGATAGAAAACCACATACGTGTCCAAAGCTCAGGGTGCAAAGAACGTCATTTTTACAGCTTGCCATTCAGGCAAGCTAATGCTAACATTTTCTAGCTGAGACATCAATTCAACTAGACCTAAAAACGTTTTGATGAGCAGATTGATTTCACAGTTCTTCTGTAATATTTGAATTCCTCAAAAAACTTCACTTGCCTATCAGGCAAGTCACATAGGGGCCAAACCACCCCCCAAATGTTTCATAAAACCTAATTTTGGTTATTTTCAACATTATTCAACTAAACATGTGGTGTTAACCCAAATTGATCTCCACTTCAATTTAAGCTGAAGAATTTATCAAAATGGCACATAGTGACGTCAGAAAGGATGACGTCATGAAAACCAGTAAATTAAAATTTTAATTTGCCATATTATTGTCCTGGAGGCAAAAATGGAAAAATTCAAACCATGCGATTTTTAGGTACAATAAGAAGTCTTTTTTACCAAAATACCAGCAAAGCTAGAAAAAAACTGAAAAAACAAAAAACAAGGACATTACCTTTATAGAGCAAGTATGGAAAACTGTAGTTCCGGGGGGAACACTGATCTGTTTTTAACTGGCCATAACTCGGCAACAAAAAATCGTAGCGATGAACGGTTTTCAGTGTTTTACTCCCCTTGATACCCACTTTCAGATAAGACACTTTTTAAATAATAATTAATTATTGGTCACATGACCTTTTATTACGTCACAAATTTGCTTTTATGGTTCCAGGAATAACAGAAAATGTTTTTTTCATAATTTTCTTTTCCCTTCTACTTCCTACACTCAATACAACCAATGTGCAATGTCAATTGCACTACTATTAAGACAAAAAGGCAGTCTAATTTAGCTTTATTACCAAAGGGGGGGGGGGGGGGGGTCCCATTTATTGGCCCTAAATTTTTCCAACTTCAAAATGTCATATCTCATCCAGTATTGGTCGTATGTACATACTGTTTTCAATTTTCAACTTCTCTTGACGCTCTCTATCTCAAACAGAAGAAAAAATATAAAAGTTCCAAACTTTAATTTTAAGAAAAATATGACATCATCAATATATTATGACGTCATATAGCAACAAGTTCTACGAATAAGTTTTTCAAAATGATCGACATGTTGTCTTTTATTAACCTACCAAGTTTCACAAGCAGATGATCAAATTTGGGGGGTGGTTTGGCCCCTATGTGAGTCAATAACAGAATTCACTAGCCCGATAGCAAAGTCCACTAGCCCTGAGCTATCGGACACTACTTTCTTTGCACACTGAAAGCTCGGGAATGGTCCCTTGACAATGCAAAATTTGCACATGCTCCACCCCAGGGACTGGAATTGACTGATTTATTATATACATCAAGGGGTGAATTATGATTTAACTTACACGTGGCACGCTTAGTGTAGAGGGTTTACACAGCTGTGTGCTATTCACTGTTTTAAAGTTACTAATAAGAATAATAAGATTTAATAATTATTACATATTTGTTTTCTTGTTTTGGAACTTACATGAGATCAGCTACCAAATTTTGAGTGCCATGACTTTCTCAGAGCAGAAGCACAGAATGATGTTTAAATTGAAAGTTATAGGTAATGTCATCCATTCTGCACGAGCCAAAGAATTAAAAAAAGGACTTAAGGACAGGGAAATCGTGCTGCTTGTGTTTTCTCCACACCAGGGATGCATTCACGTCAATGTCACAAAAGTGAATCATGGATTGTTTGTAATTATTTTTCTTAGGCGCTGGAAGTGTTTTAGAGACTCTGCAAGCAGGACGGCCACTTATTGTAGTGATCAATGAACACTTGATGGACAATCATCAGTTAGAGTTAGCAAGTCAGCTTGCTGAGGATGGCCACTTGTACTATGCTACCTGCAGGTGTGTAAGATATGTCAAAACTGTTCTTCAGCAGTGTTAGGGAAATTGTCTTGTACTTAGTATATTTCATTGACATTGTATAAGACAACCCCAAACTATTTTTTACTGGGGTTGGGGAAGTTGTCTAGCACTTAGCATATTTCTTTGGCATTTTTCTCATAAACACAATTTCCTAATAAAGATAGTGATAAAATTGATACAACACAACAAATTTCCAAATGCAAATTGCATATGTTTTAATATGTAAAAATGCAGGAGACTAGTGCCAGTTCCAAAGTACGGTATAACAGGCCATTTGCCTTAAGCCTCGTCTTAAAAGTGATAGTTTTTGGAACTCAGAAATGGCCTATTTAGCTGCGATTAGGCAAAGTTATGTGGAAAAATTTACATGCACAAAAAGTAATTAATTATTCAGTTTTTATAAGAGATGATTGTTAAATAAACCTGTGGTATATTAATTGATATGTTGACGCTTTATTTTACAGCACCCTGCAGGATATCATCACGGAAAAAGATCTTACACAGCTGCAACCCTTTCCTCCTGGGAAGCCTCAACGTTTTTCTGCTTTTTTAGACAGAGTAATGGGTTTCCATTCATAGCAAAGAAACTTGGTGCGTTCATTTGATAACTAAGGGATTTACAAGACCCGACATGACTTCAGAAGAATGTTTTTTGCTCCGTGGGAAGTACCCGCAGAAACTGACAGCTTGTTCAGCAGCCGAAGGTTTCGGGAAAGACGTCTTGGGCTTAACTCTATGGCTTTCAAGGGCACACACTGTGTGTTCTTCCTGAGAAAACCTATTCATAATCACCTGGTCAAATCGTGAAAACTTTATGCGTCACAGCAACCAGGTAATAGGCTTTAATACGTGCTTAACTCGACTACAATTTTGTTAGACTGGGAGCAGTCTCTCATTTATCTCCGAATTAGTCGTGTGGTGTGGCACGCGTGATCGGTGAGGCTTCGAGAAGCAAGAAGAGAACACGAGAATCTCATACGTGGCCATCTTGAGAGCGTTCGTTCCTTTCAAACATGCGCAACACAGGCTTCTTTAAATCAGGAATTTTGATCTGTTGGTATGGATCGTTAGTTCCCGTTAAGTCAACGGGTTCTTTTTTTAATTGATTTGTATCGCGGCTTATCTGTTTAAAACCCAAATAATTAATTCTCAACTAAAATTCTGTTGATGCCGTTCATTTCTATCGTGATGACACGAAGATGAAACAACACAACCCAAATTTGCAGGCACTTTTGCCGACTAGGGGTACTTTTTCCCAATACCCTAAAGTAGTGTTGGACAAAATAAAAGTCTACAAAATCACAAAGTATTCAAAGACGATTGCTGCTTTGATTACTTTACATAAGTATTAGAATAAGCATACAAAGAAATAGCAATTTGGATCATTTTATTTACTCATAGAGTAAATAATTTAAATCATGAGATCCCCGTGAGAAGAACCAATTAACTTAATCAGACCAAAAGGCAATTTTAATATATTTTCTCCCGAACAAGGCTAAATATACATTATCATTACTCAAGCTCACGATTGAGAATCGCTATTGCATATTAAGCATAAATATTTGTGAGGGCCTTTAAGGAGATTTTGTCGATCGTTATTTAGGAGTCAAAAATAGCAGTAAAAATACATATTAAACTTGTAGAATAAAACAACTGATGTAATGTTTACTGGATTGAGGAGAAATTTTGCTCTAGCCTGCAGAACAGGCGTTATATTTTTCTCGTTTTTTAGACGAGTGAAGGCAAGCGTGTAGTTAGCGAGGAGCACCAAAAGGCACGACAGGGGAAACGCAGAAATTTTTTTCCGCGCCTTTTCCAGTGACGCGCATGTCTCGCGCTTCACCCCCAATTCGATTTTCCTCACCTAAAACGTCTGTTCCGCAGGCTATAAAATTTGGTCGGGGTAACGTAGCCGGGACTAAAAACCCCAATTTGATAGTTATACTCTCGTTTCCGGTATCAATGTCATTCATTTGAACAGAAAACCCAATACTATGAACATTGCGAACAACAGAGCGGTAATGATGACTCGACTACTTGCTTCAATTCCTGGGCCTGTGTTACAGTTGTCGCCGTTGCAGCAAGCTGTTTTGCAGGTGACACCATGAAACCCAGAATTCTTTAGTTTCTTGCACATTAGATCCTCATTGTCAGAGCACTAGTACTGTTTAACAGTAGTGCAGCCCTTGCCAGACATCTGAACTTGCTGTGCATTCACGGTACAAGAAATTTCCCCTTTGAAGCATTGGTTAAATTCCGGTGGATATGTTAGATCTTGGTTTGATGTGCACTGGACATCCGAGGAGCTGATGCAGTAATTACACCTTTAGGCAAAAGCTACTAAGAAAAAAAATAGGAGTTTGCACAACATAAAGGTACAGATGAGATGGATCAAGATAGGCTTCTGCTTCCAAACATTTATGGATTTAGGACCAAGATCAACGCTAAATATGAAACAGAAGAAAAAATCAGCAACAAAGAATTCTTTAAAAGAAAGTGGATACTGACGCCTTATTTAAGTTAACTGTATTAACTCCGTATTATTTCATTGCCCTGTTGTACTTTTTTATAATTTCTTTTAGCCCTGTAATTAATTTTGCTTTACTCTGTTAATGTCTCTTGTTAAAGTGTTTTTTTTTTTTTGGTTTTTGTAGTTTTGTAAATGTAATTATTTAATATGATTATCAATAAACATATTAAAAAAAAAAAAGATAGGTTTCTGGGTAACTGCCGACCTACCCCTCCCCTTAGCTAACATTAACACTTAATTAATTCTGACTTAGGGCAAAATGTTGGTTTAAGGAAAGGGTAGCTAGGTAGGCAGTCAGTCTCAGAAACCGAATTGATCCAATGAGATTACCCATGTAAGTCTCGAGGTTGTTCAAATCCCGATTTGACTGAGCGTGTTTACTGCTATTGTAAGCCCAGTCCGCCATTTGTATCGTGAATTGAAAGAAATGTTGGGCCGAGGGGCTTTCTTGTCAAGGTGAGACTTAAAAAAAGGTAAAGAGAAAGAAAAAACAGCTCGTGGCATGCGTTCTTGTCAGGGAGACTGTGCACCGCCGACAGAGATATATAAATACTGCCCTGATACTGCTCAACAACAGATGCATCATTTCTCCTTAATTTATTTGCGAGAAAGCGCCAGATTACTGAGGAACTATGCTTTTGACCATTTCAAATTTCTTTTATTCCCATCAGTTAAGTTTTCTTCTTACCCCCTTAAATTACTAAAGTTTTGCATTGATATTTACAGAATGATCAGGAATCGAATGGCTATAAGTAGAAAAAATTGTTTTGTTGAAGGAGCTTTTATCATATATAATTCTTCTGTAGTGGCCAAACTGGGCCAGTTTTTCGGTGATCGACGAGCTAAAGAAAAGAATATTGATCTAGGACCTGTTTTCCGTTTCTTTTAAGTGGCATTATTGTTTCCTGTTTCCTACGTTTTTCACTTAAAAGTATCGAGCTTAAAGATCCAAATTTTGCTGGTTTTACAATTTACTCAATAAAACTGATAAATCAGACTAGTGATCAATGATCTTAACCTGTACTAGTGTCATTGATAGAATATGTTCCAGGCACGAAATCATTACTGAAGAGAGTGTTTTCGAACAGAACGATCCCCTGAAACACTTACTTTAGCGTCCACACAACCTTTTCTGCTGTATATACTGAGTTTTCTGTCCACTC
This sequence comes from Porites divaricata, assembly GCA_038088405.1. Taxonomy (NCBI): domain Eukaryota; kingdom Metazoa; phylum Cnidaria; class Anthozoa; order Scleractinia; family Poritidae; genus Porites; species Porites divaricata. The sequence goes on from JBBMOI010000002.1 coordinate 1,957,280, forward strand.
AGTTAAACTTGAAACTTTTGCAAGCACACCCTCAGCATATATTTACAACGTTACCTTGTTTAACCAGGCCGGGAAATCGGGAAGTATTATGAGAATGCCGGACTCAAACGTGCGTCTGGTTCAATGCAAGTTTTTGGAAAGCTAAATATACTTACCAGATGAAATAAAAAAGATAAAAAGCAAAATTTCAGTTGACTTTACTTTATCCATTGCAGAGCAGCGCCAAGTCTGTTTGCTGAATATTCCCTCCTTGTCCATCAGTTTCTCGTAACATGCTTAATAATATTATCAGTTTTCAATAAAAATATAATTGTAATAATTGACTTTAAAAAAGGTAGAATTAGCATTTGTGGACAAAGGTGACAAAAAGCTAAAGAGAGTTTGTGGGAAAAAAATGGGCTAAAACACATGGTAGCGATCGAACTATTTCAGGTAAATCTGTGACTGTTCCGTCCTTTGCGCTACAAGCAACAACTATCATGCATTTAAGCAATGGAATACAATACTTGTAACTGAGCCGGTCAAGAGAGAAAAAAAAAACAAGACGACGCTGGATTTCAATCACAACACAAAATCAAACAATATATCATTTAATCACAGGTAGTGCATTATGTTTGTCTATAGCTCTTTAACTTCACTTAAGTGCTAATTATTCCATCTGTTTTAAAAACCTCTATTAATGAAAACCGTATATTGAGCGTCCTCACTCACGTGGCCAGTATCTATCAGTATGCAAATGTATTGGAACAAAAGGAATCGTTTGCATAAGAGAAGACTTCAACTCCCACAGGACTGGTTTGGGACACAAACATGGCCGCCGTTTCATTGTTTTTGGACCACAATATGGCCGCTGTGAGGTAATGTGAAAAAGCTCTATACACAGGAAATGAGTTACAGGCTACGTTGAAAAGGCACCGGACGGATTTTTGACCGGCTTGAATTTCGTAAGTTTAGGTGTTTCGTTCACAAGGAACCACCTTAAAGTTAAGAACCAAGTGTCAGGTCAAATTTTCGGTTTTCCGGTCACCATTAGATCCCATCGGCCGTAGCTCCTTTCTCGCCTCAAGAAATTTACGCAAGGTAGAACTGTTTTCTGCTTTTATATTACACTTCGATGATATTTCAAGCTGGAAATGTTCGTGAAAGTGCAAGTCTCTTCAATTTGAAAGAAAAAAAATTTATATGAAAGACAGCAGGATTCGAACCTACTACCTGCAGATGGTCCAGTATACTAATAAGATAACCACTAGAACACTGAGGATTTGCTAGATGGAAGAGAAAAAATTTAAGTACATATAGCATCAACCCCAACCCCCCAAAAAAGAACCTAACCAGTTTCGAAACAATGCTTAATCCTAATCAGTAAAGACAGTGCTTAACCCTAATCAGTAGAGGCGGTGCTTAACCCTAATCAGTAGAGGCGGCGCTTAACCCTAATCTGTAAAGGCAGTGCTTAACGCTAATCTGTAAAGGGGAAAACTACGTTGTGTAAATTTCATGGGGTGTCTAAAGGGGCTGGTGTCGCTGGGATCTAATGATAACCAAATTTTCTGATTAGTCCGGTGCCGCGCGTGTGAATGTGACCACAGTGTAGATTTTTGTGACCTCAAAGTAGCTCGATTGGAATATTCAGGGTCAATACCTCCTAAGTTTGAGCATTAACCCAGTTGCCCTTAACAAAGAATAATAAAAGGATCTCTCGTGTAAAAACGAAATCTCCGCCAAAAAAATCAGCGCATTAATTTTATTGCCTATAAAGCTCCCGTGGAAGATTTTGGAAAAAAACTCTCAGTGCCTAGAAATTACCCCTGAAAAATCCAATCGAGCTACCGTAAAAATATTAGCTTTTTTCCCTTGACGATCGATTTGAAACAGGTATTAAACCACTGATGATCTACCGATTTGATCGGAAATGTGTACTAAAGTTTCCGATATGACGTCCGAATAATCGGACGATCGACCTTCCGAAATTTGGACGTGTTAACGAGTAATTTGGAACAAATACGGGCCGGCTTGTTTAAATCTGGGATCAGATAACCTAGGGTTTGTGCGAAATTTGAATTCAGATATTAAAGCTTGAAAAGTAAATTCAGTTTAATTCTTTTTGTCAACAAGTTGATGATTGGATGCTCTTAAAATTATCCGAGAAAATGTTTTTAAGCAAAAGAAAAAGAAACCGGGGTTAAATTTAACCCTGGGTTAAGCGCTAGTCGACCCTCGAACAACTGGGCCCAGGTAAATACAGGTCCTACAGCTGCGTAGTCTTTGATCAGACTCCCAGAGGAGGGTGGTGTGGAGAGGAGGAGAGAGACGCGGGAGCTTCTCCCCGTCCCTGAATTTGCACTTACCCCTCCCCGATCACTTATGATTACCTGTCTTCTCTTCGCCCTATATACCCCTATGGAAAGCCTCTTCATAGGCTAACATAAAGAGAGCGCAAAACGTAGAAGCGGCAAAGTACATAAAGGAGCTTTAGCAACATTAACGACAGAAGCGGTAAAAGACTGCGTTTTTTTTTTCCAAACTTTTTTGTGATTATTCCAACTCGCTTAAAATTTCGTAGGTAGGTGAATCTCAATTATTAGGAACCGAACCCAAGTTTAGAAGGAGAAAGAAAAATTCTTCCTCGTGTGTTTGCGTCCTCCATAACTGAAACGTTGCATAAGAGAACCTGATTCCACCGACGTTGCATGTGGTCCTGCAGTGACGGCAGAGAAATGAGCAAAAAAGTGTGCTGCCCTTGCAAAGATTTTGTTTTGCTTATCAAACCCATTGCGTTTTTTACCTTCTTTCGTTGCCATCGCCGTTGCTAAAGCTCCCTATTAACTTTGGCGTAACGGACACAAAAAATGTAGCCTGTAGCTCACAGACCCTCTATATTCAAATCTGAGTCGAGCGTGCGTCGTAAAAATAAAAACAGCGAGGGATTTAATGACTGCCAGCGCAAGGAGGTAGGGGGTGGTTGAAGACGTTCTCACACGCGCTCGCTGATTATCGAAAAGAAAAACACAACGTCTGTGTACAGGCTTCAAAAAATGGTCAGCCTGCAATGTTTCGCCATTTATGGGCCGAAGAATCTCGGGTCCCTTGCACATGTTTATAAAAGTTTATAAAAATGTGCGTTGAAAAGGTACGAAAACCAGACGTTTCGAGGGTGCTCCCTTTTCCTCGGTGGTTTAAAGAAACTGAGAAAGCACGCGCAATGTAATGGGTCACATCGAGGAACAAATCTTTGATCAGTACACAAGACGAATAAACGATCCGTACAAGCGGTATATCGACGACATTGCCGCAGCCTTCTCTGGTTGTAGGGACGAGACTGAAGATTAAGCCATCTTTGTGAATCCCAGTCTTAAGTTCACGTGACTTGGTCCATCTCTGATGAGCAGCTACCTTTTCTCGACCTCGTTTTAGAGCCAACATCTGATCATCTGGTTACAAGCATACATTACAAACCAACTGACACCCATTCTTACCTGAATTATGCTTCCTCGCACTCCACTCGCTGTAAGGACGCATTCAGTTTCTCCGCTTACGGCGCATCTGCAGTGGCGAGACTGATTTTGAAGAACAGAGCCAAGAAATGGCTGTTTTGTTCAGATGCCGTGGCTACCCGCAATGGATTATTATTATTGGTCCCCGCCCCCTGCAGCGCTCATTTCAGAGCCAGACGAGATACCCGCTGATCAACCAGGTACCATCCTTGTGATATTAGGGAACTTAAGATAGAGACGTTTTCGGGGCGACGGCGACCGGACTGGCAGGGAACAGAGGTAGCCGTCGCTTCCCTCCAAAATTCGAACATTAAGATCGCAGTGAACTCAGGAGGACGGCGCCGTGGAAGACTACCGAAGAGGAAAATAAAGCTTCACATAAAGAACTAAGAGAATTAATGCTTAATTGCTTGCATGCAACAACAAACACTTTATTTCAGTATTCCCACGTTAGTACGTGGTATTACCAACTATTCTAAACAATTTTCAATACTTACGTTTCATTTATACGGTACTCTAACACAAAAGTGAGCTAAAAACACACAATTAAAATATCGGAGTTCATATTTTTTGTCCGGATACTTTCATTTGGCTCGTAGGACAATTTTGCCCATGTAAAGCTCACTTACGGTTTGCTGTTTGCAATATTGGATCAGATTGCATCTTGACTCTGTGACATGATCATGAAACATAGAAACATTATAAACATGTAAGTTTAGATGATAGAGCCTGGAAATCGAGCTTGAAATGTGACTCAAAGAAAACAAGGACAATTTAAGGACGATAATCTGCAAAATTCTGGTTGCTAGATGCAGCAAACCTGATTGAAATGAGAGTTAAATACTCACGTTCTCGCCACAACGCCAAACAGACCAGTTTCACGTCGCCGACGGGAGCACGACGGCAATGTGGTGAGTAAGAGCATGCGCAGTTTTGCACAAATCATGGCGTCACGTCCGGTTGAAGTTGCCGTCGCCCCGAAAACGTCTCCATCTTAAGTTCCCTATTAACATACCACCCTACCAACGTGCAGGTCAAGAACATCATCACAAGAAACCTGCACTTGGTACGAGATGACCCTGAAACAACAGCAATTTTGAAGCCCCTACGCATTTTATGTGCGTATCGCCGTGATAGCAACCTACGCGACCCTCTTGTGAGAGAGTGCCATAGTGAACTTACGCAACAGGACGGGAGAGGAAAGAAGACGGCAAACCTTGTGTGACAAGCGTGACAATAATTTTGTTTGACATAACTTTTCGCAAAAATTCACTTTCCTTTAAACAGATTTTTTTGTAAAAGACCAGAAAACATCGATGTTAGTGAAGATCACGACAAAACACGGAAGTAATGGCCTTGTCAGGTTCTTCACGCCTTTTGCCGTCCTGTTGCGTAAACTCACTAATATGTATATACCTTCTTTGGACTTACGTGAACAGTTTATCTTGCTGAATTTGTTAAACTCTGCAACTACCCACTCAACTGGATTTCAGCGAGAGCTAATACATCTACCATTGGACTTCGACTTGTGAACAGTTTATCTTTGTGACTCTCTTAAGCTCAAGACTAATATTAATATTGTTCTTCAACTATCAGTTTGCCGTTGATAGGAAAAATGCATCAAGGTATCAAGTTTTATTTAATTCAGTTCCCCTTGTAGTAGTAATATCGTTTTTAGTTTTGGCTAGAATCCACTCTCTGAGAATCGAAGTCATTTGTGAAAAGGATTCCAAAGTTTGTATGTAAATTTACACTGTCAGAAATTCCACATTACGCACACTATAAGTGTTTCCAGTGTATGTAAATAAAAGAATGACATTTTCATGTCAAATTCAGTTTGGTTTGTATTAGTTCAGTTTTAGTTATATGTGGCAACTAAATAAATTATTGCTGTTTAACCCTGGCCTTTGGGAGGAACTTAAACAGTGCTTGGAACAAAGAATAAAAGGTGGGATTAGTTTGACCCAATTGTGGGACTATATGAGGCTAAAAGGACGTCCTTGTTATTTTCCCAATTCTCACCCTATTTGGGACCACTTGGATATGACTTTGGGACAAACCTGGGTTCAGAAAAAACCTACTATGGGACTAATTGTGGTTTTATATTTGATAACAGGACGGCTACTGACAATGACCATGGTACTTTCCCCTGTGGTGGGACTCGATGCAACACCTGTGCACATACCAACGTATTGGCCTCTATTATTACTCCCGGAAGACACATTAGGGTCGCATTTAAGTATACCTGTGTCAGAGAAAACGTGGTGTACGCGGTTAAATGCCTTACCTGCAACAAAGCGTTCATCGGAAAGACTGGAAGATGCTTAGGTGACCGATTTCGAGAATATATACACTCCATTCGATTACCTGACACAGATTTTCCCGTTGGCCGCCACTTTACATTCCCTGGTCACAGAGTCGGCGACATGTTAGTATCGGTGATGCGTTCTGGCTTCAGAAGTGCAACAGAAAAGCGCAGTTTTGAGGCCAGAATGGCATTCAGACACCAGATACTTGAACCAGCCAGGCTGAATGTGCACTTCAACTTTTTTTGAACTTCTCAAAGTTAGCGCGCGCATGTAACGTTAGTCTTTGTTTTGACTTTTATTTAAACGTAAATTGTGAGTGCATTTTCAGTTGCTTTAAACCACTAAGGAAGCAAAGCACGAAAAGTGAAATTTACCAAACTTTACCTCGAAACTGGTGTCTAGTTTTTCGAACGTTTTTCGTACCTTTTCAACGCACAGTTTTATAAACTTTGTAAAAATCAATCGTTGCACAGTACCTTTCAAGTTTTAAAACAATCTGTAACAATCTGCAAAGTAAAACAACTATAGGTCTTCGATCAATTTCTTTTAACATCTAGTTGCATACTGTAGACTGAAAAGTTAAATAACATAAGTATATTTAAACCAAATGTACACAACGCCTCTTTTTTCTTTTTATCTGAGAACCACTTAGTATAAAGTATAATTAAGTGGATAAACAATAAAAACAAAAGCTAAACCGGAAACAAACCACAGGAGTTGTTACAAACTCAGGGACTATTAGAACCCGATTTCTCGACAACGCCGCGCTGAACAAACAGTTTACAAAGCTCTTTTTCTAAGGCTTCGTTAGTTCCTTTAAGCCCTTCAACAACTTTATGCGCCCAGTGGAAGTACTCAGTAACTCTTTCTTTTGTCCAGCCTTCTGGTGTAACCCGATTGAGGTCTCTTAAATTATACAGTTTATCACCAAGTTTCACCAGCTTGGCTTTATGGCTGAAATGAATATTAAGTGAAAAGACTTGTTTTAATAAATAATACTTACACATAATTGACCACTCCAGAAAATACTATAACATACCATAACACTCTTTGTTTGTCATCCCAAAATTTTGCATAAGCATTGTCTTCAGTTTCTCTTGGGAGTTAAAGAGGCCTCAAGAGAAACTGAAAACAATGCTTATGCAAAATTTTGGGGTGACAAACAAGGAGTATTATGTTAATAAAGGTTCCGTTAAGCTTGCGTAAATGGCTGATTTGCAAGCATAGTCTTGAATACGATAACTGAAGCGCCAAGTACCCTTTTTAGAAACTCATCTTATATTCTAATATTCCTTACGCTATATATCACTAACGAGAGTAGCGATGAACCTTCAGTCTCAGTCTACAGTCCTATTCTTATAAAATACAATTTTTTAGCAACAGGTTAAATACCAAGATAATATCTCCAGGGTGAGGAGGATTTAATTTGCAAATATGCAGGTTTGACTAAACATTGTGTAACTATAAACCTGAGCCCTCTAATCCTAAAAGCTTCAGTTACCCCCTTACCTACACATGTAAATTAAACCCATCTTTCTGGGAGTGTTCGTTGCCTCTCTTATTACAAATTGGATTGATCTAAGAATCAAAGTGACTTACAATCTGACCTGTATGGTGATGTCTCCTACTTCCAGATACTTGCACAAAAGCTACATTAACTTACGTCCACCTTACTGGCTACTATAGCGTGAAACTATTTGGAGGGGCGATTTGACGGAGGGTTTTTTTGCGTTATGAGTTTGGGGGGCTTATAATTGGAAGGTTTTTTTTCTGAATTTTACGGTATACCACCACTTATGGTGCACTTAGGAGGAAAGAGCGAACAACCAGAAATCAGTCTCCATTTGCAGGCCAGCCTCCACAATCACAACTACTTTAAATTTACTTCAGAATGTTACAGAAACTTTAGAACAAAATTCCTACAAACCTGCAACTTTTTGCATGCACAATCTGAAGCCTTTTACGTTCCATTTTTGGCAGAGTTTTATCATCTGTCAGTTCGCTCACAATGTGTCGCACTTCAGGGCCAAATTTGGATTCTATTTCATCAAGAGTGGTATTGGTGTCTTCAACAGTATCATGAAGAATGGCTCCCTTATCAATAAAATAACGTACAAATATAACGAAAAAGAACATTAAAATCCCACTTTAGCTATTTTGTCATAAGATCAGAGTGCAAAGAAAGTTGTGTCCGATAGCCCGATGCTAGTGGAGTTTGCTATCACACCAAAGAATTCTGTTCTTAACTTGTCCAATAGGCAACTGAAATTTTTTGAGGAATTCAAATTATTGAAGAACAGTAGTCAATCCTGGTCATTTCTTTCAAAATGCCAGAAGGGCAAGATTTAAAACTGTCTTTCTTTGCACCCTAGAGATTGCCCTGTTTTCTGAGTAAATAATTTATGTCGTCTCCATTGATTTATAGAATAGCTTTGTAGATTCTACCAGTGGTTTGAGAGGTTTAAATGTATCTATCCTTAACTTTCTTTCAACTCTGATTATGACTCTTTCATTTACAATCACAATACTCGTACCCATGATTTGGTTCTTCCACTTGTGCCCTGATAATACAGTTTTCACTGGACTGTAAGTGATAGAGTGACATAAGCAGAATTGGAACTCTGTTTTCACCAGATCATGATGCTTTGTGCTTCTATTTATGACCCCAATTACCAATTCCAGACCAAAATAAGCAAAGTCTATACCCATTGTCAGACCAAAACAGTGAAAAAAACCCTACCCTTTGGGGCGGCACATGTACCTATATGGTTTATATCAAAATTTGATTAATCTTTCAAAATTTCAAAAAAGGTAGCCTGAAAGCAGCCTCCTCCTCAGGAGCTAAATGTTTTTCGCACAGAGGCAAGAGCGAAATGGGAGTGACTGGTGGTGAAGCGCAATGGACCATCGGAAGGAGAAAGAAAAGTAACTTAGACAGAATCCATCAGAAAATTGAGTAATTTTAATTTTCAGTGGACAAAAACCTTGTACCAGAATATTATATCCCTTTTTACATTCTTCAAGGTCTGATGTAATTAGTTATCTGTAATAATACCAAAGAAAATTTCTCATGGGAGCCCAAGAAAACAAATCACAATTCTTGTGAAATTTGACATTTATTTGCTCAGGCTCCCATGAACTATATCTATAGCCCTTGAAAAATTTAAAAACGAATGCGGTATTGATTGAATTATTCTGGTACAAGGTTTTCGTCCCCTGAAAGTTGAATTTACTCAATTTCCTGATGGATTCCATCTGAATTTTCATCAAGAGAGAGAGAGATGTCTGAGTGCAAAGCAGGCCTGAAAGGGCAATAGTGAAAATACTGCTGCAAAATTTTCATTTAAAAGGTCGACGTCACACCAAAGGATTTCACCCACCCGCACAATGAGAATATCAAAAAAAGCAATACCAGTAGGTTTATAACCAAAACAACAATTTCACTTGAATGTGCATCATGCTTGTTTGTACATTTCATTGCCATCACAACACGACTTAGAGGTGAAAATGCCTAATTTCAAGTTTTACAGAAGAAGTGCACAAGTGACAATGAAATTTCGTCTCAGCTCTTTCTGAACTTGGATATGGTTGTTAGGAATTCAACTTTAGGAGGGTTCACCTACATTTTGACAAAGTTAGTGACCTGGAGTAATCGTCATGAAGACCAAAAGAATGCAAATTCACTTTTTCAGTGATGCTTTCACTGCCATCGCTGTCATTGGACCTTAAGGTCCCTACTGTGTCATGAGTAACACTCTAATCTTTAGGGAGGGTAAACTCGGATACTGAAAACAGTAAGGATTGTTGTCTAGTCCATTCTTCTTGAACCAATAACTGCAATGTAAATATGTCTTAGTTTCCTGGATAGTGAAACAGCAGAATCTCAAACTTACTCAAAGATTTCAGAGCCTCAGCTTGACTGGAGCAGCCAAATATCGTACAACATTTAAAAGTGAGTGGAGTAAATTATATCTAATGGGGGAAAGAATACTATGACAAAAATAACTGGCCTTTTTGGTTTTGTTTGACTTATATTTTGTAAACTTCAGGTTTGAGGTCCCAATCTCCAGGTATTTTGGGGGCGACTTTCGGAGCTCACTGCTCGCAGCTCGTCAGCACGCCAAATTCCCAAAAAATCCTAATCGACATATGATAGTTTAGATTAGATGGATTTTTTCGATTTGTCAAATTTATTGAGAATAATTTATAGGACTGCCGGTCGTTTAGTGTTTTAAAAACCTTGACCGGCAGTCGACCTGAAAAAAGTTCTAAGAGTCACATAATTTTCGCTTTATGAGCCCAGCGTAAACCACCCAAAGGCTAGACTTGAGATCTATAGAGCATTTCAGGATCGCTTGACTTTTCTTAATCGACATGAGGCATATGATAGTTTGGATTGGTTAGGATTGCCGGTCATTTTTAAGTGTTTTGAAAACCTTGACCGGTTACCGGCCATTTTGCCACAGCGAGATTAAAAAACCCAGGCTTGTCAAACTCTTAAACGTTCTCCTATCCAAAAATGTTAGTACTAAGGATTGGAATGTGCTAAATAGGTAAGCTTACTTAAAATCATGTCCAGTCGCCGGTTTGGCCGCAAGCTCACCTGGAGCACTCGGGAGTCATGAATTCCGCCCTCTTTCCAAAGAATATAAGCTACTCCGATGGGATGATTAATGTATGGAGTTTTCTCAGGGTCTTTTCTTCGCTGGTCCTTATGTTTTATGGCAGCAAATTGGACTGCTTCCAGGACTCGGCCAATCACATTTATTGAGTTGTCCTCTATCAATCCGTCTTCTTCGCACGCCATTTTGAAACTGATTTCGTGCCCAGTCTCTTCTGGTGCGGTTCATGATGTATTTTTTCGCTTTCCTTTATTCATTTTATTGCCATGTAAATTGCTGCAAGTCTGTTTGCGGAATGAATAATAATGATAATGATAATAATAATAATAATCATATATTTTATTGATAACCATGCTAACTATTAAAATCCTATTTACAATTAAGTCACTTAAAAAAAAAAACTATTTCGTCAAAACACTATTTACAATTCCTTTCGTTTGAAAAAACACTTAGTTTTGATTAGAAAAAATTCATTTAATTATAAAAATTATTCGAATTAAAAACATTTGAAATACAAGGTAAAAGTAAGTAAAAGAAAAGAAATAAACTATTAAAACCTATTTCAAGAGTGTTTACATAATGGCTCCCTCCTGGGTTTCAACGTCAATATCAATGTTCTTAAAGTCGCAAAAGGCTTTCCTTCTAGCTCTTGAACCTCTTAGGCAGATTAGTGCGGATCTTAGTAGGGCGAAGGATGTCCTTGCTCTTATCCAGGAGATTGTTTTAGCATAATGTTCTCCTTTCTTGATGGAGATCAGCTGCGCCAGTCTGGAATGGTATTGCAAGCACTCGTTTCCCATGCCGCCTGTTGACGTGAAAATAAGGGGTGTAAAAGTTCCTTGTTCGATATCCAAAACCCTCCTCGCGTAAAGGCGCTTCTTCTCGTTCTCATGATTGCGGTATATCTGTTGGAGCTCTAGGTCCCTATACGAATCAGCATTAGGGTGACAAACCCTCACGTCAAAGAATGCTGATCGTTGGTTCTCCCAGAACCCGCGCGCATGAATATCCAATCTCGCATCTGGAGCTCGATTAGAACCTCTTCCCAGCTGTTCACCCGAGATATCTTGCAGGACAGGCTCAATCTCAACATCGGTACAAACCATATTCAGGAGTTCGGCTTCTAAGTCCCTCAGCTCATTGTGACGTTGGGTAACGAACCCACCTCTCTTGCATATCATTGCGTGGTCCACTGTAAAAGCATCACCGCATACACAGGTGGAGGGGATATCATCAACCGGCCAATCGTAGCGCAGTTTGATTGCATCGCGGAACTCTCTCTTATTTAGATTGAAACCCATTTCACGAAGGGGGAGTACCGTCAGCCAAACAGATGACCCTTTTTCCGCAGCAAGGTCAAGTGCCCGTTGGACTTTCTGTGGGGCTACCCCTCTGATATACTCTGCCCTGTCTTGGAGCACCGTTGCTCTCTCACTCCTCATTGCCTGTTGTAATGGCTTGACCAAAGAATCATCCGGCATCTGATGGGATTGAGCCACGATCTGTTGGACCAGCGGGATGGTAACTTTGACGGAGGAGGATTGCTCAAGATTTGCGTCAAGACACGGGTTTGTCATGCCAAGCCCCCCTAGACGGACTGGCAGTGTTAAAATGTCCCTGTCCAGCGGAGTGCACCTATGCTCCGTAATTGCAGGGATGAGCACCTTAGATATGGCATTCTCCAAAGGCTCCAATAATTCTTGAATATCAGGCAAAGTTCTCAAAAAATAGGTCCATCGGTGCTTGGGGCCAAAGGTGTAAGCAGCATAACACGCTTGAGGCTGAGAAATAGCAAACTCTGCCAGCTTGGTAATCTCGCTGACCCAGTTGGTCACCTTCTCGCTAACGTATTCCTCTAGATATTCCCGTGAACCTATCACCGCACCCAGATGTTTTTGTCCCTCTACCGTCACATTGACAGCCGTGTCCTTGAACACTTCTTTCACGCTTGCCTCTTTATCTGGCTTTGAGACAATCCAACATTTCTTGGGGTTGGGAAAATAGCCAAAGACTGGGCCAAGGCTGTTGAGGACATCCCACCATTTCTTGATTTCCAGTACAGAGCCAGCTCCACAAGCATCGTCAGCAAACCAGCACTGTTTAGTACTGGACGCCGCCTGCAGGCTTGTGATCAGCGGCTGCACACTTAAGGCGTAGAGGGCCATAGCAAGTGGGTCACCCTGTGTTGTTCCTTCAGCTGACATGATCTCTTTGCCGCCGGTAATAAACAAGCGTGCCGACTTCCTGTAAGTATTGATGGCGTATGCTGCAATTACAGGGCAGAGAACGCGGATATTATGCAGTGAAGTTGCTCTGTTAAGTGCATTGAATGCATTAGAAGCATCGATGAGCAGTACCGCGTCCGTGTCATCTGCTTCAAATATGGCATGCATAGCATGTATAGCAGCCTCGCTGCCGGACTTTTGACCTGCACATAGCTGGAGTGAACCACTCGCCTCAACCACGTCTCCCTTAGAAACGTTCATTACACACTTTCCAATAATCCTTCGTATCACCTCGCCGACCCCTATAGGCCTCACTGCACCTTCACCTTTATCCAGGGGAATCAATCGGCTTGCCACCAGTGGCTCTATGGTTGCAGGGTCGATATAAGTTGTACATAGAGTCCTTGTCATTGTGGCTATCGCCTCGCATAGTTTTGTAGACGACTGTTTAAAGGATTTGCAAGCCATCATTCTTCTAAAACCATTAGCGTCAACCCCGCATGGTCCCCCTGATCCCTTTGTTCTTAACGCAGCCTCCCTTATCATCTCACCATTTATCTCTGAGTACACCGATTCAGGGATATCATCGTTAATCGGCCCGAAGAGAAGTGAGCCCAACGTTGTTGGTTGTGGGTTTGGATGTTTCTCTTTCAACTGGGCCATGACGTCATCCGTTAGCTCCAGCACGCCCCCTGTTGATGTTTCGCTAAGGAAACGCAGCGCTGAATTGATCTGTCCTTCGAGCACAAGCTTAGCAAATATCTTGGATTTTTCCGGTTGATCAAATGTCTTAAGCTTTCCAATACGCCCCTGGAGCATTCTACCTTCGCGTAGCAACTTGCTGATTTCCCCTTCCTTCCAGAGCGCAAGGCGCTTAGATAAGAAATCCTGATGGTCTTTTGTCTTAGATTTCGGGCTTGGCTTTTGAAGTGCAACAGCCAAAAGAACAAAGGCTGCTTTCAAGGATATGTGCTGTTGATCAGAGTTGCTATTCCAGTCATTAATGTGCGATGTAACCTGATCAATGAATTCCTTTCCGGTTTTACCATATGGCACCAGAAAAACATTCTTTCTCCATGTAACAATCTCATTGTAAGCATCTGTTATGATGGAGGTTGGTATAACAATGAGACTGCCATCACTCCGTGTGCCCCAAGTGATCATTGATGGCTTATCCACAACATTGTGCTCTGGCAGACACCCCAGTACACTCACATTGTCTAGATCGTTCTGCTCTATCTGCTTCATTAACTCTGCGCCTCCTGGGACTTCCGTACTGGTACTGGTCATATTCAAATCGCTCGCTATTTCTTGTGAATTAGCATATCGTGATTCATCACTTCCAGCATCTTGAAAATCCAAAGAAAATAAATCTGGGCCGTCTGAATGATTAGAAGCAGACTGAGTTCCGACGCCAAACATAGATTCATCAATTCCTGACATCGCCCTCGAATCACCCGAGGTGTTGTCCACTGACCTTTCTTGAATTTTTTCAAGTCTTGATGCTTGGTCCCGCAAATTTTGAGGTTTTAGGGTTTTATTATTATTAAGTTTTTGAGGTTTTGAGGTTTTATTATTATTATTACAATAATAATAATAATAATAATAATAATAATAATAATAATAGACTTAACAACACCAGATAAACAAGCAGAAGAAATAACCATCAAATATGCAAAGAGAATCAAACAAATGGCACGAAATAAGACCCAAGAAAAATTAACAAAGCAGTGGGAGGACAAAGCCCTACATGGAAGATACCCAAAGAGAATAAAGGAAGCAGATATTGACCACCACAAAACCAACCAGTGGCTCAAAAGCAGTGGACTGAAGGCAGAAACGGAAGGATTCATAGTCGCAGCCCAAGACCAAAGCCTAGCTACCAGATCATACCACGCCAACATTATCAAAGACGGTACTAGCCCCCTATGCAGGATGTGTGACAAATATGACGAAACAATCGACCATATCGTGTCTGGGTGTCCTGAACTTGCGAAAACAGAATATACTCACAGACACGATAAAGCAGCCGCGTATATACACTGGAAAGTCTGTCACAACTATAATATCAAGACATCAGAAAAGTGGTATGACCATGAGCCACAAACAGTTACAGAAAACGAGGATGTCACAATATTATGGGACATGCCAATACACACAGACAGGAAAATAACAGCCAACAGACCCGATATAGTGATCAAAGACCACAAAACGAAAACCTGTAAATTCATTGACATGGCAGTACCATCGGACAGAAACACATCCGTGAAAGTTACGGAAAAACTATCCAAATATAAGGACTTGGAAATTGAAACAAGCCGAATGTGGGGCATGAGAACGGAAACGATACCAGTTATCATTGGAGCACTTGGAGCTATCAAAAAGGGACTGGAAGCTTATCTTGGAAGAATCCCCGGCCAATTAAGCATCAGTGAACTACAAAAGATAACCTTGCTAGGTACAGCACACATTCTGAGGAGGGTGTTATCAATCTAAAAACTGGCTATCCCCTAGTGCCCCAGGATCATGGTTTGATCCCGGCCCTAGAGACTCTAAGCAAACATTATGTGAGGACAATAATAATAATAATAATAATAATAATAATAATAATAATAATAATGGAAACTTTATTTGTGTTTTTGACTGTACAATTGTAAATCTCGCTACATATAGGCAATTTACAAATGCTGCTTGAGACTGAATTATTAAAAAAACAAACAAACAAACAAACAACAAAAACAAAACAAAACAAAATCCAAAAAATAAAAATTGCATTAAGTCAGGGCTATCCCAGTTCCTGTTTCTACAACAAAAGATGTAATATGTTGCTCTAATGGCTATATTTATCATTTTCTTGATTATATAACGTTGCTGCCTTTTGTCAATGCCAATGTCATTCATCATGTCTAAGAACGTGGAGCATTCATCGGAGAAAACGCCAAGGGAACTCAATAATAATAACAATAATAATAATAATAATAATAAAGACCTTTAATTACAACATTGGGCTTAGAAACTTCGCATAAACAAAATTACTGCCAAAACCACAAAGCGACCCTAATTAAAAAACGTACTGACTCTCCGCAATGATTCTTCATCTGCAGTTCAATTCAGCATTTCAGTTTCTAAGAGGAGGGCAATTTTTCTGTTTATACGATAAAGATTATCGAAGTGTCTGAACTCCACGCGAAGCTACGCAAGCATACCAGGAATTTGAACGCTAAAATTTCTCATAATTATGCATAATTATGCGAATGTTTCTGACAATCATTACCCGGTTTTCGGGTAGTGACGACGTCACTTGACGGCATTAACTGGCCGGTCGATTCAGACGGGTTGCTGAGAGGAGAAAACGACTCGAAGCAATCGGATGAAATTCAGGCTAAAGACATTTGTGAAAACTAACAGATGATTGCTTATTAGCGTCTCAAGTTCAAGTTCAAGTTCAAGTTCATTAATATTTATTCACACTCATTCAATTACAATACAACAACAA
Organism: Porites divaricata; assembly: GCA_038088405.1. NCBI lineage: Eukaryota > Metazoa > Cnidaria > Anthozoa > Scleractinia > Poritidae > Porites > Porites divaricata. The sequence goes on from JBBMOI010000002.1 coordinate 1,973,426, forward strand.
TAAGGAAAAAAAGAAGAGATAAAAAAAAGAGAGGTAACTATACATCAAATTAAACATAACAAAGGAAAAAAGTGTGTAGCAGCCAAAGGAGCCAAGCTTTCGAGTTGGCTACTACCACATAGCGATTACAAGTGGGTGGCGGTTATACAGTACTACTACTACACTACTAATAGTAAAACTATTTAGATTAAACAATTAAATAAGTAGAACTAAGTAACAGACTAGAGTTTTTCAAGATGCCTGACTGTCAAGTAGAAAGAGTTTATATTCTTTTTTAAAACTATTCAAGGGGAGACACTTAATTTTCATAGGTGTTGCTTCCCAGGTCTGTGATGCCACTACACTAAACCTTGCTAGGCCATAATTAGTTCCAGAAAACGGTCTGCACAGGTTTTGATTAGTGGCATACCTAGTATTATAAGTATGGACAGCTGAAGCCGGTTGAACTAAGTCATAGAGGGCAGGAGGTGTATCCTTTTTTTGATATTGAATTTTATGCACAAGAGCGCCAATTTTTAATTTAAAGATATTCTCTAGCTTTAAGATTTCTAATAGTGTAAAGTACGGTGTGGGACTTTCTCTTTTATTTGCAAAGAAGATGCAGCGAATACAGTTATTTTGACTTACTTTGATCTTATTTAACTTAGTTTGGTATGCGGTACCCCAGCTCATTAATCCATACATTAGATACGGATATATGAGAGTATAGTACAGTTGTTTTAATAAGTGTACTTATAGGCACATAATGCCTAAGCTTGAATAAAATTCCAATGTTTTTTGTTATTTTGTTGTTAATGTGCTGGAGCTGAGCATCCCATTTTAGATGTTCATCAATAAAGACACCCAAATATTTAATCTGGGACTTTTGCTCTATATTACAAGCTGTTATTCTGATATTTGTTTTCTTCTTAGGTGAAGTAATTATCATGTAATTAGTCTTCTTAAAGTTAATGGACAGCATATTTGCTGCACAGAATTTTAAGACCTTTCCAAGTTCTTCATTGATTACTGATTGTAATTGTTCTGGGTCTTTTGAAGAATAAAACATATTTGTATCATCTGCAAAAATCCTAAAAGTTAATTTGTTTGAAGACTTGGGCAAGTCGTTAATATACAATAGAAACAACAGTGGACCTAGTGTGGAGCCTTGGGGTACACCACATGTGACGGTTTTCAGGCTAGATTCTGTGTTACCAACTTTGACATAGTAGGGAGCTTAAGCAACTACGACGACGACGTCGACGACAACTTCAAAAAACAATAGGTTTAATGATCAAAACAACAGCTCTGCACGTGCATCACGCTTTTTAGTGCATTTCTTTGAAGTCCACTGCACGACTACGACGTGAAACCTCCCATTTTGACGTTTTATGGAGGACGTGGACATACAACGACGAATTTTCCTTCCTCTTTTTGAACCTGAATAAAATCCTTAAGAATTCAACTCCAGGAAAAGTCGCCTGTACTTGACATATTGAGCGGGTCCAAATAGACGCGATTAGGTTTAAAAGAAAGTAAATTCATTTTTTTACTGATGTTTTCACTGCCGTCGTCGTCGTCGTTGTTTAAGGTCCCTATTACCTTCTTCGTCTTTCTCTTTTATTTGAGCTTGTTCGTTTTATCCCCTCCAGCGCGTTCCTGACCTCACAAAGTACAGGCTGTTTTACAGTCTAGCATTTAATTGTTGGTTTAAAAAATATTACTTCACTTTGCTTCACTTCTTTGACAAAAGGAGCCCGCAATCCTAATCTCCATGTTGTTATTACGCATGCGTCGCATGTATGTAGCCAGCATTCGTTTGGACGTCTACTAAGAATGAATGGAATGCAAAGAACGCTATTTGATAACGCGCGTTTGGAAATTCTGGGCGCGATCCATTCAACCAAAATTTCCGGAAATTTCGGTCCAAAACCCAATGGATCGGTTCGGTCCAACCGGAAAAGTTTCGAAAAACGGGTCCACCTTTTGAGGTGGACCACTTTTCCCGGTCGGACCGGTTGGAACTTTGGTTGAATGGATCGCGCCCGTAATCTGACCACGCGTACGCAAGGCAGAGCGCTGGAGCAAAAGCGTTTGACCTTCGATCGTTAACGTTGTTGCCCGCACTCCGTAACCTTTGCATTGGTTATTACTAGTTTAGTTCAAAACGTTATTAATTTTGACCTAAACCGATTGACATCATCATATCAATGTACAGTCGATATACCCTAAATGGAAGGATTTAGTTGTCGCTTGTCGAACCACAGGTGGTCGTTTTGATCAATGATCAACAAAGTTTTGGAAGAAATTTATTGCATGTAGTTTCTACGTTACGATACCTTAGTTCCGAGTTGTCACTATAAAAAGATTTTCGTATTATCTGAGTTTTAGCTTAGTACTTTCAGCGAACCCCATAATTAAAGTTCACGTCCAAGTTGTTCAAAAGGTAGGCCTTGGCGAATTGTGCTCCTAAAAGTGGTTTGCATATTATGCTACTAGCTGTGCTCGAAATTTTGCCAAATTATGCCAGAATTCCCAAATTATGCTCCTGATTTCACTAAATGATGTAGATTCTGTACATATAGGCGCGCAATAACGACACCACATTAGAGAAGCCGGATGGGAAACCAAAGTACCAGACTCCTCCATAAGATTAACGCGCACGCAGAATTCGTCAAAAGAGGCCTGGTAACAACCAGGCGACAAATTAAGCGGTCTCTTACAAGATTATTTAACTATGGAAAATTTTAAAACTGTCAACCCAAAAAATGGTTACTGTCGTTCAATAGAAATGGTCGTTTACTACAACTGGTTGAAATGGATTTGGAGCGAAGTGTTGATTTGGTGTTTTGGATAAGTGGTCGCTTTTCGCTTTTGGGAGGTGGTCGCACATGAAGGTTCGACTGGTATTCAGTTTATGTAAGTTAGTTGTAGGTGCACAATTCAGTGAGCTGCTTACCTTTTACACTGAGCCCGGTTCCTCGAAAGAAGGTTGAGTTTAATCCAGAATTGAGCAAAAATTTAAGCAAGGTTTTCTTGTCTAAGAACATAATGCCATGTAACTCGAGTATACAAAATACTGTTGTACCTTTACTTCGAATTCGCGAAAAAAATGATAACACAAAATGTTACTCTAGGCAATGCATAGGAAGGTAAATGCAAAAAGTGAAACAAAATTTTAATCCTGGATTAGCGATAAGGCAATGGAGGGCAAACCTATCGTGACATGCATGGTTAAAACAGTGCTTGAAATCGCCTTTATTCTCTCTTTCAGTTACTTACAGTACTTGGATAGACTGGTTTCAAGTACAGACGGGCGTCATATTAGTGCATACAACAATGAAAAAAAACCTAATGTTATATGGCAGAATTAAGATCAGCTATTTCCCTGGAAAGCAAGGGATTATAAGGTACTTCTTTATAAGTGGCTAATGGGGATGTGCCGCTGGACGGGGTCGCATTTTCACGACTGAATTGACCATTATAATAGGGTCGCATTTTTTAAATTAAATAGAGTTACTAGAATGGGGGTCACACATTTTCTGATTTTTGGGGCAAGACAGTTCTTCATATTTACGGTTAGCAAACGTACTAGATATTTGTACTGTATAGGTGAAAAGTGAAGTGTTCTTCATTCAATTTAAAAAATGGGTCAATTTATTTTAGGATTACCTATTTAAAGGATTGATAGGGTAGATACATAAATACAAAGTGACCAAGTTGGGATCGCAAAAATTACATATTTGCCCAAAAGTGACCAAGATGCGGTCTATAATTGGCCACAGATAAGACTATAATGGGGTAGGGGCTCTGAGAGGCCAGAGGCACATATAACTTTTTGATCAGCAAAGATTTTAACTTCGTCAGTAACGTATTTCTTCCCATCATTTCCAGTCTTAAGCTCAGTAAATTCATTGCAGCTTATTATACTCAAATAAATTTGGATAAATTTGTGAAGGGCGGGAGTTACAAACGGACAGCTTTCCCGTTAAATAAGAATCACACGTGCTTCGGTTGATTTATCAGTTTCATGGCTCAGTTCGCCTAGTTAAAAGCCCCTCAGTAGACCAAACATAACTTATTGTAACTACCGACTGGGATAATTTCCATGAGGCAAATGATTCCCACTGAGTCATGCGGAATCAGTTAAATATTTCAGATAGATTATCTACAATTGTAGGTTTATCGGAAGAAATATTCTTCATTTTCCGTGGATTAAATATAGCTACAGATGATAATGGCACCTCATCATGGATCCTGCATCGCCCTCAATCCTTGACCGATATATAATTAATAAAAGCATTTTCGAATGGAGGAGGGTTTGCCGAGCACTCCGAAATGAAGTTACAAGATTAGCCTGTGTTTTCAAACGCGTAAAAGAGAGGACTGTGTTCTTTTCCTAACTAGAACTCAGTCAAATGTAAAAGCATGACTATTCCAGCCAAAAGATGAGTGAAGTATGTGGCCGCCTCTACTGACGGCGAAGTATTGCACTGGTCGACGTTACAGCAGTCCACTAAACACCAGTCTCCAAACTCCGTACATTGTTCGCCACTGCAAAGATCCTGATATCCACAACCTTTAGTATAGATGTGCTTCTCCGAGTTCTCGATCTTGGTAGCTCTATGCACTTTGAAACAAACGTCGAATTCTTCGTCCACACTGGAACAATTAAAAACTATTCGATTCTTCTCGCAGTCGTCCCACGAAACCATAGACTGGCACATGTTACACAGCAAAGCAGAACCTGAAAATGATCATGTCAATAGCCTTGATGAGCAAACGAAATAGACAAGAAATAATTTTCGCAATTCTAACAAAGGAAGGAGGAGTTTAACTTTCAAACAACCCGGATGTGCTGCGTCGATCGGGAAGTGAAACAGAAAATTTGCTTTATCATCTTAGTTTTTCTACGTAAAAAGATTATAAAGTGCTCGCATTTGTTGAATTGCGGTTTTCACACTAGACGGATAATCCGTTTTCGAAATCCATTAAAATTGATGGATGAACACTCACAGATGGATAAAGTCAGGCGGATTGTTCATAAAAAAATAAAATCGCTGCTTTGTCAAATTAAGTCGTATTAACTGTCTGGCGCGAATTATCCAACGGGTAACCCGTATCAGACGGATAATCCATCTCTAGTGTGAAAACGGCCAATTCCTTGTTAAAACCCGGGAACTTGCATTGCACCAACAGGAAATTAAAAGTGAAGGTTGAAGAACAATCCCCGCCATGCTCATCGCCTTTCCAGGTATTTACTTTAGCAGCTTAGTATATGAATAGTAGCCATTTTCCAACGCTGTTATCAAATACTGGAAGAAACTGAAGCCGAAAGGTGACAAAAATGCCTTTTAGAGGCGCGGGGAAGGGAACCTGTGACGAAACGCTATTGTTGCTAGTGTAGCTTACGATCTTTAGTTACATAGCGCTATAGAACCTTTAGAATGCGTGCTTATAAAACAAATCGTTACCAATTAAGCTTTTCCTTTTTTGGTCAATTTATCAGCGTATATCAGCCGCAAATACTGATATATTAAAGTGGAACTATGCGAGGCCGGGAAAGCCGTCACCCCCAGCTATTTCCCAACGGGGGAGCTCTGCGGAAAAGGTCAGTGCAGCAAAAACTCCTGTGACCTTTATGGTTGCCCGGTGTCTTAGGCTCCCTGGATATTTCGGCAGTATAAGACCGTTCAGCTATTGATAAATGTGAAATGATTCACCCTTTTTACAGTGCTGGGATTTTTTCAAGTTTATTTGAATTCTTAGAGACTGGGCCGGAAGCAAGATAAACTGAACGAAAATCCAAAAAGTGTGTAACAGATTTCGTTGTCGCGCTTTCAATCCCTGTATAAAGCCCTTTGTGCAAAGAACTTCAAAGAAATGTACCAAAAGGAGTACGGGGAGTATACCTAATAGAGCTTTTTAGTTACTAGCACTGCAGGTTTATCTTTCTTTCAGATAGTTTTTTTTTTTTAAGTTGTTGCCATCGCCGTAGCGTCCTTGAGACATGGACGGCGAAAAACACGGCATTAGAAAGACATAACTCAATCGTCCATTATATCAACTCGTTGAAATATGTGGAATGAATTGCATCACCCCCGGTTATAATTTTTTGAAAAAAATTAAAGTATTTCCCCCATTTGTTCACTATAGATATATTGTAGGTACGATCCTTTTCACACTTTTGTTTTTAACTCGCGTACTTTTGCATTAATGAATTTCATCTTTGCTTTCTTAAAATTAAAGCGAAGAGCGTCCTTATTCAAGTAAACTTAGAGGATGTGCTAAAATAATGTAAAAATGAATTGTAAATTGTTTTCGCCGGCTTTTGAAATTCAAGTTATCAACAAATCTTTCATAGCTATTAGAGTATTAGCTCAATTTGCCTTACGTTTTGTTAGAGAAATAATACACTGATTTACAAAAGCATGTTAATTGTACAATGATGTTGGCTTATTGTGTTTTGCTCACAATGGCCAGAGGAGTATCTTGGCTCGCAACTTCCGTCATCTATAAAACGCTTCGGCGAACTGCATCATTTTCAGATACATTTGCAACCTTAAAAATAACCGAGTAAAATGGTTTGCTCACATTTAAGCAATATCAGTAATATAGCGTCACTTGGCTTGTTGCAGTCAAGAATGTGTTAAACAAAGGCTATAAAGATCGTTGATTTTACACGCATATTTAGTTCTCTTCATTTAAGAACAACAACATTCTAATTTAAATGATTCGAAATATACTGTTACAATTCACTTACCTGCGTAAATAAAAAGAAACAAAGTTGAGGTAAGAAAAATAAATTTGATCATTTTTACGTCAAGGGAGCTCAAGTTCATGGATCGGAAACACACACGTTGTTTTGACCAAAAAGTGACAAGTACCCTCTTTTTAAATGAGAAAATACTATGGAAACAAAAATACGTTGAATGTTATGTCCATTATAATACTGAGGCAATGGAGATTCGTAAAGAAGTTATACGTTCATGTTTGTCGGCTTGGGGTGCGAAGCTATACTCTGTGTAAATATCATTAAAATTAGAAATATTAGCCCACTTAATTTAATTCTGAAATAAAATATTGGAAGCGAAACCACTTAAAGGCAACGTTTGTAAACGAGCAGGTTAATTATGCTTGCACGGAAATGTCTTATTGGTCATCTCAAGTCGTGCTTTCCTTATCCTTCTCGTTCCTAAAGAGAAAAGGACTCTTACACTAGATTTTTCAAACTAGAAGAAAAGGTCTCAAAAAGAACTATTGAAATTGAAAAGATATATAACGATAAGGATAAATAACAGGGCCCGTATCGAGATGTCAGGTTTGTGACGGCAAAGGAAACATAAAAAGCAATAGGTTTAATGAGCAAATCAACTCTGCACGCGGTGCATCACACTTTTCAGTACATTTCTTAATCTACCGTCAGTGCACGAGTACGACGTGAAATTTCCTTATGAGACGTTTCCAAGAGGGCGTGAACACACGATAAAGAACTTTTCTTTCTCTTTTCAAACTTGAATCAGTGGTTCTCATATGAATTCACCCCTAGAAGAATGCGCCTACATTTGACAAACTGAGCAAATATGAATCAATTGCGATCAACTCTGAGAAAACTTAAATCCACATTGTAGCGAGGTTTTCGCTGCAACGCAGTCTTCGTGGAATTAAGGCTTCAACTCTTGCAAGAAAACATCGCCAGTCAAAACACAAATAATGATAATAATAATTATAATAATAGTAATAATAATAATAATAACAATAATAATAATACAGCAATCATCTGAATAGAAATATAGAAAAATGCTAGCCTTTTAAGAGATTTCAATAACACTGATCGGAAACTGTATGTTTTAGAAGTCTTTCATGCGTTTGCAACAAAGGAAACGGAAATGGTTTGCACGCAGGCTAAATAAGGCAAACATTTATACGTAACACAATCAAAACATGTCAATAAAAACAGAAACCAAATGCTCAGAACAAAAACGAAAAGTAGATGGAGAGAAATCAAGCTGAAAGTGAGAAATTGTCGGAAATCAAATTAAATGAAATTTAAGAAAAAAATACACGAATACCATATTAGAACTGAGGGATGAAGAGTTTAATGAACACACGTGCAAGATTATCGCTGCGATGAACTTAATTTTTTTAAAATTAATTATTCTTCCCGCTGTTAATTCTCCTATGTGTTATTCATATACTAATAACACGTGAAAGATCATCGGTCGCGCACATAACAGGTATGATCCTTCACGTGTTGAATCTTTCTCCCGCAGCTCAAATTTATGAAAATTTCATATTCACTTTCATTCGTATAATTTATTCATTATTTCATCTTCATCCGGGGTTTAATGAACCCGGTAACTGACAAGTTACCAATTGGACCAATTGGCTTATTTGTAGCTTGTTATCTCAACTGATTATGGCGCTTCACAGGTATCGCAGAGGTCACAATGCAGACTTCAAGGGTTCGAATCCCGAACACCCCTCAATACACATAGGAACGGTGATTTCGGTGAGATTTCTGTAACGGAGCGAAGTTGCGCCCGGCCGATCTCTAATGGAGAGTCAAATATCGGATAAGTGTTCATACACAAAAAGCTATCCGATCAGTAGTGTGGACATGGCCTAAAATTCGATTTATGGGTCGTCTCAGATCGTTTGGCTTCTGTATATTCCTCGAAACTAGTGGAGCCGATGCTGTTGGTGGGAACATGGGATTTGAACGCCGTGGAGTATGGCGCACTACCCGGTAATGGATCATTAAGGGTTCCATAGAAACAAAGCTCCCCTGGTGGTATTCTTTTGAGGTATTCTTTTGCAAGGAAATAGGAGAGAATAAGGTTTCATTTTTAAAATATCACTTTACTTACACCTGGGCCGGGTCTTTTCTTTCCTTCAGATTGCTTTGTTCCAGAACAAACAGTTTGGGCGGCGTATTGACATAACAGGCTTCTTTATAATGAATGATGGTGTACACGTATCTATTGCCATAAGAAGAAAGAGGCTACAGATCCCTACAAACAACTAGGTGAGTGAAAACGAAAACACATTCGCTCGAAACACGCAGCCATAAACTTTTTTTAATAATCTTTTAAAATAATTAAGAAGAAAGGACAATAGACTTGAATTGGAATATACAAGTTAACAAAATAAGTTACCCACGTTAGTTCACCTTGAAATGACTAAAGCTAATCCCGACTTACAGCCTTGTTTTGAAACAAACAAAAGGCTGCATTTGCTGTTTCTTTCACAATTACTTATTTAATAACTCTATAAGGTAAAGAAAACAAATATAGGATAACCTCCGAGTTCACTGCTAGTTTTGAGTCCAGTCGCAGGTCAGCTAAAGTACCTGACTTGGCAGCTCGAATATTACGTATCGTATTCTTTCAGATTATTCAGTTGGTCACAATTTCCGTTTTCGCTTCTTCCTGATTGAAATTTCCATCCGCACGACCCTATCAGAGGTTTCTACATAATTTAAAAAGCTGTCTCTGAAATAACGAAACTTTTAGCCTTTTCTGAAGGTGGGACAAACGGTATGTTCATAAGTCACATTCACAACTGAAATGTGTTTAAGTGTGATGAACGAATACATATTTTCAAAAATAGATTTTAAAAGAATGGGTGAATTTTCATTGGCGTTGTTGTTTTCATCGACATATCGGCTAGCCCTCATACGACTTGATTTTGTTTGGAAAAAAAGTGGCACGACAAGAAAATGTGGACAAGCGCATGCGTGTAATGGAAAGTGTGGAAAGTTTTACACTAATTCTCTATCCAGAGCATAGTATTGATTCTCGTCCCCAGAGGACGCGATCCTTTTGGTCAACAGTAGACCTTATTCACGATACCCTCATACCAGCCATCTTTGCACGCCCTTAATGACTGATGGGATAAAAGCAATGTCACGTGATTTTCACTATCTGTGTAAAAAACTTGACAACTGTCAAAAAAGGTATCCGCTGACCAGTGCCACATGACTGCATCGCGTCCTCAGGTATACAACTCATGGAAGTGAAGAAAGTGAAGAATGATCATCGCAGTAAATTTTCCAATTTAAGCAATTGGAAAGAAGAAGCCTGAAAAAAAATCAGGGCTTCAACGGGATTCGAACCCATGACCTCCGCGTTGCCGGTGCGTTGCTCTACCAACTGAGCTATGAAGCCACACATTGGGAGCGAGGTCAATTTATTGAGTTCATGTCTCCCGTGAAGAGTGAAATGATGTGAAGTATATGAAATAATTCATATTTGAACTGCGGTTGTAGATGAAAGTGAAGAATGATCATCGCACCGGCAACGCGGAGGTCACGGGTTCGAATCCCGTTGAAGCCCTGATTTTTTTTTTTCAGGCTTCTTCTTTCCAATTGCTAAAATTGGAAAATTTACTACGATGTAGCCTGAATTTCATCCGATTACTTCGAGTCGTTATTACTCCCTCAGTAACGTCTGAATCGACCGGCCGTTAATGCCGTCCAGTGACGTCACTACTCCTTGATCTTTGCTTTAATTCATGCAAAAAGTAAAACACGGTTTTCAAGTGGCAAACCGAGAAATATCGTTTGGAAATGTGTGCATGATATAGAATTGCTTAATTTTTTTAGATCATAATTCATGTTTAACGTTCAAACTATCAACTGCATGCAGTATAACTCTGAACCGGTTGTACTGAATTCTATAATCAAACTCGGTCGCAATCACGCAATGAAATAAACACACACACGGAACACTTAGTTCAAACACACAATGATTTGCTTTAATTCTGAAAAGAAGCTATTTGGTCCTTAACAAAGAAAAAAAACAAGAAAACAAGAAAGAAAAGCAAAAAGAATCATTACACTTGACGGTAAAAATAACAAGAAGGTCGAATTATAACATTCAGATCTCAGAAAACTTCACGTAAACAAAGTCAACGGCCGCCAAAACCACAAAGCGGCTCTAAATGAAAAACCTACCGACTCTCCGCAATGATTCTTCATTCGCAGTTCAATTTAGCATTTCAGTTTCGAAGACAAGGACAATTTTGCTGTTTGAGATAAAGATTAAGCTTATAGAAATGTTTGAACTCCACGAAAGAATGCCAGGGATGCGATCCGCTGAATATCAAGCGACAATCCCGCTAAAATTTTTCATAATTATACATAATTATGCGAATGTTTAGACAATCAACCAATCAAAATCACTACCCGGTTTTCGGGTAGTGAGTGACGTCACTGGACGGCATTAACGGCCGGTCGATTCAGACGTTGTTGAGAGGGGAAAACGACTCGAAGCAATCGGATGAATTTCAGGCTAACTGTGATGATCATTCTTCACTTTTATCTACAACCGCAGTTCAAAATGAATTATTTCATATACTTCACATCATAGAAGTGAAGTAATTTTTTTAAAGTTTTCCGCTGACCAGTTGTTCGTTTTTAATTGTTCGCGGGCGCAGGTCAATTTTTTTAAAGGTAGAATTCAGTCCCTAAATCATTCTTGGAGAGCTTCGCTTTTGGCCTTGGCTAAATCTATATATCATTTTTCCATCCTAATTCACTGATTGTGTAGTAAACTTAAAAATACTGTGAAAGAGTTAACAAGCCCTGGCTCAGGCTTTCCACAACACTTGTTTTCGCCTTTCGTGTAAAAGAAGCTTGGGGAGCCCAGGCTTCATAAGCCTTCTGGTTTCTTCTGGGCTCCCTTGCCAACTTACAATTCTTATATGTATTGTAAATTATTTTGGTTAAATAAACTGAACTGAACTGAAGACAAAAAGAGAATTTGATATGCTGCAAGGCCTTTACGTTGCCTACTCTTTCATTTTGACCTTAAGGAGTAAAGTCTGTTTCGGAGGATTCGTAGTGCGAATTGAGTACATGTTTTCTTGCCGCTTTTCTTTCACTGGGACGTCATGTGGTCTTTACTGTTCAGTGGCTGCCTGTGGTTTCCTATCTTTGCCCTATCAGAAATTTGCTACCTGACGTCATTATCTTGGTTGTCGGCTACTTATGTACTAGCCTGTGCCAGGCTCTCAGATAGCATAGTGCGGACGTATTAAAACGAGCAAAGCGAAAATAAGACGGACGCGACTTGGGAAAGGGGCGGCGGCGGCGAGAAAAATGGGAGAGAGAGCCTGTTAGCATTTCTTTAACGACCCTCTTCCGCCCATTTTTGTCACGACTGGATTCGGCTGTCAAAACTGTTAACACTTCAGTTAGCTACAATCATTCTCAAGTTTCTCGCGCGAGCATTTCGCGTGACGCGAACTCTCTTCTTTTTTTTATTCTTTATTGATCTTCTTTCTCTATTGATAAATGCGAATGTGTGGAAATTTATGTCTTCGAATTCGTTATCCCGTGAGAGCATCCTGTTTTTTCGGCTCTAGTTTCTTGTTTCACCCGCCGAAGCGACGACCAGAAATACATCTGCTGTTCGCAGGCTACGGATTCGTCAACGGCGTCTGCGAATCTCGCAATCGATCATTCAAAGTGCTACAGGTTTTATAGTAATAAAAGGGGGCGGTAAGTTTTTTCCTCTGTTGGGTAGGTTATGCTCAGGAAGGTTGTGCATTTTCACTGAGCAAATGTGATTTTAGCGGCTTGTTTCACACTGAGAGGTCATGGCACACATATCGATTTCCTGTGGCTTTTGTTTCTGGTCGGCAGGATTTGCCCTCTGAGGATAGCGTGAGTATCAGGCCTTCCTAAGGGGCTAGGGGAGAGGAGATTCCCTTTTTCCCCAGAAAACGCCTGATACTCAGGCTATCTGAGGAGAGAGCATTTTCTTTGACCTCTTCTGAACGTAGAGCTTTTTATTGCGGCTAAATAAGGGTTTTAATTTTCTTCAAAGTACCTTCTGGATCTGACTAACTAAGTGATTTTCTTTAGTCCGTGAATGTAATGTTTTTTTTGCAATGTTGTATCACGCTGGGCCAAGCTCGTCAGTTTTCTTTGCAGAATGTTAAATTATCACGGATAGTGATTTACAGATCCAGAATTATAAGAATGAAGTGCAGCTTAAACTTAACTCAGTATAAACTCCAGCTTAGTGTTTCTCTTATAACAGTGTGAGTCTTTTGACTGGAGCGCGTAGTTTCTCCCTTGGTAATAGCTTTTTGAAGCTTAACAGTCTTTGGACTGTTTTGTTATTGCCACTTTGTGATCAGCCAGGACTCCGGACTACCGAAAACAATTTCGCACTTTCCTTCTCTCGCTTTCTTCTCGTCCTCTTCTCCCTCTTCACCGATGCCAATAGCTGCGGCCGAAAGTCCAAGCTTTTTAAATTCAGTGTTCCACTTGGTCTCGCATTATAGATATCAGCGGCGAAACGACTATTATCGTAGAGTTCTCTAGGGTTAGAGCAGCTTTAGCCAAGCGTGGGAATAGCTGAAAGATTAAACTTTTGCCGAAACCGGTGGGCATAATAGCGAAAACATCTTTACCGCGAGCCATAACGCCTGATCTCAGGTTAACACTCGTCCAAAGCACAAGACAACGCGGATTCATCAAGATTACACGCGTGATTCGCGTTGGCCATCTTGGTGATGACAAACTGATGACCACGCTACTAGGTGATGATGTTAACTGTCACAATTGACCAATCAGAGGGTATATCAGGAGCTGATATACCGGAACAGGCCGTTAAAAAAAATGCGTACAGGCTCCGCCGCCCCGTCTCTCCCCAGCCCCCGCGCGTTTTTCGCATTTCTTTTTACTGAACGACTTTTCACCACTATCTCGGAGCCTGGAACAGGCTACTTATGTACTGGATTCTACAATCGCCTAGTCTGCTACACAGCCGTTTTTAGTGTCGTCACGCAACGTTCCTCCCCACTAACGGCTGCTGAAAATCGAACCACATTCCTATCCCGCGATTACCCAATTAGAATTCAGCTCCCATTTTCTGGAAGGTGTTCGCGCCACGTTTGCGGTATCGAAGCTTTGCTTTTATCGTTGCCCCATGTGTGAATGACAGAACAATCAAAATCGTCGAGTGAAAACAAGCAATCAACATGTCAACTAGAGTAGTGTTGTCGTTGTCGAGTCCTTTCAAAATTTTTGAGATAAGCAGCAACAGCAAGCAAGTCGAGCAAATATGATGCACAACATGGATGTGCTTATAAAGTTGCCGGGTATAGTTCCGGGAAATCGCTTATCGATAATTTAAAAGATAGGCTTTTGTTTGAATCAGTCCCCCCAAGAGTTTAATATTCACAGTCTTCACATGTACAACAACACAATCAGCACATCCGGCACACGAAATTCATCATACATATGCACGTTAAAAAAAACCAACCGATCCTGGTAAGAGTCTTGTAGGCCTATCAAACCCTTTTTTTTTTCACTTGGAATTTTGTTAACCGCTTAAAACAAACTTTTCTGCAAATAACCTTTTCGTTGCTTGCAGACACAGAGCCCATCCAAATTCAGCGACGATTGATTGATTTGTCGAAAACTGAGGAGCGTGTTCGCTCCTAACGCCCTGCGGCTCACGTATTGTCAAGTTTCTTATACATGATTGGTTTGTTCGTTAGACCACAAACACAAAGGGAAAGGAATGTGGTTCGATTTTCAGCAGCCGTTAGTGGGGAGGAGCGTTGCGTGACGACACTAAAAACGGCTGTGTAGCAGACTAGCTGTCTCGCAACTGTGGTGATTCTTAGGGGGTGTTTACATGACACCGGGGCGACTTTCGCCCCGGAGCGAGTTCACTCCGGTTCCCTCTCACGGTTCTATATTTGTTTACATGATACCACCACAAATTTCATGCTGGCGCGAGTCACCCCGGCGCGAGTTCACCCCGGTTCTTGTACCGGGGCGAGAATTTCACTCCGGTACGAAATCTCGCAACGGTATCATGTAAACACGAAACGACCACCCGTTTCGGTGTGAAATCGGTCTGCCGGTAGACTGGAACAGGTACCGCATGCGTAATTTTCGCGATTTTGAATCATACGTGCATTTTATCAACATGAAGTGTACCTTCAAATAACGAGATGTGAAATAACCCAGTCATCATGTAAACGCGATACGAAATCAAAAAGTCATGTCGGTATGAAACTCGAGCCGGTGCCAGTTTTCTCATGTAAACACCCCCTTATAATCAGACTGGAGACTTTCATTCAGATCATTATGAAAAATCACACAAATAATCCGTCAGACGCATGGCTGCAACTTTTTCAATAACCTTAGACAAAAACTTCAGGTTAGATACAGGTCGAAAGGTCTCAGAGTCTAGGGACGAACCGTTTCTTCAGCAGAGTCGGACAACACTGCATTCATGTAACTTGGCATTGAAGCTGAATTGAATGACGGGGAGAGGTTTACAGCTCTTTTAATAATACGTAGTAAATTGTCGATACGATAATGTAAAAGAGAAGCAGTTACAGGATCAAGAGAACACGATTTGGCGGCGATTTTTTTCACGACACCAGAAAGTTCATTCTCTGAGGCTGGGGAAAATTCGCTCAATTCACATTTAATTATGGCATCATCAATCAATGCAAAAGCAGAAGCATCAGTAATAGATAACGTATCCAGTTGAAATGAAACCTTAGAATTCGATTATTTTCATTAACTGAAGCGATGCGTGATAACCCATCTTTGAATTTGAGAAGACTTCAAGGGCTTACAAACTCTGCTACACTGATCAGCATACTGCTGCCTATCTGCTTCTAGCCACCCACACGAAAGGGTTTTTAGGGGAGCTTGTATTTCGTCCCATCCTCGGAGACCCAGGGGCAGATAGTGGGGACGAGGAAAAGTCTAAACGGGCGGAAAAATATATGGCACGAAGAAAAGTAAAGAACGGCAAGTTTTTCTGGCACCAATCAGAAGCCAGAACGGCGGCGACCGTTTGGAACTGGTCTGGTAAGACATTGTCCCCAGGGGCTCTTCTCGCCGTTCTTTACTTTTCTTCGTGCCATATATTTTTCCGCCCGTTTAGACTTTTCCTCGTCCCCACTATCTGCCCCTGGGTCTCCGAGGATGATTTCGTCCCTCCCGTCAAACGCCTGCCCAATCGAGAACAACATTAACTTCAGTAAGTGATAAACCTGTTTATCAGGATTAAATACATGTGACGGAATTACAGCGCCATGCCCATGTATATATGCAAGCTGTTGCCAGGTGTGAATCATTATGCGATTCTAGCCAGCTGACGCGTTGAACACGAGAAAAACACTTATTAATTTGCCAAGCACATTGTACCTTCCAAATTCTGGAAGGTTGACCTTGACCGCAGGGTAACCCGATAATTACTCAATCTGCATGAAACACCGGGAAAGCTTTATGACCTCTAATAAATGTTAGACTCAGAACGGCAAAAGTAAGATTTAGTCAGATTTTAGAATACTCCGTGCCCTGCTTAACCTTAGCAAAGGAAAAAAAGAAGGAAAGAGGTAACTCCAGGGTCACGTTTCAGCTGACTCTTCTACACCACCACGAGCTTATGACTCGTGTTTAGCCTGTCAACACCTTATTTCAAAACTGTTGATTGGCCTGCAGTACCACGCTAATAAAACAATGGGTAAGCAATGTTGTTTTCGGTTGCCCAGGCGTTTGTGGGTAGGAACGGAAAAAGAGCTCCCCCAAAAACGCCTTCGAGCGAGGCTAATCTGCTTCAGGAAGACTTGCGCCAACGCCTTTCCAATTTATTCGACGTTTGGGTTTTTCTGCGGCAATTTCCTCACTGTACCAGGGCTCACGTGAACGTGGGGTTACTAAGCGTGTTCTCAGCAATGGAGCATGTGCTTCAACTGAACCTTGCTCAATTCTCTATCATGTTGATTACATAAATCATTCACATTGCATGCAGGTGAGAAGAACAGTGCTGAAACCTTGACATGTTTGCGAAACTCAATTGGGTCAACGCCAAGAATTTTCCGATAGCTTCCGATCGCAAAACGAAGACCCCTTTGGAACCGAAAATTTGTGTAAATAGAGGTTTTTAGTTGCTGTAATACCTCATGAAAAGAGAAACTCAGAATAATCAATAGTTTCTTAGAAAAATAGTTTGAATTTTGGTGACGTCATGTGAAAACCCCTAATTCGTTTTTACCGAGACTAATGTCCACTGAGACTGGTTTAGCTGTAATGGCTAATGCCACCAATTTTTGGATGAAATTTGTAAAGTTGCAATCATTCAAAGAAAGTGACATAAACGAAATTTAATTCTTTTTCGCGACACTTAATGCTTTTAAACTTGGCAGGGATTCTCTACTATGCCATCAATGCAAGGATCATTTAGGGTTATTTATTTCCATAATAAAAACACAACACTTATTGGCGATAATTAAGTGAATAAGTGCTGGATATGGCTACAGACAATGGGAAACTTACTTGCTCTTACAATTTAGCTTGCAAAATGAAGCCAACAAAATTTGTCATCATTTTGGGTATCTGCTGTTGGATTTTTTCAAGAGGTATGACCAATTTTATACAATTTAAGCACAGATAAAATACCAGATAACATAGCAACTGTATAGTAGAGTCCCTATTTTTTTAGCTTTCTGTGGAGAACGAAACTCTGTCGGGAAGTTAGAAAAGTGGGTAAAACTGAATTACAGTATTACTGGGACGGGGGAAGACAGGCGGCTTGAATCGAATTATTGGGGGATTCGAGAAACCGGGGTTACACTTCATTTTGCAAACCATAAGAAGCCTATTTTTCGACAAGTTCTCCTCTGCCTTTAATTGTCCTTTCAGATGTTTTGTTTCGGCACATTCCAATCCAAGGTATGGGTCGCACTTGGGGAAAGTTTTCAGCTTTGCCGGCTAAAACACCACGAAAATTCGAAACCGCAACCGGAAGAGTTGCATTAGTGTGGCTTTGACACATTGACAACTGAAGAGGACCAGATACCAGAAAACATTTTCTCTTCTTCGTCCAACTAATTGTCGAAGAATCGTTTTCCTACATTCCCAGTTTTAGGAGGATGGCACAGATAAAGTGCTTGCCTGCGAAGAATGCATTTTGCTCGCAGAATAACAAGCCAGTCAAGTGCTTGCCCGTGTACACTGTGTGTAGACGGGAACTGGTTCGCCCGCAGTAGATGATTCCCGTAAAAAACTTAAGAATTGGCAAAGGATTATAAGCGTGTGAAGTCCTCGCCTGTAGCGAGTTTTCGAAAAAACCTTAAAATGGTGACGGATAGTAGTAGCCTCGTCCGTCCGGTCTGAAAGTTCGAATTGATCAAGTTTCACTGACAGTCAATGTGGTTCCTATTGTTTAGCTCGAGTTTTCCAAAATCTGCCTGCCTAACCCAAGCACCACGGCGTCTTTGATGTTTTTGCCGATTTTCAAAGTTTTTTCCAACCTGAAAACTTGGGTTCGCACTTAGCAATGTCCACCGATGACAGATTTCTACCGGAAGGTAAACAAATTCTCCCAAAAATTTACATTCTGTCGTTTCATGGAAATTGAAAGCTTTTCCCTTATGAATATATACACCACTAAAAACATATCGGAGCTCGATTTTAGGATGCCTGAGTTCCCACAAGAAAAAAATTGGTGCGATAATCCTCTTTTTAGGGGGTGTTTACATGAGAAAACTCGCACCGGCGCGAGTTTCATACCGACATGACTTTTTGATTTCGTATCGCGTTTACATGATGACTGGGTTATTTCACATATGATCTCGTTATTTGAAGGTACAATTCATGTTGATAAAATGCACGTATGATTCAAAATCGCGAACATTAGACCGATTTCACACCGAAACGGGTGGTCGTTTCGTGTTTACATGATACCGTTGCGAGATTTCGTACTGGAGAGAAATTCTCGCCCCGGTGCGACAACCGGAGTGAACTCACGCCGGGGCGACTCGCGCCGGCATGACTTTTTGTGGTGGTATCATGTAAACAAATGTAGAGCCATGAGAGGGAACCGGAGTGAACTCGTCGCGGCGCGAAAGTCGCCCCGGTGTCATGTAAACACCCCCTTATTATTCGTCGCCGAACTGGGTGACCAATTTTATAATTCATGCGTAGCGTAGTTACAGCAACTCTGTGTTGATTTGAAAATTTTAAAATCGACGCTGTTATCATAAGAGTCTTATCGACGTTTCGGTAACGCTGCCTTCTTCAGTGTACAAGAAGAAGGGGTATTTGGGGTATTTCAGGTACCCTGAAGAAGGAAGCATTGCCGAAACGTCGGTTAACACTCTTAAAATAACATTAACAGCGTCGATTTTACAATTTTCAAATTAACATTGAGTCAGACCAATTTTCTTCCGTATTTGTGATAAACAAACGTTTTTCACATTTATTCAAAACGAAAAAAATTCGGCAAGCCAATTAGGTAGATTTTATTAAAAAGCTAAAAGGAACTAACAAATTTCTGTGATGGGAGCCCGGGGGGGGCACTTGGGTATTTTTGGGTGGGTATGTGCCGCCCCGGACTCCAAATTGGCACCCCATTCTAAAAGAAATTTCCCCTAAAATTGATACCCCGTTTTAGAAATGGGCCATTTTTTTTATACCCCGTTATAGAATTCGCCCTAAAACTGATACCCCGTTCTAGAAATAGAAAATACGCCCGCCCTGCACGCTAACAGGGCGCAACAAGAGTACAACAGTTTGCTTGTTAACACATTGAACCGTATTTTTAAAAGCAATCTGTCCTTGAATAAGTTCAAATGGCTGCTTACAAAACTGGAGCTTTCGTGCGTTCGAAATATTATACCCCGTTCTAGACAACGCCTCTGAAGTGGATACCCCTTTCTAAATCAGGAGCTTCAAAATCACGACCCCGTTGGGCGGCACATACACGTATAGGTAATGTATGGGAGTACCCCCCCCCCCGGGATGGGAGACCTACCATGTCGAGGTCGGTTTGAATTTTGCGTGCGTGGACGCAGCAGCTGGGGTAACCTGAGATCAGGCGTCCTTTTTTGTTTTTTGTTTTTGTTTTTTTTGCTTCTTTGCTTCTTTGGCTCGAGAGGGAAAAAATAACGCCTGATACATTTATTTAACAAGCCGTCAACCGCCCCCTAATTTACATAATGTAACGTCTGCTTGACCTGTCATGTTATTAGACAATAAGCGTTTACCATAAGGGAATCAAATTTTGACGCGAATAATGTCTCTTTTGAAATCAATTTTAGGGAAAAGAAAATTTTTAAGTTCGCCCATGTTCAGATGGCGCTTCCCAACAAAGAAATTTAAATGTGTTGTTTTTGTGATGAAATACTGCTAGCTCAGTAGCTGGAGATGCCGTACCTTTATTTAACAGCTACAAATAATAAAGAATTTACTGGTTAAAGCTCGTTGACTTTGTTCTGTACCGAAAGCAGTGAAAAAAAAATTAGGCTGAAGCACCATATTTCACGAACTGACAGGTGGTGTGAAAGCGAAGATCGCTCAGAATAATTCGCAGGTTTCTGAAGGAAGAATTACAGTCAAGCCAGGTCAAGATTCCGTTCATGAATTGATTATTTGAAAAGTGAACCCGTTTGTCGCTTCTGTAACTTGTAGCCGGTATCAAATTGCATTCAAGTGATCGGTGAATTTTTAGTATACGATGAGATAGAAAATATTTCAATGGATGAAATTTCTATTTAGGCATTCTTCAAATTCAAGAAAACTGAGCCGGCAGAAATTTCATAACGCACTCGCGTGTGTATTCACTGCCGCATTACGCAAGCAAAAATGCAGACTGAAATCAATTAACAACAACTAACGGATGGCGGCATTTTGGCCAATCGAAACGGCGCAAATCATTCGTATTGTTTCCTATCCAATCAGGAAAAAGTCCAGATTCTGGCATTTTTACATGTGATCCGACAAACAAATGTATCATGCCCTCTTCCCGTGAGAGACATAAAGGGCTAATAGGGAGAGGGCATGATCTCAGGCTACAGCTGGGGTAACAAAACAGCCTTGAGATAATGAAGCCTCCATAGGAAGCTGTCACTTTCTTGATTGTGTGAAAGGACCATCACAATGAACGCGTAGTTCAAATCAATTTTAAAAAATCATAAAATATTTTCCGTTCATCATTTCAAGAAAAAAACAAATTATTTGAATATTAGGTGATATAAGCTTTCAACAGGCCTAAATGATTATTAGTTCTGAGAAACAAAAATTAGGCAGTGCAACTACCTTAACTCAGTCTCTGTTTGGTTCCTATTTTTAACGTATCACTCCGCAAATATCATTTTATTTTGCTTATTTCTTTTAGACTGGGGAGCCCAGGCTTCATAAAGCCTTCTGGTTTCTTCTGGGCTCCCTTGCAACCTTACAATTCCTATGTGTATTCTTGTATTGTTTTGTATTTTGGCTAAATAAAAATGAACTGAACTGAACGCCTTGCTAAAGTTTGAAATCTCGGCAACGCGAAACTGCAAACGCGTAACTGCGGTTTGCGGTTTGCGGTTTACCTGATGCTAAAGGTCTCTACTTTAACGGCTTTCACCTTGCCCACTGCGGGTATGTTATTTTCAAAGCGAAACGAAAATAGAGCCTCATCTCAGGTTAATTCAAAATGGGCCATAATAATTCATAATTACTGACATCATTTCTGACTTATTCATCATTGAATGAGACTGAGTATGGTGTGAAGAATTATGCTGATCGAGGAGAATAACAGGACAACAGCATCCGAGATCAGCACATTAATTCTCCACATCATACGATAGCCTCGTGAAACACTGCGTCTCATGTTTGATATATTACTTCTTCTAAACAGATATTTGTTCCTTGATATTAAAAATAGCAGGCCAGTACAGGAATTTCTAAAAATGGTCCTTCCCTTTTTAACTAAGCTATCCTACCCCACCCCCAGTTGCCAGAAACGTTTGGGGTGTAACCCCACTACCCTGAGGGACTTCTTTCCCCTTTAACCCTTCGCCTTTTTGTCGGTCTACGCTACCCACGACCTGGTACCCCGCGACGACCCACGACCTTGTACCCACGACCGACGACCCACGACTAGGTTGTTTTTGTAACTGAAAGTTAAGCACCACGTAGGAAAAGAGTTAAACCGCCATAGGATTTTCTTAGCACACCAACATGGCCGCTGTTTCAATGTTTTGGAACACCAATATGGCCGCCTTGACGTCATGTGAAAACTCAAAGAGACTATGGACTAGACTATGGAAAGAGTATGATTTTCCCACTCAAAAATAAGAGATACATTTTGTTCATTTACCGATCATTTTCTGACGCCGGTTTCCATGTGATAGCTACGATCGTTGAAAAAATAGTTCCAGCGATCGTCGCGATTGATGGTTTCCACCCGCTGCGATTTGTGGCGATCGTTGAGAAGGTATCGAGGGGGCTTGGGTCTGACAACATCGTTCGCGCCATTTCCAAATTCAACACTGGTTAAGCAATAGAAAACGTTTTCCGTGTTTGCATAGCCTGATATAAACAAGAGAGGGGTTGGGAGAATTCGAGACAGTTTTGCATAACTGTCTCGAATTCTCCCAACCCCTCGAGTGTTTATATCAGGATATGCAAACTCAGGAAAAACGTTTTCTATTGCTTTTATAAAATAACTTTCCCCAGAAAAAAGCAAAACTCCTTTGTTAACACATTGATTAAAAGAGAAATTCTTACCAGTCACAAAGTCTTGCACACGAAGCTTGTACGCGTAATCAGTCTTTCCAGAATACGGGTTTTTCTCGCTTAGAATGTCAGCTTAAGCGAAAACAATTGACACACCTTCTTTGTAACGATTTTCCAATTTTCAGCCGACGAAGGAATGGGTAAATAGAGTAAACTTGTCGAGTTTTGAACTCGAAAACGTTTTCAAATTCGTGAATGCGTGATTAGCGCGCGAAAAAACGAAACATCTTGACGTCAAAATCATGTTTACATACTCTCGTGCAAACACTTCTCTCGGCCAATCAGAGCGCGCGTACTATCTTAGAGTTGAACAACGTCTGCGCATGTGCACAGACGGGAGAGGTCTGGGATCTAAACTAGTATCGTTCAAAACATCCTTACATTTTGGCGATTTTTAAGGTGGATTCTGAATATTTAAGGCTCCTATTTAAACTAAAGGTGGATTATTTCATACTTTATTTAATTCTCGTTTCTACCTTTGTAATTTTTCTTCTACTTTTTTCTACGAACAAAAGAAGACGCACGAACGAAGCCGCGAACAGTTCTTTCATTCGAATGTGTACATGTTCAAGCGTAACAGAAATCAAAGACAGACTATTAACATGTAATCCGTTCTGAGAAATCGTTCGGACATCGGATATTAGTATCAGTATTAAACGTACATTTTGACATCCTTTATTTTTCTTTGAATAATCGCCTTTGAGTTAGTTCTACTATAAAAACTGTAAGAACACAAAACAATTACTGAGATTTCAGTAGTTATTAGAGGATGCTTTACCATTCAATTTCACCCCTGATTAATTTCTGTCATTTCCTGATTAACCCTGTCCCCTACCCACTTAGTACAAAAATGACAGAAATTAATCAGGGTTTTTTTTCATTTTTTCCCAAAATATTCTGACTCAAAAAAATTAAAAACCATGATTAATTTTGTAAACTGTGTGGAAATTGTGGAAAATGACAGAAATTAATGGCTCGCCCTGCGGGCTCGCGGAAATGACAGAAATTAATCAGGGGTGAAATTGAATGGTAAATCATCCTCTAATAACTACTGTTGAGGAAAAGAGTAAGGCAACTTCACAAATGAATTGCCTTTCACAGAAAAATTTCACAAATGAATTGCCTTTCACTGAAAAATTACACAATTGTGAAGTGAAAATGTGAAGCTTTTAATTGGTTGAGAAAAACGTATGATGTCAATGCAATCTATTGTTTTCCATGTAAACTTGAAGTTATTTTTGGTGAGATCATAATCTGAATGAGTAATCAGGGGATTTCCCCAACAAAAATAATCTAAACAAATACTAAAATGGGGTACGATCACTTTTTTAATTTTATTAAAGATGATTTAGTTGATCCAAATAATGCTTTTATACAAAATGTGGATAATTTTCTGTTTTGTATTTATTTTAATTACTTTAACAGATATAACAGTGAAATTAAGGAAGAAAGAAATAATGTTTTAGAAAATTTTTTCAGGAATATTAAAACTTCATTGATGAGTAAAGGTGTATCTATTGGTAATAGTATGTATAAATTGATAGATTTACAATTTAAAGGTAGAAAAATGAATTCTACCGAAATGCAGATTAACTTAATTTTATATTGCATCTTGGTAAATGGGTTGAATAAAACAAAAGGGATAAAATTTAAATATATTAAGAAGAAATTGTACCCTTTAATAAAAATATTAAAAGAGATTTTTTGTGAATTTGATAAGAATGAAATACACAAAGAAAGAACCTTTATTTTTCCATTAAGGTCGCCTAATGGTACTGATAATGAATTTTATATTATTAATTATAAAAAAGATTTGCTAGAAAGATCTTTTGGTTGTTATGATGGTATTTGTTCTTCTGATGACGATATTTTTGAAGATTTTTTTAATGGAGAATATGATAGAGATGAATATAATTATCATAAAGATTATGATATAAAGACTATGTTTTTACATAATAATAATAATAAAGATGAAGAAGATGAAAGGAAATCTAAATATTACAGTGTTGTTTTAGATGAATCTTTACATGAAGGAGAAAAAGAACATAAACTTTAAAAATGCAGTTGTCAAGTTACGTTCGTCTCTCACCAGAAAATATTATTTTTAAAGAAGCCAAAGAATTCAAAGTAAACTATTCTATGTCGTCAATACATTCCAGAGTTCCCTAGCAATTTCAATTGCTGAAAGTAAACACAAAATCTATTTTCAGTTTTGCTGGTTGTTAGGGAACTCTGGAATGTAATCTATTGTTTTTCGTGTAAACGTGAAGTTATTTTTGATGAGATCATAATCAGGGGGTTTCCCTTCAAAATAATCTAAACAAATACTAAAATGGAATATCTAAGCCCTGAGGACAAAGATTTTATAGTTGATGATGGCTATAAACATGATGAAGATCCTGATTATGTTCCTGAGAAAGAGGAATCATCCGATGATGAAAAATATGTTGTAAAAGGAAAAGATTTTCAGAAATTAAGCAAAAAGGCTAAAAAACTCGGCGCCGAATCTCTTGATTATTCAAAGCGGAAAAATGACAAATACGTGGTCAAGCTGCCAAGTGGAAAGAATTTGCATTTTGGCTCGTCGCAATATCCAGACTTTTTAATTCACAAAGATAACGAGCGAAAAGAAAAATATCTTTCTCGGGCAATGAAGATAAAGAATAAGAAAGGTGAGTTGACTTATGAAAATCCCGAATCGGCTAATTTTTGGAGTGTTAATCTGCTCTGGTCGGGGAAGTAGAATATTTGATCCAAGGATGTTTTAAGTCTTAAAACAATTTTTTTTCAAGACTTTACTAATGTGAATCAGAAAAATAATGAAATTTAAAAAAATAAAAAAAACCAATAAATAAAGATGGCCACTGATCTAACTAATCTTTCTATTTCAGAGCTAAAAAAAATAAAAAAAGATATAAAAAAAGAAATCAAAGCTGATTATAAGAAAAAGTTGATTGATGATATAAATAAACTACAAAAAGTAAGAGACAAAATTAAATTCAAACCAAAACCAAAACCCAAAACATTTGAAGAGTATTTCCAGGATTGTATAAAGAATAAAACAATACCTCCAGATACTCCATCTTATCTGCGTAAAGCACTTGAGAGAGCTCTCAAGGAATATGACCAAGGAATAGAAAAAGAGAAATCATCTTTGGAAGGATTTGCTAATAAATACGTAGTAAAAGGTAAAACTGATATTACGCCATTCGAGTTTTTCAAATCCAAGGCTGCTTATTTAAAAGAGTTTCTCAGGAACTATCGAAATATTAAAGTCAGATTTGTATTAGTTTGCATGATGGAACAAATGGGAAAGTCAAGTGATGGAAAGTTAAGTCTTACTATTCAAGATAAAGCATATTTTAATTCTGAAACACATATCAATCTTGAATCAACTGATGTAAAAGAAATACTGACTAAAGTTATTCGCTCCATAATTGAAAAAATTACTATTTATCAGAAGAATGGAAGTGGATGGTATTTTAAGGAAATAGTACATCTTGAGATTCATACTGTCGATTACAATCCAATGAGGGGTTCATCTTATATTCCCCTTCCAGATTGGATAATGCGAAAGAAAGCGATAATAAGCATTCGAAACAAAGATGAGAAATGCTTTTTATGGTGCGTATTGAGATACCTTTATCCAAGAGACCGTAATGATTTTCGATTGACAGATTTGAAACAAAAAGAAAATAGTTTGAATACAAAAGGAATTGCTTTTCCTGTCGGAGTAAAAGACATTTCAAAATTCGAAAAACTCAATCCAGATCTCCCAGGAATAAACGTGTTTTCAGTAAATGAGAGAAACACGTTTTACCCTCTCCGAATGGCACAGAGAGATCCTCAGAAAACAATTGACCTGTTCCTATTTGAGGAAGATGGTAAATACCATTATTCTCTTATCAAAAGTTTTTCAAGATTATTCCGATCTCAAATAACATCGAGAACGAATGGGAAAATACACATTTGCAAGAGATGCTTTACCCATTTTTCAAAGGAAGAATTATTTCAGCGTCATATTAAATATTGTTCGTCCAATGAATCAGTTGTTGTAAAAATGCCTCCAAAAAATAGTAATCTTGGTTTTAAAAATTATTTTAAAAAACTTCCAATCCCTTTTGTAGTTTATGCTGATTTTGAATGCTTTACCAAATCTATAGAAACATGTAATCCCAATCCAACTGATTCTTATACTATCGATTACCAGAAGCACGAACCATCAGGATTTTGTTTTTATATAAAAGGAATAGTTTCTAATATTTTTAAACCAATCACTTTTACAAAACAGAAAGAATCAGATAACATTGCAGAAATATTTGTTTCAAAACTTGCAAAAATAACACAAAAACTTTACGATGATTTTTATCGACATCCACGACCTCTAAGATTAACAGAAGAAGAACAGAAATCTTTCAAAGAAGCTAAGATCTGTCATATTTGTTCAGGTGTTTTAGATGATGATAGAGTTCGTGATCATTGCCATTTCACCGGTCAATATCGTGGAGCTGCGCATAACAGCTGCAATCTACAGTGTCGAAAACCATTGATATTGCCAGTGATATTTCACAATCTTCAAGGATATGATGCGCATTTGTTCATAAAACAACTTTCAGGTATCCAAGGTGAGTTAAACTGTATTCCATCAACTGAGGAAAAGTATATTTCATTTTCCAAAAAGATAAAAGTTGATGAGTACAAATCTAAGCGTACTGGAGAGATGGTTTCTTTGAATTTTGAGATAAGATTCATTGATTCGTTCAAGTTTCTTCAAACCAGTCTTGCTAATCTTGTTGGAAACTTGCAACCGGATGATTTTCAAAATACAAAAGAAATAATGAAAGACAATGTAGATCTTCTTACTCGAAAAGGTGTTTATCCTTATGACTATGTTTCCTCAATAGAAAAACTATCTGAAACACAACTTCCTCCCAAAGAGCAATTCTATTCAAAATTGAACGATGAAGATATTTCAGATGATGATTATCAACATGCACTCAATGTTTGGAATACATTCAAATGCCAAACAATCAGAGATTATCACGATCTTTATCTCAAGTCTGATGTATTGCTTCTGGCAGATGTATTTGAAAACTTTAGAAAAACATGCTTGAAACATTATAACCTAGATCCAGCCCATTACTATACATCTCCTGGTCTGGCTTGGGATGCTTGTCTCAAGGAAACGGGTCAACAACTTGAATTGCTTAATGATTACGATATGCTGATGATGTTTGAAAGAGGTATCAGAGGTGGGATGACGCATATTTCCAAACGATATTCAGAAGCGAATAACAAATATATGAAAGATTACGATCCCGATAAGCCTTCTAAATTCATTCAATATCTTGATGCAAACAATCTTTACGGATGGGGGATGACACAATCACTTCCTACGGGAGGGTTTAAATGGATGACTAATCTCACAAAAGATAAAGTCAAGAATATTCTTGAGAAAACAAATAGCAGCATGAATAATTCATTCAAGAGAGGTTATATATTCGAGGTTGATTTAGAATATCCCAAAGAACTTTGGAAATCACACAACGATTATCCTCTTGCACCGGAGAAGATTAAAGTAGGGGGAGTAGAGAAACTTATTAGTCATTTTAAACCGCGTAAAAATTACGTAATACATTATCGAAATCTGAGGCAATGTCTTGAATTAGGTTTGAGGTTGACAGCTGTTTATCGAGGAATTTCTTTTAATCAGAGTCCTTGGATGGCACCTTACATCAGAAAAAATACAGAACTTCGTAAAACAGCGGCAAACAGCTTTGAGAAAGACTTTTTCAAGTTAATGAATAATTCTGTGTTTGGAAAGACCATTGAAAACATTCGGAAAAGACAGAATGTGTTACTGGTTGATAATCGAGCAAAAGCTGCAAAATTAACATGCCGACCAAACTTCGATAGAGCGACTATTTTTGATCGAAATTTGGTTGCGATTCACTTGAAAAAGACCGAGGTATATTTTAACAAACCGGTGTATGTTGGCCAGGCGATATTGGATCTATCAAAGCTGTTGATGTTCGACTTTCACTATAATTACATTCAAAGAAAATATTCATATAAACGAGTAAAGTTATTGTTTACTGATACGGACTCACTAATGTATCAGATAAACACTGACGATTTTTATGCGGATATTTCAGAAGATGTCAGGATCAAGTTTGATACTTCAGATTATCCACCAGATCACAAATCAGGAATACTGACAGGAGTAAATAAAAAAGTGATTGGGATGTTTAAGGATGAAGTCGCTGGTAAGCAGATAACACATTTTGTCGGACTTAAACCTAAACTTTATTCTTTCAAATTAGAAGATTCAAGTACTACCAAAAAAAGCAAAGGGATAAAAAAAAATGTTGTGAAAAAGGGAATCGATTTTGAGGATTACGTTTGGTGTTTGTTTACGGGCGAAAAACAGATGAGAAAGATGAATATTATAAAAAGCGAGAATCACGAAATTTATAGTAAGGAAGTTAATAAGTTAGCTTTGAGCGGAGATGATGATAAGAGAAAGGTCTTAGAGGACAAAGTAAATACGCGGGCTCTAAGATGAAAAAATTAAGATTTATAATTTTTCAATTATAAATCATGGTGGTATTATAATTTATAAAATGTTTAAACTAATAATAAAATGTCTTATTCTGAGGAGGAAATAAAAAAATATTTAGATATAATTCGTAATTACACCAAACCCCAAGAAAAGGAAATTGATCGAAAAACAAAATGTTGGAATTGTAAAGAATCTGATTTTGAATTGGTTTCTGGTTTCAAAATTTGTGCAAATTGTGGATCTCAGAATGAACGATATCTTGGCTATTTTGATAAAAGAGATTTCGATCGATTGGTATTTCGTAAGAAGAGTGTTTACCAGCGTAAGTATCATTATGAGAAAAAAGTCAATCAAATTTCTAAAAGACTAAAACTTACTGAAGATGAAAAGTATGATTTGTTTAAGAAATTAATGGAAATAGACGGCGGCGTCTTGGAAAAATTAAATAAACAATTCAGTCGAAAAAGAACTATTAATATCGTGTTTTTAATGAAAAAAATGTTAGAAGAAATGGAAAATGAAAAGTATAAATTAGTTGATCTGAATATTGGAGACCAAACTCAGGAGAATTATCGAAAGTGGTGGAAAAGTTACAAATCACTCAAATAACGCCTCTGTGAAAACACCAGTAAATGATCCCGGTCAAATAGCCAAGTACTTCAGATTTGAATGGAGAATTGACAGTATAAACACAACCTCGGCCAAGATGGTAATGTTTCCAAAATTCTCGAAAAGCAAGATTGAATATTAGATGATTGGATATTATTGACGAGTTTGATTTGCAACTGTGTCTGAAGTTAGATAGTTTGTAAAGAATTTGATTAAAGTCTAATCTTTGAGTAAAATATTTTATATACAAATATTGATAAACCAAACATGCTTTAATAAAGTTATCATCGTAAAATTTTGTTTTAAAAGATGGAAAGTAAAAGTTAACATAAGCCACTATTGAGTCTAACATCTTTTATCTATCTTTAGATAAAAGATGAAAAATAATATTACAAATTATTTAAAATAAAATCTTTTTTATATATAAAAAATCTTTTTATAAATTATATTTTGTAATAATCTTTATCTATTGGATTGGAATAATATTACTATTGTTTCTAACATCTATCTAAGTTTTAGATGAAAAATAATATTACAAATTATTTAAAATAAAATCTTTTTATAATATAAAAAAACTTTTTATAAATTATAATTTGTACAAACCTTTTTCAATATTATTTTTTATTTTATCTTTGATTACTTTTACAACATTTAAATCATTTGGATTAGAATATTTAAATGAGTATTTATTGCCATTTAATTTCGACGTTGCTGTTTTCTCTGTCCTTCTGCGATCAGTTTAATCGAGCCACTATTGATCTGAAGTGATTTGGATGCCTGATATATTGAGTTAAAAAATTTATTATCACCAGTTGTCAGATTAGTTGCTATTATTTTTCTGGATTGACATTCTGGATTGGAGGATTCATTAATAACTCTTTTTAAGTTAACTGGTCTGTTATTTAGCTTATCTCCGTCAATGTGAATTATTTTAAAGTATTTATTTGTTTCCTCGTTATTAGAGGCTTCCCAAATAAACTCATGTTTTAGCAAGCTAATCGGGTTTTCTCCTCGAGGTCTGATTGAGATTCTAATGTAACCGTTCTTAGATGGTTTATTACCAAGTTCTTTTCCTGTTCTTGAGTTATAAACACCACCGTTATCAGTTGTGAAAAAATTAGGATAAGACGGATGAGAATATCTAATCATTGAAAAAGATTATTACAATTTATATTTAATCAATTTTATTTTTAAGTAAAAAATAAAATTTTTTATTTATATTATGTAATAATCTTTTTCAAATATTTTTTATTGTATTTCTTTGAAAATCTGTCTGCAATAGGAGACTGATCAATTATCATTTCATCTATCAATTTCATTCGATCGATAAACTCTTGTTTGTTAAACTCATCCCCTCGGAGAGCTGATCGCAGTTCAACCAATACTTTCTCATAAGTTGTAAATGCTATTTGTGACATTTCAATCTTTTTCTTGTAATTCTTCATTTTTGAAATACTACTCACAATCACTCCAAGACCATTGATAACACCCAGGATTATTGGATTGAGTGTTATTCCTCCAGCAATAGTTCCTATCACAACTAATCCTCCTCCAGACAGAGTAAGTGTTTCATCAAGAATTTTGTATCTTTTAAAAGATTTCTTAAAACACCAGTATTTCTTGTGATAATGTTTATAGAAATCTTTGAGAGTTTTGATGTCTGATTCTGATAGTGTGTTATCAATGTGATTAAATTCAAACAAGTCCTTCATTTATTTATTTAGAGTATATAACTACCATTTAGTTTCTCTTGTATCATTATCCTTTTAAATGGCTCAGAGTCAAAGTCGTAAAAATTAGGAGAAAACATAATTTTGTTCATAATTCCATCTTCAGTTGTAAAGTCAAAATCTTGATTAGGTACGTAATTAGCGTTATCTATAGTTAATGTTGAGCTGTAGTTACTTAAGTTAGCTTTTGTAACAATTGTATCAACACTATGCGCCAACCATAAAACAATTTTTTTTCCATTAAAACTATTTGGTAAACTAAAAAATTGTCTTTTACTAGAGGTAAGTAAAGTTAAATAACCAGCAGCTTTAGTATAAGTTAAACTCATTAAATTTTGGTTATTTTGTTTATTTTTCTTAACTAAAGCAAAATCTCTATTATCCCAATGATAAAAAACCATGCACAAGGTAAAATTTCTAAAATTATCAGAGGGATTTAAACTAATAGTGTAATTATTAATATTTAATCCTTCTTTATTGATATTACTTATGTCTTTATTTGGTATAGTAATACTATTTAAACTATGAAAGTGATTTAAGCCACTAATTATAATACCAGATGCCCCTCTTTTTAATTCATAATTATTTGCATCAGCAAAATCATAAAATTCTTTAAAATATTGCCTATAAACATGGTTTACCGTAAAAGGAATTAACTCTTTTACCATTCCTACTGTTGCAGCACTACTATTCAGATTTCTATTGAGAGCAATGTTCAATATACTTTTATTATTTGCGTTAATGTCAACATTGTACTTTACTTGTGTTCTATAAATTTCAAATGATTTATGATAATCATAAACTTTATCTGGGTCGATATTGCTAACTTTACTCATAATACCATAAGCAATCATGTAAACTCCAGAAAACTGTAATGGATACACAGCCAGATCATTTCCATTATTTGGAATATTAACCAAAATGTGAATAAAAAACCTGCTTCCAGTTGTCAACTTCTTGAAATTAATAATGACTCTATGATAATACATAAATTGTGTTTGGCTTTTTGAATCGGTGAAACTATGTTGAAGTTTTTTTACACTAACATTTCCAAGTCTGAGGCCTTGTGATGTGTTGTCGTCAACACTTATCTGGGTTTTATGCCATAGTAAATAATCAGTGTTAAGTATTTCTAAACAAAGGGTATAGTCAGCTCCTCCAACTAATCTGTAAAAATTAAGTCCCATCTTATACTTATAACCACCTTGAAAATTCTTTAATATATTCGTATAAAGAACTCTTGTATTATATTCGTGAAAGTTTCCTTTTAAAGTTGGTAAGTATGTTATCTTTTTTGGTATAAAACTAGTTCTATTATCTATTTCATCTGTCCATTGAGATGGACTTGACATCAAAAAAGCAAACTCATCTTTGTAATGACTTGGTTGAACTTGAGTTTGGTGTAAATTACCGTCAACATACTTTTTATTTACCGCATCATTATCTGAAGTTGGATCTTCAAGATTAATTATTTTATGTCCACCGATATTAAGATCTGAAGTCATGGTGATACTCCCATCTTTTTTAAAGAAAGAACTGAAATCTTGGTTAGATATGCTATCATCCACATACTTTTTGGTAGTAGCATCTGTGTTGTTTGTTGGTGTAATAAGATTAATTATTTTTTTATTATTCATGTTCATATGATTAGTCATCATATTTGATCCATCAACGTGAAGATAAGCTAAATCACCGTAAGCTAATGGTATTGGTTGTTTGGTACCAGTTGGATTTGGAATATTAATTATTCTTTTGTTATTCATATCCAAATTTCCAGTCATTTGTCTTGTTCCATCCAATTTCAAAAAGACACTGCCATCAACTTTGGAGTCGTCTACATATTTTTTATTTGCAGCATCATCATTGTTTGATGGTGTTTTGAGTTTTGTAATTGAGAATTGACTTTTCATATCAATGTTGGAATCTACTGTTATTAATGATGTTTTTCCACCGCCAGAATGGGTATCAACATATTTCTTGGTTGCTGAATCAGTGTCTGATGTTGGTGTTCCAACATTTGCCAATTTTTTACTAACCATATCATAATTTCCATCTGAAGTGAGATTAAAACCTACACCTGGAGCTCCTTGAACTCCTTTGGCAAATTGATAATGATTAGAAGAGTGTTCATTAAATATTCCCATCTTATTTATTGTTTATATAATCAGTAAAGTTTTTTGAAATGGTTTTCTTTGGTTTATTAACATAAAGAAATGAGAATGGTTTTTTAGTTGCCTCTTTATACACATTTTTATCAACTCCCAATTCAGATGATATTCTGTTTGCTTCTCTGGAAGATGGAAATTCGTATAAACAGTAGTGTGAACAATTCAATCGAATATCTTTTGGAGTTTTATAAAATGATTGACTCAGATAAATCACTGAGCAATTTTTATGTCGGCCTTGAATAAAATAATCAACGATTTGTCTCTGATTTTTATCACAGACATAATCATCAAATATCACAAGTTTTTGATTGTCTTCATAACTCATTTCTTTTACTGGAGTTATTTCATCATTACTCACATTAAGTATTTCATAGCCGAGTTTATGCGACATCTCTCTCATTTTTTGCATCAATCTCTTATATTTATCCTGCTCCAAATTTCGAGCATAAAGATAAATCTCATCATAACAGAGTAATGGTTTCATTAACATGTGATAAAGCAAATTAGTTTTACCACTTCCACTATTTCCACAAATCAACATTCGGAATGTATCTGATGGCATGTAAGGAAACAACTGCTTGAATTTTTTATCTCTGTTATCATTGATATCATAATTTGGTATCTCCATTTTATATAATAAATATATAAATGGATATTGAAGAAATAAAAAAATATTCTAAAAATAAGATTGAAGCTGATGATCTTATTAAACAGGTGAGACAACGAATAAAAGAAACTACTTGGGAAAAACAGAATCTGAGAGAAGGATTTACTGAAACATTCCGGCCTCTGATTTCTCAGTTTGAAGATCCTGGAAAAGATTCTAAAACACAAAATATATTTACTCAAAACCAAAAAATGTTGCAAAATCAGTTGGCTCTTACGGAAGGTCTCAAAGCCAATCAAAAAGCCATTACAGATGGATTTAGTCAGTTTGAGCGATTGGCTGATATGCAAGAGTTACCTGGAATAGGAGCTATTGAATATGGAGAAGATGATAAAGACGATCAAGCTCGAGCTCCTTTACCAAAAGAGGATAAAACTCAAGCTCCTTTACCAAAAGTGGATAAAACTCAAGCTACTTTACCAAAAGAGGATAAAACTCAAGCTCCTTTACCAAAAGTGGATAAAACTCAAGCTACTTTACCAAAAGAGGATAAAGCTCAAATAACAATAACTAAAGATTATTTTGATAGATTTTTACTTGATAAAAAATCACAAGATACACTAATAGAAAATGGTTTCGATATTAACCCTTCTTATTATTTTGATAAAAATACAAATATTAAAGAACTTGATAATTTAATCAATAATGTTAAATCAGATTTAGGAGGTCTTCATGAAGAACTTAAAAACATAGCATCTTTTCCAATAAATGAAAAAGGGTATTTAATAGCTGTATCTACAGCAACAAAAAAAGGCCCTACTTTAAAAACACAAGAAAAAATAGAAACTTTCAATATAATAAGCGTATATTTAAAAAATTTAATTGATCTTTTGGAATTTAGAAACCAAACTGGTTATGGAATGTTTTACAGCAACCCAGAAGAACTACTTCATAGATTTGAATTACTCTATGGATCACTTGTTGCAGGAAACAATGGTGTGCTGCCTGAATACATTCAAATAGCTCATCGACTTAGGGATCTCGGGATCCTGTCTAATAACCAACTTAATACACTCCTTAGAAAAGTTATCTAGATATATTATAAATGAATGAAAGTGCTATTCATATTTCATCTGTTAAAAGAGAAAAAATAGGAGTAAACAAACCTCATGATTTCTTGGTTAAATTTAATCCTCCTTTGAAACTTGACCCACAATTTAAGCATTTTCTCGCCTTGGATAGGTTATCGATGACTTATTCTTGGTACAACATCAGAAGTAGTTATGGAAACAATAAAATCAAATACACCCATGATGGAACAACATAGCAAACTATCACCTTTTCAGATGGAATGTATTCTTACTCAGATTTGAATGATTACATTCATCAGTACATGGAACAAAAGTCGCATCACACAACAGACTCCAAGGGTGAGAAGAATTACTCAAAAAATCTGTCTTTCATTCTCTCCACCTATCGAGTACTGGTAACACTTGAGGGAAGTTATCAACTTGATCTGAGAGGAACAGATTTTGGAGAACTCATCGGATTTGAAAAGAAACTTGTGACTAAAACTGAGTATGGAACACGACTTCCAAATATTACAAAATCGATTGACTCCCTTAACATAAACATAAGTGCTATAAAAGATTCTGTTGTGAATGGGGTAAATACAAACACAATTGCTGTTATTCCAACTGATAATTTGACAAGGTCTTTTCCATTCACTTTTGAACCAAGGAGGACACTGTACTGTCCTGTAAGTTCTAATACTATTTCTGAAATGCACATAACAGTAAATGATTCACTCGGTCAACCTATTGACTTGAATGGTATTGATTGGTTTATGACATTACTACTTCGCCATACTGAAGATAGCAATGTTGTATAATTATATAAATAAAATGATGCGACAATCAGAGTTTAAAAAAAAATATGACCCTGATACAGGAAGATATACACGAAAACATATATATGGAGAAGGAATAATGGATTCAGTAAAATCTTTTCTTGGTAAAAAACCAACAAAAAAAAAGGTAACATTTACTCCGCCTCCCAAACCAACCCCTTCCAGCGCAACCAAAAAGGCTGGTGACAAAATAGTAAAAATGCTTTCTGGAGAAAAACCACCGTCCCTTAAAACAAATAATCGACAAATGACACAGCAAGAAATCAATAATAGAGTGCTACAAATTATGACTGGATCTGGAAAGAAAAAATAATATAATCTAATTATTAAAATGAAGTCTTTTAGAAACCCAAAATATCTTGAAAGATATGAAGATGTTGTTTTTGACCTTGAACAACCTATTAATATTGCCCCAGCAAACAACACCGACCAAGTTAGAAATAATCTTAAATTCATTGCTGACAATTCAGGTGAAGTCACTCCATTTGATTGGTATAATGCTAGAATAGCACTGGATTTTAAAGTTGAGCAACGTGATGGAACTGATTTTGTAATTGGTGCTAATGTATTTGATGATGAACTTACTCATGATAGATTAGCGCAAATTATTGCATATGAAGCTGACCAAATGGGAATAGTAAATGGTGCTAATTCTTTTATTTCAAGATTATCTGTGTTGGCAAATGGAAAAGAACTTTATCAGTGTAATTACGCCAATCATAGTGTAAATATAAAAAATTTGCTTGAGTATAATAAATCATATGCTGATAGTGTGGCAACAAATGAATTTTATTTTCTTGATACTTCCACAAGTGCTAATAAAAATAGATTTACTAGAAGAAGTGTTACTCATAGACAAAATGGAGCTGACCCTGGTGGAAATGAAGCAGGTCTTATGTTAGATAACACTCCTGCATCATATAATGAAGGATTTGCAAAACGAAAAGCTCTGCTTGGAACTTCAAGCACAGTACACTGTGAAATTCCTCTCAATAGATATTCATTCTTTGAGGCACTTGAAGACAAATTACTTCCAAACACTAAAATCGAAATAAACTTTGAGACTGGAAAAGATGATAATCTTATATGGAGGACTGGAGGAAATCGTTGCCGAGTAGTCATTACCCGTCTTCAACTGTTTGTGCCTCGATTAATATTCAATTCAGAAGGAAATAAGTTTTATATGAGTGAGTATCTCAAACCTTACAAATGGACTTATCTCAATGAAGTTATTGAATCTAACCTGGCTGGAAACCAAGCTGTTGGTAATTTTAGAATTACAAACGGAATTTCAAAACCTCGGCATGTATTTGTTTTTATTATCAATACTCCAAATATTGAATCACAGACAGCAAATCCATTTTTATACAATACTTTCAGCGTTTCCACAAATCCTCGAACTCTAAATAGATGTTATCTTGAAGTTGGAAATGGAAATGAATACCCTGATATTGCTTACAAGCCTTCATCAGATCCTTCAAGAGTTTTTAGAGATGTGATGTCTTATGTTTTTGCCAACAATGATTTTCAAGGTGGAACACTTCTTAATAGACAAAATTTTGAGAATATTTTCCCGTTTGTGTATTTTGATTTGACAAAGCAGAAATTAGATATAAAGGACGGAGTTACAAAACTATCTTTTCATTATGAGTTATCTGGAGCGACTGCTGCAAATTATAATATTTACGCTCTTGTGTTACATGAGAGAGAAGCAGAAATAGAACAACAAAGTGGAAAACTACTTCTTAGAGCTTGAGAAAAAAATTAATATAACTTAATATATAAAATGACAACTTATATTGAATACGGGGTAAAGCTTTCAGATGGTCAAAAATCAAAACTATTGAGTGCAATTCAAAATAAATCGCCAATAACCCTTCGATTAAAACATTCTCATCTTAAAGGGTCTGATGAGTTAATGTTGACCCAAAGACAGATTGAAAAGATAAAAAAATCACTTGCAAATGGAACAGGATCAGACTTGAAAATAAGTAAAACACAGATTACACGATCAGTAAAACGTGGAGGAAACTTATTCACAAGTCTGGCAAGACTTGGTTCAAAACTTCTTCCCCTTGCAGTAAAGGGAGTTTCAAAAGTTGCTCCTGCACTGGCTACTGGAGCTGCAAATGCATTTGGAGAAATAGGATTAAAAAAACTGTTTGGACGAGGTATTTCAATTCCAAAAAAGTTTTTCCCATTTTTACCTCCTTTTGCTAATGAGTTTACCAAAGCTCAAATAGATCAGATTAACAAAGTTTTCAAGACAGGAGGACGATTGGTTATTAAACCAACTCAAAAACAAATAGAAGGTGGATTACTGGGAACACTTGCATCTATTGGAATTCCAATGGCAATTAGTCTGCTTCCAAAGTTGTTTGGATCTGGTTTGCAGGTTGATAGGGGATCATCTAGTAATACGAGAAGTGTTTATGTTCCACCCACACAAGGAGAGGGTTACTATCCACCTCCCTTTATTGGAACTTGGGAAAATCCAATAGGAGCGGGGGTAAAAAAAAAGGCAAAAAAAAAGTCCAAAGGCAAAGGTATTCTACTGGGAAAAAACAGCCCATTCAACTCAATTCCCATAATAGGCTCCATTTTGTGATTAAACCCCTTTCAAACTTTGACTTGATGGAATGGGTAAAAAAACTTGGCCTGAGACATTTCAGAGGAATTTACAGTCGAGACCGTTTGCCAAATAAGATAAAAAAAGAATGTGGAATAATAAATCTTGATGATATCCAAGGACCTGGCACACATTGGGTTTGCTATAGAAACCTGGATTCAGTCGTCGAGTACTTTGATCCATTTGGTCTTATAATGCCGAATGAGGCTTTAAAGTATTTCAGGTCTTCTGGAAAACAAATTATTTATTCGATAGACGAAATACAAAATCGCAACACTGTTCTCTGTGGTTATTGGTGCCTTTACTATTTGTTTGAGAGACAGAATGGAAAAAGTATTCTTGATGTAATACACAATCCTCATTTTGATAATGATAATAGTGATTTTATAAAAGAATACTTTGGAGGATAGATAAAGATTATTACAAAATATAAATTAAATAAAAGTTTTTTATATATAAAAAAGATTCCTTGAATAATAATTTGTAATAATATTTTTCAAGATTAAATATAAAAGATAGATAAAGATTATTACAAAATATAAATTAAATAAAAGTTTTTTATATATAAAAAAGATTCCTTGAATAATAATTTGTAATAATATTTTTCAAGATTAAATATAATTTTATATTTAATCTGAATCCACTGGTGAATCCTTCAACTTTTTAACCTTCTCAACTTTTTTTTCCAATTCTTTAACAGTATCAACTATGGAATCAAATTTTGTGTAAATATCAATAAGTCTAAAAAGTTTCTTCTTTTTATCAGATTTTATTTTCAACCAAGAATAATCTCCTTTTCGTATTTTTTCCCACATCTCACATTCACCAACCATTAACACTCTAGAAAGATCTACATTTTTACTCCGGAGATTCTCAAACTCATCATTTATTTTTGTCCTTATTTCTTTCTCAAAATCTTTGATAGTTTCAACATCTATATTTTTTTCTATCTCAGAAAAGAATTTAGCTTCCATTTATCTTTAGTTTATATTAAAATGATTCACTTTTACCACCCTTCTTAATAAATCAGATTTATCTTTCATTTCCATTAAAATCTCAAATATTTTACTGAATCGTCCATCATTTTCCAATCTTGCAATATTAGCATATTCATAACTCTCGTTTAACAAATTATATATCTTCTCAAGTTCACTTTTTACAAAATTAGCCCTTGTTGACATTTTATCTAAACATTATACTAAATGAAAGAATCATATTGCATTAAAGATAAAATGGTAACTCCTTGCACTGAGCCAAGTGGTTACCAAAACGATAAAAGAGGAAGAAAGCAATTCTTTTGTCATTGCGCTGTTTGTGGAATAAAAAAAGTAAGATATGTTAAAATGACCCAAACTGGAGCTGGGGGAAAGAAAAGAAAAACTAAAAAGAAGACAAAAAACTAATAAGCCCGTCTGAGAAGGCGGGCAAGAAAACTGGAGGAGATTTATTTGACACTGTTGTTGGGACAGCTGCAGATGCATTCGTTGAACATGCTCTTCCTTGGATGGGGAAAAAGGCAGTCGAAATGGGACGGTATGGAGCAAGTGAATTAATGAGAAATAAAAAACTACAAAAAAAGGCTGTAAATTATGGGATTAATAAATTGACTCCAATTGTTCAAGATAGTGTTGGATCGGCAATGGATCAACTATCAACCAAAGTTAGACCCAAAAAGAGATATAAAACTAATAGACCCGATTTGGATGGAGCTGGAATTGATCCAATGACTGTTGTAAAAAAAGCACCGGATATTGCTATGAAAACATCTCAAGAATTAATACCATCTTTGAAACCAGTTTATGATCGATATAAATCTGGTGATATCATAAAATCAGCTTTTGGATCAGATCATGGTGTGACTTCTGGTAAATTCTGGAGAAGACCAACAGCAGCTGAAGAAGCCAAGATGGGAATAATAAAAAAAGGTTCTAATCCTGAATTATTTTTTAAGTTTGAAAAACCTTCTAGAAGAATGAAAAAGTCAAGATTTTTTGAAAACAATCCAGAAGCCCTGGCAGATATGAATAATATCATTTCATCTAATCCTGATACATGGCCTCAGTTATTAAGAACCAAATATCAGATTATTATTGATGATCACTTCTGGGAAAATAATCCTCTGACAAGTTTTGGAAGTGGAGTTGATATTCACAAATGGATAGGAAAACTCCCAAAACCAAAAGCAGGATGGACTCCAGGTAAATACAAGTATATGGGCCCTTATAATCCTCTTGAAAAACAAGTAACTTATGATCCAAAAACTGGAGAAGTAACTGAGTGGCACGTCAAACCATATAACAAAGTTGATGAAATTGCAGCTTATCATGATATATGTTATGATATGGGAAAAAACAAAGGAGATTGCGACAGAGAAATGATAGAATCTTTGAATCAGATTCCCTATGGTGAAATGCCAAAATGGGGATCAACTGCTCGATTCTTGATTAACACAAAACAAAAACTTGGACTTGGTCTTCAAAAAAACGCGCGTCGGCGTTGAGTAATGATTGGTCTCAACAATTGGCCG
Organism: Porites divaricata; assembly: GCA_038088405.1. Classification (NCBI taxonomy): domain Eukaryota; kingdom Metazoa; phylum Cnidaria; class Anthozoa; order Scleractinia; family Poritidae; genus Porites; species Porites divaricata. The sequence continues at coordinate 2,014,698 of JBBMOI010000002.1, forward strand.
ATGAACTTCACAAACCAATCACAAGAAACTTTCAAAAGAGAACAGTGATCTCAAACGGAGTTGATGATATCTGGGCTGCTGATTTGGTTGAGATGCAAAAGTTTGCTAAGTGGAACAAAGGTAATAAATATTTGCTGATGGTTATTGATGTGTTTAGCAAGTATGGTTGGATAAGAGGTCTGAAAGACAAAAAAACTGAAACTGTGAGTAAAGCATTTGATGATATATTTGAAAGTGGTAGAAAACCAAAGATGTTGTGGACTGATAAAGGTTCTGAGTTTATCAGCAAACATTTCAAAGATTTTCTGAAGAAAAAAGGAATCCGGCTTTATCACACTGAAAATGAAGAAAAATCTAGTGTTGTTGAGAGATGGAATAAAACAATGAAAAACAAGATGTGGAAGATGTTTACTGTGAATAACAACACTGTTTATGTAGATAAGATAGATAAACTGGTTAATGATTACAATAATACGAGCCATTCTAGTATTAAAATGACTCCTGTTGAAGCGAGTAAAAAGAAGAATGAAAAAACAGTTTGGTCTAATTTGTATGGCGAATCTATTTACTTGAAACCGGGTAAACCAAAGTTTAAGATTGGAGATCATGTTAGAATTTCAAAGTATAAAAGAAAGGTATTTGATAAAGGTTACACACCAAACTGGACAGAGGAAATATTTGTGATTGATAAAATTAACCCAACAAAACCTGTTACGTATTCTATTGTTGACTTGATGTCGGAATCGATCAGGGGATCTTTTTACGAACAAGAATTACAAAAAGCAAAACAGCAGACTTTTAGAATAGAAAAAATTATTAGGAGAGATAACAAGAAAAAGATGGCATTAGTAAAATGGAGTGGATATCCTGATAAATTTAACTCATGGGTTAGTTTCAAGGATTTGGTTAATTTTTAATACAAATTTTGTATTAAAAATCTTAATCAGTTTCTTCCTCAATGTCAGAAATAATTAAATCTTCAATATCGCCAACCTCAACAGTCTCATCATCACTTTCACTATCAACTTCTTCCTCAGTTATTGATAGTAAAGATTCTCGAGGTTTCAATGGTTTAACTTGACACTCATAAGCTTTTATTTGAATAGAAGTTACAGTTTTACTCAAAAATATTCCTTCAACTATCAATGCCATTTTGACATTGCAATATTGATCCTTATATTTAAAAGGATTCAAATCTTTCCCCTTAGTATCCTTAAATAAAGTAATTATTTTCTTTGCCTTCTCAGAATAAATAAGTTTTGCGTAAAGAACTGGAGCAGCTGTCTCATCTTTTCGCGTTTTCTTTTTACCTTTTTTATCAATATATTCTTCCTGTTTATAATAAAGAAGAGAAGACAGGCTTGAAGCCATGTCAGACCCATATTCACTTTCAAGATGTTGACAACACATTTCCCTGATATTATTCAAAATATCAAAAAATGCTTTTTCCTCTGTATTTGGTTCACTATCTTTTCCCCAGAGACAAACTGGAATACTGTAGCCAACAAGTTTGTTATTTTCTTGGTTTTTCTTTTCATTCACTCCAAAAGAAAAAAGAAATGGAGTTTCAATTACGAGAGCACCTTTCTTTCCATTTGGGTATTTGACTTCAACTGGGATTCGTTTGTATTTGATTTTGCTATCCTTTACTTTGAATTCTTTGGCTTCATTGAAAATAATATTTTCTGGTGTGAGACGATCATAACTTGACAACTGCATTTTATTATAAGAAAATATTATTTTTTAAATCAACATTCTTCATCAATACATTTTTTTAGAGCCTCATAATCTTCTTTTGATTCACTCAATATTTCCAAGTAAAAATCTCTTATTCTTTCATCTTTTGCAAGAGCAAACAATGAACCTGTTAAACATCTCTTAAATGTATCTAATTTGCAACACATTCTGTCATAAACTCCCCTAACAAAACTTTTTCCAAATTCATCATAATGAGGAATCTCAGCCATTTCATTCATAAAAGCATCTAAAATTTTATAGTTATATTCTACCAGTTTTGCAATTTCCATCTTTCGTAGATCTCCTGATTTACTTATGAGATTTAATGCTTCTGCCATTTCAGATCTTCTTTTTTTCTCTTTCCATCCAGTCTCTATTATCATACCATTAACTTTAGCATGATCTTTTAGAAATTTATAAAATTCCTCCATTTTATTTATTTATTGTTTATATAAAAATGATCATAAATTATGACCCTGAATTTGTCAATTTTGAATTTAAACCAGGAATGGAATTATTTTCTACTCACTTGATACAAGACTTATTTTTTACAAAAAGTTAAGTATAACCTAGATAATTTAATATCTTGAAATCTTCTTTTTTTTAGTTGATTGTCCTGATCTATTAAACGTGAAAATTTATACCGGCTAAAACCTGAAAATTTATCATATATATCAAAATCCGCAAACCCCCCAAAACCCATAAGCCACCCAAAACCCAATAAATTACCCATAAACCCACAATCTCTATCTTTTGCAAAGGTTAAGTTAACTACTTTTTCTTTTTCTATAAAAACCGAAACATCTCTTATTACTTCGGCAACTATTGAACTAAATTCTCCAAACTTTTTTTCAACAGTTTCATAAATAAAACTAAGTAACCCCAATTCCTCCATTTTTTTATAATCAAAATTAGTAATATTATACTTTCCAAATACTTCTTTCACAATATTATAATCTACAAATTCCAAATAAATATCTTTACTTAAAACTTGAAATGATAAAAATGTATTAGTTTTTAAAAGACTAATAATTTCTTCATTTATAGTATATTTTTTTAAACAATCTTTACTATTTTTTTCTATTATGTATTCAAAAAGATTTTTAAAAATTTGTGAGTCTTTAAAAAGGCCTTCTTGTCCATATATTGTTTCATTATTACTTAACATAAATTCATAATCGACCAAAAAATACAAATAAAAGAAAGAAAACATATAAACAATTTCTTGACTTATCCGATTTTCTAATACTTCTTCAAAAAAATCTTCAATAAAAAAAGGAATTTCTCTCAAAAGTATCATATTTCTGTCTTCAGGAGACAATCTTATTCTTTTTTTCCATTTAACCTCACTTGAATCAAAATAATTGAATTTGGGTTTTGAATCTGTGTCTTTAATAACTTTGTCTAAATAATCTTTGGTAAATCCATACTTTTTGTACAAAGATAAATAAACTAAATACAAATCTAAAACTTCTGAGTAGACCACAGGATTAAATATACATTTATAATCGTTGCCTTCCAAAAAAATATCTATGGTTTCTAAATCACCAAGTTCTTCAAAGTTTTTCCTTTTTAGTTCGCCATAAATAGACTCAAAAATACGTTTAAGGTATCTTTTTATTATTTTTGCCGGCGAGCAAAATCTATTCCCCAGCATTTTATAATATCTTTTATCTTTTGTAATTTCTCTGTTATAAACAAAAGGTATCATTCCGTTGCTTCTAGACATGTTATTCAAATAAGGGAACATCTTTTATTTCAAGTTTTTATTTTTTTAGCTAAAATTTTTCAAAACTTTCAAGAATCTATCCCCAACCCTCCCACCCCAAAACCCTAAAGATGATTTGCCTAGTAGTTATTAGAGAATGCTTTACCATAAAATTTCACCCCTGATTAATTTCTGTCATTTCCGCGAGCCCGCAGGGCGAGCCATTAATTTCTGTCATTTTCCACAATTTCCACACAGTTTACAAAATTAATCATGGTTTTTAATTTTTTTGAGTCAGAATATTTTGGGAAAAAATGAAAAAAAACCCTGATTAATTTCTGTCATTTTTGTACTAAGTGGGTAGGGGACAGGGTTAATCAGGAAATGACAGAAATTAATCAGGGGTGAAATTGAATGGTAAAGCATCCTCTAATAACTACTGATTTCGAATTCTCTTCTTTCCTGCAAAATTATTTCACTTTATGACTCATTCTTAGCTCAGCTTACAAGAGCTATTTTATATTTTTGTATATGACAACAGGGAAAATTAATTTTGAAAAGAGTAAATATTTAAGTGATAGAATCGATGCCCGCTGGTAAAAAGTATCAGTGACTTGAAGTTCTCTCAAAGCTTCTCCCAGGGAGAAGCGCAATCTAACTCTTTATAAACTTTTATTTATTTTTCTCTTTGAAGTCTAGCTATAGATCTTCATTCCTTGATTCTTCTTCTTCATTCAAACCCGTTATAAATGGTAAACCTCTAGTTAATACGAAAACTCATATAAAGCTGAGTCTGAACTTGTGATTGTTTCTCAAAACTTCACCAGCTTTAAACTTTAAAAGTTTAAATTAAATTTTAAACAGACTTACCGAATATAAATACTGATTCTGCAGCTCAACCAGCACTTGGAAGCCGGCTAAAGCTAGATGTAAGAAAAAGCTTCTTTGATCATCGCACTGAGATTTGTTTACGTTATAAGAGTTTAATAAGTTTATAACTTTCATGACTTCTATGTCTGATGGTTTCATCGCCGTGCTCAAAGCCGGCTTTCTTGCCACCAAGAAACGACCAACAACTGTTATCGCTCGGCTTCATTTCAAAGATTCGCTCCTCCTTAACACAATAAAGTACTGTTTAAGTAAATCGTTTACGTACAATCAAAAGCTATCAAAGAAAGGTCGCCCAAACTCCAGCACATTGCTCTTTTTTTATTTCTCAGTCATCTTTCTGCAAACTTACTGACGATCAAAACAATGAAAAAGCTCGCCGGGACGGCCAAAAGATTTTCCTTGATCCCTGGTTTACGTAACATTCCTTTCCATGAGTTGCATTTCTAACGTATTCACAGAATTTCTCCTTCGTTGGCATTCACAAATATTGGTTTGAGATGGTCGAAGATGGCCTCAGTTGAATTTCACTTCGCACGTGCTTCGCGCACGGGCTAAGCTTGGCAAACGAAGAGGTAAACAAGTGATGTCACAGACGTGCGTAGTACGTTATTCAGCCCTGTCGATACTAGCCTGATTCTCAGACGTCCGAGGTCGTTCGCGGTCCCTTTCGCTTCCCTCCCTGACGTCTGAGAATCAGGCTAACAAGATACTGATTAAAATTGACAATGTTCGATTTGATGATAGTATTTTTCCCTTGGGATTGAATACTTTGGACAGTGCAAGAGAAAATGAAATTCATCTTCAATTATACTATAGTTGAAGACGAATCCGAATTTCCACCAACTCTTTACTATTGGTGGAATTTCTAATTAAGTCTAGAAAACTTGATGTTTAAAATCGTGTTTAAATATGCTGTAAAATTGTAGCTTCTTGGAATGATGGATTGTATGTTGCCAATATGTAATAT
>JBBMOI010000002.1:2025000-2170000 GCA_038088405.1 Porites divaricata
CCTAAATAGAAATTTCATCCATTGAAATATTTTCCATCTCATCGTATACTAAAAATTCACCGATCATTTGAATGCAATTTGATACCGGTTACAAGTTACAGAAGCGACAAACGGGTTCACTTTTCAAATAATCAATTCATGAACGGAATCTTGACCTGGCTTGACTGTAATTCTTCCTTCAGAAACCTGCGAATTATTCTGAGCGATCTTCGCTTTCACACCACCTGTCAGTTCGTGAAATATGGTGCTTCAGCCTAATTTTTTTTTCACTGCTCACTGCTCACTACAGAACAAAGTCAACGAGCTTTAACCAGTAAATTCTTTATTATTTGTAGCTGTTAAATAAAGGTACGGCATCTCCAGCTACTGAGCTAGCAGTATTTCATCACAAAAACAATACATTTAAATTTCTTTTTTAGGAAGCGCCATCTGAACATGGGCGAACTTAAAAATTTTCTTTTCCCTAAAATTGATTTCAAAAGAGACATTATTCGCGTCAAAATTTGATTCCCTTATGGTAAACGCTTATTGTCTAATAACATGACAGGTCAAGCAGACGTTACATTATGTAAATTAGGGGGCGGTTGACGGCTTGTTAAATAAATGTATCAGGCGTTATTTTTTCCCTCTCGAGCCAAAGAAGCAAAGAAGCAAAAAAAAAAAAAAAGAAAAAAAATAACGCTTGATCCCAGGTTAACCTATAGTCCGTGTTTTATACCCAGTCCGTATTTTCAAGTCCGCGTTTTATACCTAGTCCGTATTTTATACCCAGTCCGTAGTCCGTAGTCCGTGTTTTATACTGACCGCCTCGACTTCGTCTCGGTGACTATTCGCCGATATTGACGTCGCCTTCGGCGACTAATTGTTAATTATAGCGATAATATCAGGTTAGAATCTACTAGAGTCTATTTAGGTCGTCCTTTCCTCTTTCCTGAATGCGATGATATTGGATATTATCGCGATAATATCACGTTAGAATCTACTAGAGTCTATTTAGATCGTCCTTTCCTCTTTCCTGAATGCGATAATATAAATTATCTTTGGATAGAGTTAGAACGTTTAGACAAATACCTGATATTTTCAGTCTGATAAAAAGTTTGATAATGTTCTAATGTTCTAGATCGATTATAAAAATCTTGCTATCCGATACATGATATCCTTTTGATATCGCAGCTTTATGCATTTTTCAGCTGCAGTGAAAACCCTTAGTTGTATTTGGTAATTTATTCAAGGTTTTAGACTTGCTATCACATTCGCACGGGCAGCTTGCTGTCGGAGAGAAGAACAGGGTGATTGTCATATTTGTCTTCATCTTTATCCATAAGTGGCAAACTTTCCGTGCGAATGTCGGTGGCCAGTCTAAAGATTAATAAAGTACCAAGAACAAGGTTTTTCATTGCAGCTGAAAAATGGATGGTCAGAAGTACTGGAGGTGGTGGCTTTATTTCTCTTCAAAACGGGAACCTGTGACGCTAAAAACTCTTGAGAGTTTTTCGTAGATGCTATATTTTGCTTTTTTAAGATTTGTTTCGAAAAGAGAGGGACAAATACAAAATAAGTTTGATGAACAGAAGTTCTTTAATGTCACTGCGTACCCAGCATAAAGTTGTTATTTGGGCGGGGCCCCAAATAGAGTAATGCAAACCGGCTTGTTTTGACACAAATGTGCAACAGGCACGCAATACGTGCTAAGGTAAATAAGACAAGTAAACAAGCGAAGCGAGGCGAATGTCTGCCATGCGAACGTCATTCAACACTACATATTCTCCTTTATCGTTTTCGTAAAGTAAACCAAAATCCATAAAACGTGCCTTTGGAATCTCACGCAAATAAATGGAGTTTTTTTAATCCTCAACACTCCCTGGCGGACTCATAAAAAAACTTTTCTAGTATCTCCAATTTGAACTTGAATTTGCATCACCATGTTGACACATGCAGAGTTTAAAAATAGAATACGTTCCCACGAAAAACCTGAAAATTTAGACAGCACGTGATCAAAACATGTTCGTACGGCGCCAAAAAGGTTGTCAATTTCACGACAGAGACATAACCGACAACGTTTTATTGGCCAAAACTGAGAGGTTGAAATGTGAAACTAATGATATATTAAATTTCAAAGCAGCAGAAAGAAGCAGGTTGGATAAAATTTGGCGACGGTGTTTCGAGGAACGTATTGTTGAAGTATGTTATCGAGGGTTAAACTTACATATGCACACACTGTTCGCGGTAGGCCCACACTAAAATAACACCGATTGTTTTCATAATGGGCTGGTCCGCGAACTCAAAGAAAAATTAAGGAAATTGTCAAGACATTCAAAGACCATGGACCTCATAGACGCAACGACAAATCGGAATATCAGGAGTGTACGTGAAAAATCGAGTTTGAACAGAAGAATGTGTATCAGGTTTGAGAGTCGCAAGATTTGTGTTGCTGGTAAATGATTTTGATTTTCACAATGCGGAACAAAGGATGTGATAAAAATCTCTTCCGATGAAGGAAGACTGCGAAGATTGTCAACAATATTGAAACCAAAAGGGACTCAGGCTTCTTTGGAACTACTGATAGCGGTAACAATTCTTCTTATTCCGTCAATTTTGTTTAGCAGAGTGACTGTTAATGTACTTGCGCGTTGTATTTTTCATGTGTATATTGTGGCGCGGTAAGGTATGGTAATGTGCCCGGTGTCGGGATTTTGCATTATCAGCAAGTTTTGTCTTAAGAGTGTTTTGATTCCAGTGAGGTTGACGACAAGAAAAGGTAACGAGTAAATTGTACGGAAGGGAAATTGTTTTGTGCAGGAAATAAAAGAAGTTGAATTGAGATCTCGTCGTGGGAAATTTATTTATAACAAAACTTACAATCCAGTTGGTTCAAATAAGGTTAATCATTTTTTTCGACGCGGTCGTGCACCTAGCAGACTACCGATGAAGAGATTAAAATCTTTGTTAAAGAAAACACGGATAGTGAGACTTTTTGTATGGAAGGGAATTCTGAAAAATACACCATTGTCATCTAAAATTCATTGTTGCTTTAAAAATAGAAATGGTTTATATTTAAACCGGTACAGAAGTAACTGTAAGAGTGTGAGGTTTTTACTATAGTGCAAGTCCAAAATTAGTTCGAAAACTAGGGAAGGTTTATCTGTCGTCTAAGGGGGTGTTTACATGACACCGGGGCGACTTTCGCGCCGCGACGAGTTCATTCCGGTTCCCTCTCATGGCTCTACATTTGTTTACATGATACCACCACACCACAAAAAGTCATGCCGGCGCGAGTCGCCCCGGCGTGAGTTCACTCCGGTTGTCGCACCGGGGCGAGAATTTCACTCCAGTACGAAATCTCGCAACGGTATCATGTAAACACGAAACGACCACCCGTTTCGGTGTGAAATCGGTCTAATGTTCGCGATTTTGAATCATACGTGCATTTTATCAACATGAAGTGTACCTTCAAATAACGAGATCATATGTGAAATAACCCAGTCATCATGTAAACGCGATACGAAATCAAAAAGTCATGTCGGTATGAAACTCGCGCCGGTGCGAGTTTTCTCATGTAAACACCCCCTAAGCACAAAAGAAGAGGCTATGTAGGTGGGGTGAGGTATCAAAATAGGGTTTTAAGTAAGTATCTGTCCCCCCGATTCACCGGGATTATTTTGGCCAATTTAAGCTTTCAACTGATATCGAGAAGAATCCAGAATCTTCATTTTATGTCGACGCTACAAAAAACGATTCATGCTCAGTCCGTACTGTCAAGGAAACGTTGTAGCATTGGGGGAAAATGCGGGACAACAATGTGTTGCAATGCGTTTGTACGCTTTAATTTACAGTACTATAAGAAGGATTGCTTCAGTCGATGATATGATTGAAATAATGGTTGTTGGTTATCAATGATATTCTAGTCTGTCATAGTTTGCAAGACAATCTATGTTAATGTTAGTGACAGAATTGCTAGCAACTGTTACAGTGTTTGGGCGATTTTTCTAGCTTGAATACAGTGAAAGTCACTGGGTACAGCATTTGAAAAACTCTTGGCTCTGAACTTTAACTGTAGGAATTATTGGTGTTGATTCTCATGCTAGAGATATGTATGGTAACAGTCATAGTCAAGGTACATGTGTATTGTTGGAAATGCCAATTAGCACAATATTTTCAGAGTCTATTTCCGGATACATGTAGGAATGAGGATATATATTAATGAGCTTATAAGGGTGTACATATTGCCAACTTTGAAGTTGATCTTTGTTCAAGCAGTGTTGAATACTGTAGTTTATCAAATGTTGATAGTTTATACCAATGTTCTTGTAAACAGTGCTGTGCTATAGCAATTTATGCAAGGTGTTACTCTTTTTTTAATCCATGTGGATACTGGACTTCAGGAACTTTATTCGCCCTTGCTAGTACTGGGAATACACTGTACAATGTGATGGGTGTGAAAACACATATTATGCCAGTTTATCTTCCTGAAAGTGAGAGTATCAGTGGAGCTGAGATAAACCTTACTGTTTGCGCTGTAAACATTGGTGTCCTATGTTGGAATTTGGCTGAGAGCAAATCTGTGTTTAAGATGTGCTTTTCAAAACATTGTCATGAAGTGACAGGATTTTTGTCATGGATTGGAACGTACTGTATAAGCTATGTGGTTCAGTGAAGAAGTAGAGTAAAGGATTTATCTTTTATTGTGGGATATGATGAAAGTTAGGTGAAATAAGACTTGTTAAAAGTTGAAGAAATTTGTAAAGTTACACGAAGTAAGTTAAATTGTCAAAGACTACAATATGAAATACACTTTGTATTATGCTCGTGCAAAATTGAAAGCAGTGAAAGGAAAAACATATGTGAGGAAACACAGGTATAGTTCATTTGAGTATTGAGATGGAACCTCTTAAAAAGAAACATTTAGTTACAAGTAGAAAAGAAAGCAGGCAGATTGGGGTATAGATTTTTACATTGAACAGTATAAAAATAAACTTTTTTTTCAGTGTACAGTCTTCATTTGATGGAAAACAGTATGTTTGTAAAACATGTTAGTTAATACAGACATTTTCTATCAACAGAGTTTGACTCTTTTACCAACATCCAGTAAAAACAACCCCTTATAGAAACACAGCAACTACCTCACAAACTACGCCCATCATCTTAGTAATCAAACACATCTCAACTAACCCCTCAAATATACAATACCACTGCACTACCCACATATCCCTCATACACATAACAAACTTCACATACGCGCAGTACAACCACGCCCAAATATACGCTACCACAGCGTCTTGTTCTTCTTGTAGTGCTAACTTTGCCTAGTTCCTGTACGGCGTTTTCCCAGTCCCTCTCGATCAATTCATTTCGGTGACGTATCCGAGGCGAACGGTCTGGGAACGCCTAGACAAAAACAGAATGCGCATGCGTGCGTTGCTTTTTGAAATTCAAAGATGTACGTTAATGTTGTAAGCAACAGGAGATTTTGTTTTTTTTAACAACCCTTGTGGATATTTGCGGGATCGAATTTTGCCGACCGGCTTTGAAAAGTCATCAGAATGATATTCATAGTCCTTTGAGGGTTGATACTGGATCATACTGCTCCTTCAGTCTCATCATTCCAACTGAGCTATTGGAGTTTGCCGCTCGCGAAATTTTCAAAGTAAACAACATTCACCCTCTGTGTTCTGTTAGACTTCAAATCTTGAATAATCAGAAAAACCATACTTTCAAATAAAATACATAAGCTGCGTAGCAAAAAGTGCCCAGAGACTGAATCTAAAAGTAAAATCCTACAACTTAAAGAATTTGAAATTCGCCGACATTCACAGAAGTGATGAGTGTATTGATGTGTGAAGCATAAAATTCAACTTGCATGCGTTGTCTCAGGATCGTGTTTTGAACTATGTTATCAATGAAAGAACACACAACAACAGACACAGAAATTATTTCTCGAAAAATTTTTATTTAAAGCCCCATAAATTAATCCTTAAAAGCAATTCGCGTAACACAAATTTGGCTGGTGGAACCGTTCACGCAAGTGAAATCGGCTGAGCACATGGCAAATAATGTACAACACAAATCTCAAATCAGGGCGCTCAAGCCGATCTGGAAATGTATAAAACGTTCAAGATAAAATACCGGTATTCCCAAATACGTCACTTTCTTGACTACAGAGAACACAATTTACCTGAAAATTCTTCAAAAACTTCGCTACTTGGTGTCGTTTCAAAACAGGCCAACCGCTCCGAACGGCCGTGATGAAAATTTCGTGTATTTTGAATTCCACGAAGGATAATTTTATAAAGAACAACCTCCCTTTGTCAACTTGAAGAAAACTAAGCATTCTTTTGAAGTTTCCTTTCCCATCTGTGTGTTTTAGCGGTGTATTTTTAACCTTGAAATGCGAAACTCTTGTCTTGTTTACCATCGCCATTGAGCTGTCTCACTTTTGTCTCACTTTCTAGGATTTTTGTCTAGGCCTCACATTTTCGATCGGACCACGTGACCCAAAACGCTTTGGCCGCGCGGAATAATGAGGCCTAGGGACTAGGCAAGTGCTAACTGTATTCGCCGTAGGTTTCTGATAACTCAGTTTCTTGCAATAAACTTTTAGGTAAGAATACCCTTTCAGATAGGAGAAAGTCTGTCGGCACTCTTCTTCTATTTGTGGGTCAACTTTCACAAATGTTTTAGCGAAGCATTTTAAAGTTATTTGACCAGCACTTTGTGCAGTGAGTTCTACGGTCACGATTGACTTCAAACTTGCTGATACAAAACTAGAGAGCTCTGAGACTTATTTGCTGAAGTTAGGGAAAAATCTGTCGTGGAATTTCGAAGTTATTTACTTTTTTCGTAAAAATGCGGTTTTAGATATATGCCGACATCTCAAACGTTTTTGTATCTACAAGAAAATAAATAACATTTTCTTAGAGGTCCGTCATTATTTATTAAGGATACCAAAAATCATGGAAATCAGTTGAACCATTTATTCTGAAAAACGTGGATAAAAAACACAAGCAAAACAGGCAGGTAAATAGGTTCGGGCCACCTTAAAATCATATTTTACATATACTCTCTAAATTTCGCTATTTTACGATAATATTGGGGAAATCATCGCTTCAAACATTTTGCAATCAAGAGAAGCCTTTAGTTTGTGTGTTGCGTGTTTTAATTGGGTATCTAAGACACATCTACAAAATCCTCTGCGAGGGATTCATGTATTTTACCCATAATTTGATCCGACACCTAGTTTGTAAATAGTTTTTCGTCAAAAACAATTGAATACCACCCTTATACGCTATAATAATAGTGCTTTGATCAAGGCTCTTTTATTTGGGGTCAGTTAAAGTAATTTTCACAACAGGAATCCGTACGAAGACATCACGCATCCGGGGATAGCCACCGGTCATCAGAATTCTTCGCATTAGCACCGTCAGTTTCTGCGTGACTATTTTACTTTACGTATACTAAACTTCTTACAGTTTACAATCCCAAAATTTGGCCTGGTGGTCAAAGTTATCCCGCGTCTGACTTGATCGCCTCCTGGCGTAGAGACAACTGTAGAGACGGCTGAGTTTTCGCAGCCTAACTTACGAACAAGGGCTATGTCACATGAGCATCGTTTTCACTTCAAAATGTTTATATCACGTGTAACAAATGCAACATCATATCCAGCGCTCGGGACTGGTGAAGACGTCAGTGTTATATTCAACTGTAAGAACACTGAAGTCGGTGCAGGCAAACAAAACCTTAACTGATTCTTTAACAATGTCAAGCCCTGCAAGCAGCTAGTTAACTCAGGCCCGGCTAGGGGTTTTAGGTATACGGTATCCCGGGCCATTTTAATTCAGGTATATGGTATTTTTTGGTGAAAATTCGGGTATAAAGTATTCAGTTTTTTCTGAATTTTAGGTATTTGGTATATGGTACAGAAATCACTGAGAAATGTATAATTCATTTCTCAGTTTTATTTTCGCTCTAATGCTCACTAGGAAATAGTGCGGATGCTCGAAATTGTTACTGTTTGGCTTCCTATCCCAGTCCTCCAACCCCACCCCCACCACCTCCTAAATCGCAATCTCGTACCCAGGGCACACAGGGCTCTTTGTGCACCATTGCGCATACCTGCCGAAACATCATTTCTACAACTGCAAGTGTGCGCTTTGTGCCAGTCTCATGTTTCATTTATCGAAGAGAAGAAGCGAAACCATGCGATAAGTGGTCTACCTTCGTGAAAATTGAGCTGAAGGAAACGTTGGTTGACCTGCGAAAGAGATTTGCCATAAACGATTATGGAGGTTTCAAAAACAAAGCTGCTGAGAAAGGGGCTGGAAAGCTCGATTTTCAGCTCGGCGTAAAGCACAAGAAACAATTCTTATCTCCGACAAGGACAAGGGAAAGATCTCGGCACGCTTGCACTACCCAGTAGACGTTACAGAAGTTGTTTCCGGCTTGAACAACCCAGTAGGCATTGCTTTCAGTGATCGCCTCCTCTTAATTGCTGAGCTTGGAGAGAAACGAATTGCCTGCTGTGATCTTACAGGCGAGTACTTCCTAAACCCAGGGAAAATGACCGTAAAACAGCTACGCAAAGCTTTGAACGACCGAGAACTCTTGCGACAAGGGGATAGATCAAAGAAGTCAGAATTACAGAAAGTGCTGAAAAGATGGATACATGAAAAAAGCAAAAGTGCAACTGTGGAAGATGTTACCCAATCTTCCAAAGTGCACGTTGTGTCCATTCGTAACAAGCCATCAATTAAACCCACCGCTATTGTATTCTCCTCAAGTAAAAAAAATCAAATTTGTGTTGCTGAAATAACAGGTGAAATCCATTTGATGACCGTGATAGCCGATGGACACAGCGTCACTGCAGACATCATTAGTTCTGTGAGTGCTGGCGTCCACAGCCTGTTTGGAGTAGCTTGCAAAATCAGTGTTGAATTCTGTCTCTTCGTCAGCTGATGCTGGGGGTCTGTTCCCAGTAAACTTTCAGACAGGGCACTGTGAACGTGTGCTGTCCAATGGCAGTGCATCATTGAAGCAAATCCATGGGATATGCTCTAAGTCAGACGGAAAAGTTATTCTTGTGGATAGAGGGGCCAACAAAATCAAAGAATTCGATGTCGTATCCAAACAAGTGACTAATCTCACTGGATCTGGTCACACGGGATCAAGGGATGGATGTGACTTAACTGCTTCTTTCTCGCAGCCAACAGGAGTATGCTGCGAGAAGGATTCACACTCACTCTTTGTTGCCGACGCAAGCTCTGGAAGACTGTGTTCATGCCCTAAACAAATACTTACAAAACCTGTGGCTCTTTCTGTCAGCCTTGAATCTGACTGGGACAACCACAAGGTTAAGTTTTGATGAGACAGTTACCCGCGTCCAGCATTACTACTCTTTTCAGGAAGAAGCCTCGTTGAAAGTTCAGGATATCAAGGGCTCAACTTCCCAGACTCAAGGACCAGACGGAACACTATCTGCTACTACACTGAACTCCGTGAAGATGATACTGGAAGGTCTCACTAGACTGAGGACAAAGGTGATGGAACTCAATCCAAACTTCATTCAACACTTAGACGTTGAAAGCCTTTTAACTCTCTTTGTTGAAAACGTCTTTTCTAGTATGAGAGAGGGTAACACATGCAGACACTCCCATGATGCTCGACTTTTGCTTGCGTTTTCCCCGATGTATTAACGAATTATTGAAACGTGTCACAGGTACGAGTTACAGGTACTTTACAAATCCAGTGGCCTCGTACTACCTTCAGCCTACTTTAGGTGATGTTGATATAAACTTCTGCGACCTTGCAAAATTACCGAAGCTTTTGTCTGGTTGCTTATCCAAGAAGCAATTGGATGAGATCTGTCAGTGGGTACAGCAGTACGGTAAGAGTGTCAGAGAATACCACAAGGAACTTTTCAACGAAAGACAAGCCAGGCACCTTGCAATTGAACCTCTACGAGTCTGCACCCCTGGAGCAAGATTCAGTTGACTCTGACGTGCTTCTCAATGAAGACATTCCCGTTCAACAACAAGATACCAGCACAGCACGTAACATTGTCATCGCTCAGCCAACGTATGTTGTAGTTTCCCGAATATACAAACCGCGTTCTGCTCCAAACAGCCCACTGTATATTACAAAACTATTAGAGGATGTGGTTGATGACTATGACAGTGCTCGTTATGTAACAACTCTCTGTTACACCCAAGATGTTGTCGATCCTCTCCTATTCACTACTTCGGGAGAAGAGCATGTCATCCCAAAAGAGGGCATAAAGGGGCTTGTAAGCAGCATTACAGTTGTTGACAATGAAACTGTTGAAATAGATGAGGGGGAGTATTATCTGCTCCTGGCCTTGGTGAACGGATCCACTGACACCACCTCTCCCAATGAAGCTGATGAAGAACCTTTTGCAGAGAGCGTTGATGGACAAGGTGACGAGGATTCGATCACCATGGACGCTGGCCGACCGCAAGGGAGGCGGAAGAGGAAAGTGAACCAGGAGTTTCTCTTTTATTAAGATCTGACTTGTTCATTTTCAGGTATTTAGTATCATACAATTTACGATTTTGAGGTATATTGGTATCTTGGGGGCAAAATAGCGGGTATATTGGTATCCCACTACCCACCCCCCCCCCCCCCTGGCCGGGCCTGTTAACTAGTCGTCAATCACGTCAGATGGAGTGTCCCGTATGGTAACCTTTTTGCCATAGGGTAACTTTCTATGACGTATTTACATTGACAAAGAAAAAGTAAAAGGTTTATTATTGGCTAAGATATAGTCCCGGCTCCTGCCTGGCACCGGCTTTTTTATAAACAGCGGGGACTTTGGTGGATTTGTCGGATCAGCATGCAAAATGAAGCTTGCAAAATTTGTGACACTTTTCACCATCTACACTTGTATGATTTTAAGAGGTATGACGGTTTGTATTTTTTTAAATTTATTTTTTATTTGTTGTCAAATACACTGTATTTCAGCAATTCCCTGAAGGCAATTTATTGAAAGCACGGTGAATAACTACTAAATATGAAACAAAAACATTTTCTCGGCAAGAAAATATGGTTGTTACACTATGTTTTTTGTGCTTTCCAAGTACTGGTGTGAAACTGATTTTCCGAGAAATATTTTCAAGTTACTGCGGCTTTAGGTTTTTAAATTCTTTTGTTTTATTTAACCCCTGAAATCCAATCGTACTGAAATATATAGTGTTTGATCTTAGCTTCACTTAAATTATTAGGATCAAAATGAGGCAGGTCATATAATACTCAGATATTTTGATAATATTAATACATTATGGTAAAAGCTAATAATGAAGTTCTAGCAAGGTACGAAAGGCTTGTTTAACAATAGTTTCCTCGTTTTTACGCAGAAGATACAATATGTAATGAAGAATGTTTTTCGTAAATATTAATTAATAATTAATTAGCATCGTCTACTGATTCACTTCTACTTGCAACATTTGAAGCTTTATTGCCTATTTCTAGGTAACGCTTGCAAAATTAGGTGGCCCAAACCTATTTATATGCGTGTTGAATATGTTTTTATTCGCGTTATTCAGAATGAACGATTCAACCGATTTCTATGATTTTTGGCATCCTTAATAAATAATGATGGACCTTTAAGAAATTATTTATTTTCTTGTAGGTGTAAAACCTTTGAGATACCGGCATATATTTAAAACCGCATTTTTACGCTGAAAAATGTATTAAGTAATGGTCCAGCCTCGGAGACCCAGTGGCAGTCAGTCGGGTCGGGAGAAAAGGCGAGACGAAAGTTTTCAAGTACGGCGAAAGAGCCCCTGGGTACCGACTCTCACCAAACTATTTCCAAAAATTCAAACGAATGCTTGCTCCTGATTGGGCACAAAAAATGTTTTGTATTATTGTGCCCAATCGGCGAACAGTCTCTCCTGAGTTCTTTTCGTGAGTTCGTACACGACGACTATTATGTCTCGCCACACTTGCTCGGTTCGTTCACCAAGCTTGTGCGCGCAAGGGAAATTTATATTTTCTACTTTCCTAACCAGAAACGATGTATCGTAAACATTAGGAAGTTTGAGATGTGGCGGCGACGAGAAAGTCATACAAGCAATAGCTTGACAAGGCAAAACAAGAACTTTGCACGTGCATCACGCTTTTTTTGCACATTTCTTTGCCTTCAAGTGCACTACTACCCGTGAAAATGCCTAATTTCACGTTTTTTGAAGGACGTAAACAAGCAGTGACAAAATTCATTCTCTTCATGAACTTTGATATGGTTGATAGTTAGAAATTCAACTCCAGAAGAGTTCGCTTGCATTTGACCAAGTAAGCGAGTTGGAATAATCACGATAGAGACTGAAAAAATGTGAATTCACTTTTCCATGCGACGTTTTCGGCTGTCAGCCGTGGTGGTATCTTTTAAAAACTCCCTAATAGTTACGCAAGACGTGACCGATGCAAGCGTGAATACCTGTTGTAAGCTCAAGCTTGTATTTTTGGAAAAGCGTCTTTAGTTTTCGGGCAGAGTATTTTGAAATCAAATGGGGATTTTATATCAAACTGAAAGTTTCCTGTCTGCGTGCATTTCTTTGGTGCATGATCCAGACAAGCCGTGATCGAGACATAATAGTCGTCGTGTGCGAACTCACGAAAAGAACTCAGGAGAGACTGTTCGCCGATTGGGCACAATAATACAAAGCATTTTTTGTGCCCAAGCAGTTGCAAGCATTCGCTTGAATTTTTGGAAATAGTTTGGTGAGAGTCGGTACCCAGGGGCTCTTTCGCCGTACTTGAAAACTTTCGTCCCGCCTTTTCTCCCGACCCGACTGACTGCCCCTGGGTCTCCGAGGATGGTAATGGTCCGGATAAGAAGGAAAGGACCAAAACGCAGTGAACACGTCGGAATGCAGAAAGTTGCTAACTTTACTATTGTCTCTACTATGGTTCTGATTGGTTTAAACATCAATTTTTACGAAATCTTGGCAAAGCAGCATGTATATTAATCCCTTTTTTTCTATTCAACTTCCTTATAACAAAATCTCGTCTTAGTCTAAGTAACACAGAAATCGTATGTGCGGATCATGTAAAATTGTAAACATTTCTTGGCTGTTGTTTGCATCTCTCGTGATTGGTCGAAATGTTTTAACACAAAAATACACTCTTTAAAAGTGGAGTTTAAATACATTTTCTTTCGTAAACTGTACTTTTTGTAGGTTTATGCATTCTCAGCGTAAAAATGAAAACATTTCTATGTGAGGAAAGCGTATTGCGCCACAACAAAAGAAATTGCTTCCCTTCTTACCTGGATCGTTACTTAAATAACTTCGAAATCCCACGACAGATTTTTTCCTAACTTCAGCAAATAAGCCTCAGAGCTCTCTAGTTTTATATCTGCAATTTTGAAGTCAGTGAAGTCAATCGTGACCGTAAAACTCGCTGGTCAAATTAAATTTGTGAAAGTTGACGCACAAACAGAGCAAGAGTGCCGACAGACTTTCTCCAATCTGAAAGGGTATTCTTACCTAAAACTATATTGCAAGAAACTGAGTTATCAGAAACCTACGGCGAATACAGTTAGCACTACAAGAAGAACAACGTTATGCTGAGTGTCCCAGTGATACTAAGCAACTTCTATTCATCAAACTTACTTTGTTTTTGCCCCTCTCTTTTTGAAACAGGTCTTAAAAAAGCAAAATATAGCATCTACGAAAATCTGCCAGGTTAATAACTAAAAAAGCGGGCTTTGTACTTATTAATCGTAAAGAGCGGTACTTTGTAGTTATTAATCGTAAAGAACGTCATTTACGATTAATAATTATGTCAAACATAGTTCAGTAATCGTGAAGATCACGATTAATAACTGCGTTTGACAGGCTTCGCAGTTAATAATCGTGAAATTTACGATTATTAACTATGTTTGGCAGGCTTTGTAGTTATTAATTAATCGTAAGGTTGTCAATTTCTCCAGTAAAGCTAACTGAAAAGCTAATAACCAGAAAAGAAAACAAACTCAAAGTCTTTTTTTCAAGGTCCCTGTTTTCACAAAAATATATCCCTGAAAACTTTTTGAGAGGTCAAAGTTTCCATTCAGCTAATTTTTTGATCGATTTTTTGTCTAAGAAAGCTAGCTTCTTTCAATCTATTTTTTCGATAAGCTGACATCGCGAGCGGGCGGCCTCGGTGAGTTTGCTGTGCATGAAATTGTGATAACCGATATAAAAAATGAAATGTTAATCCACATTTTTCAGTTCAAATTAATCTTCCTTTGAATTTTAACTTGGAGAGAGACACCTTAATCCTTCCCAAATGTAACGACAATGAATAAGTGCAGAATAATTCGCTATCGCTGTGTTTTTTTTCTCGCTTTAAATCGTCGACAATTTCAACGCGTCGTTTGTAAACACTGGCGTGAATTACACTTGCCGTGAGAACTTTTATTATTAATGTTGACCACATTTCTGGACAAAAATAATGGTTTTCAATATAATTTTACTTTAACTCAAAAGCTTTCACTATTTTTTATTGCAGAAGGGACAGCTTTGTTTCTTTTGTACCGCACATGCAGACCACTCATCGCCAACCTCCACACTCTTTCCAAGCGACACAATGTTAAAGGCGCTAAACAGTGAAATTGTCAGGAGCCAGTTAGCCAGATATCCACAACCTGTTCAGCGGGACCTACCCATCTAGGCCAAATAAACCCTGTAAATGAGGCTAGCATGGACAAGTAAAAGGCCCCTTCCTTCTCCCTTCCCAGTTAAGTCCCTACGCCCTTACCCCTCCCCTCCTGGGCTCTTCAGCACTTGGGTCCTCCCCTCCGTTTCTTTTGTCAGTTGCACTCCGATCGATTGATCAATTCTCATTCCGAAAACAAAAATTGAAAATTGATCACGACATTCAATTTTCAATTTTCTTCCAAATTCACGTCATTGTAATTGACAAATGACCGTGGAAACACTTTTCCCGCGAATAGCTAAAATATCCATGGTTCGATAATCCGTGATTTTAATATTGACTGCAGAAAATAAGAGCTGTGTGTTTATTTTCCCATATTTGTTTAAAGGGGAATATGGTAAAAAGAGTTATGAAACTTGTTTATCCATTATACAGGAAAAAAAATTGGAGAATCAAAAATTGACATCGATTTTCAATTTTTGTTTTTGAATTGAAAATTAAATGGATGAATGACCCACGGACCCATATAGCCACAGCGTTCCTTAAGTCATCGAAAATTTCAACGAGTTGTTGGTAAACACTGGCGTGAATTACACTTGCCGTGAGAAATTTTATTATTAATGTTGACCACATTCCTGGACAAAATAATGGTTTTCAATTTTAGGTTAACTCAAAAGCTTTCACCCTTTTTTTTTGCCAGAGAGGGAGCTTTGTTTCTGGAATTTTTCCTTCCTCACCGAAAGCGGTCCACTTATTTCGGCAGGGTTCAAGAAACAGTCAGTGTTCAGAGCGATTACAGTATCAACAAATTATTTATTGACATTCAGCCAGAAAAGAGGAAACCGACAGTGTTATTTTTTTTAAACAAGGGTGATATACCTCTCTAGACTCAAAAACTGAAAATAAATATCGATCAGATTTGTATTTTGAGAATCACGAGCTTGTCCTTTTTTGCCTGCAATCACACGAGCGCAAGCGGCAATTTTATCTGTCTTTCATCTCATGTTAAAATACTAGCTGAAAGTTTCCAATTCGATTGGAAAGAGAACATTTTCTACAAACTAGAGAAATATATTCAACCAGACTGCATAACGACAAACCAGCCTAGTCAAACCGAATTATCAAAGTGCCATGATCGTGAGGAGCGCTCATTCACGCAATTGAAACCTGAGAGCACGACTCGCAGAATTATGGAGAAAATTTAACTTCAGCATTTTTCAAAACGAAAACTTGAATTAAAAAAATATATTTTCGAAAAACAGATTCATATTCATGGCCAGACAAAGCTGGAATAATACGGAATTCTTACAAGGCAGCTTTTTACGCACTGTACTGAGCGTTGAAAAGTTTACTGCAGTTTGAAATTTGATAGCATACAGTCTGATCTGGAAAATACACTTTTTATATCGTCTGCGTGACAAAAATTCACATAATTTTAAGTAAAATCTGTTATTATTGTTTAATATTTGACTCACTAAACCGTTCAGAAATGCTTTTAGAAAACAGTACTTGTGTGTTTTGAGAACAACTTTCACCTCCAGAAAAATAGTATCCCCGGCCGCGCGCCGGCATGAAAGATCGATTTTTTTCACTGCCGTTCGTTCGCAAAAATAATCGTCAATTTGATAATCAAAATAAGAAACCTTTTTAGGATGTAATTTATCCAAACAATACTTTGCTATACACTGTACCTTTTTTAGAAAAGATCGAAGAGTACTTGGAATACGGTCTGCAAAGCCTGTGCAAACTAAAATCAACCATATCATGCCGGTTGTCACGCTACGCGTGATATTTCTCTCCCTCATATCACATGTGGTATGATTTAAAGAAAAAGCAAAAAGAACTCTTATCAGGTTGTACGGAATAATAACTAATGAGCAAGACTACAGTGCTTTCTCTTTCTTGTGAAAATTTTTACCGCGGCAGCGGGTTGAAAAACACATGCAGATTGCAGACAGATTTGGGAAACAACTCATCAAAGTTTTAGCGCCGAATCGGTGTTTTCGCGGGAATGTCAAGCTGAATATAAAATAACACAAACAAACGTTTTTAAATTGCTACCTGTTTAATTAACGTTAAAACAAAATTAACGATCCAGAATCATCTCTTTTCAAGTCGAGATAAGGCGCTAAAAGTCAGAAGAAAACTAACTCACCTAAATCGATGTTCCTCAGCGTTCAGCAACTGCAGAATTATAAAACTCTTGTGAAAAGTCATGGCCTTTAAACTCCATTTAAAAGGCAACTGTCTCTTTGATTTCTAGAATCATAGTTCAGAGTCAAGTAGAACAGATCTTGCTCCTTGGTTTAAGCTTTATACATACTCCAGGATGGTTTTTCTTCAGTTCTTGCAATAAATCCGGCTGTTAATAATTTTAAGACTTAAGCTTAAATAAAGAGTTTGAGGCTGTGCACGATTTTCACCAAACGCCTTCACGCAAGTAATTCAGTTCGAACGTCTAACGAAGGGATGATTATCGGATTGTCTTCATGAGGAGAAGCAATAAACGTGCTGCACAAAGAGCGTACACCAGTCCAGTAGAGTAAGAAAACTCGCTGAAGAAGAAGTGGATCTATCCGCGGTGGGCAAGCTTTTGCAAACAATTGTTGATGCTTCGATTTTCTTTAACGTGGCTCTCCCTCGCGCGCAGTTGGAAAAGTTTCGTTGATCGCGCCACAAATGCTTTAGCACTTTTCCTGGCGTCCGTTCCCTTCTTTCACTGAAGGTCAAAACAAAGTTGATGAGCTGTCAACAGTGTGTCCAATCACAGGGCGCGGTAAAAAATTTCACCAAGAAAGAGAAAGCACTGTAGTCTTGCTCATTAGTTATTATTCCGTACAACCTGATAAGAGTTCTTTTGCCTTTTCTTTAAATCATACCACATGTGAATTGAGGGAGAGAAATATCACACGTAGCGTGACAACCGGCATGATATGGTTGATTTCAGTTTGCACAGGCTTTGCAGACCGTATTCCAAGTACTCTTTGATCTTTTCTAAAAAAGGTACAGTGTATAGCAAAGTATTGTTTGGATAAATTACATCCTAAAAAGGTTTCTTATTTTGATTATCAAATTGACGATTATTTTTGCGAACGAACGGCAGTGAAAAAAATCGATCTTTCATGCCGGCGCGCGGCCGGGGATACTATTTTTCTGGAGGTGAAAGTTGTTCTCAAAACACACAAGTACTGTTTTCTAAAAGCATTTCTGAACGGTTTAGTGAGTCAAATATTAAACAATAATAACAGATTTTACTTAAAATTATGTGAATTTTTGTCACGCAGACGATATAAAAAGTGTATTTTCCAGATCAGACTGTATGCTATCAAATTTCAAACTGCAGTAAACTTTTCAACGCTCAGTACAGTGCGTAAAAAGCTGCCTTGTAAGAATTCCGTATTATTCCAGCTTTGTCTGGCCATGAATATGAATCTGTTTTTCGAAAATATATTTTTTTAATTCAAGTTTTCGTTTTGAAAAATGCTGAAGTTAAATTTTCTCCATAATTCTGCGAGTCGTGCTCTCAGGTTTCAATTGCGTGAATGAGCGCTCCTCACGATCATGGCACTTTGATAATTCGGTTTGACTAGGCTGGTTTGTCGTTATGCAGTCTGGTTGAATATATTTCTCTAGTTTGTAGAAAATGTTCTCTTTCCAATCGAATTGGAAACTTTCAGCTAGTATTTTAACATGAGATGAAAGACAGATAAAATTGCCGCTTGCGCTCGTGTGATTGCAGGCAAAAAAGGACAAGCTCGTGATTCTCAAAATACAAATCTGATCGATATTTATTTTCAGTTTTTGAGTCTAGAGAGGTATATCACCCTTGTTTAAAAAAAATAACACTGTCGGTTTCCTCTTTTCTGGCTGAATGTCAATAAATAATTTGTTGATACTGTAATCGCTCTGAACACTGACTGTTTCTTGAACCCTGCCGAAATAAGTGGACCGCTTTCGGTGAGGAAGGAAAAATTCCAGAAACAAAGCTCCCTCTCTGGCAAAAAAAAAGGGTGAAAGCTTTTGAGTTAACCTAAAATTGAAAACCATTATTTTGTCCAGGAATGTGGTCAACATTAATAATAAAATTTCTCACGGCAAGTGTAATTCACGCCAGTGTTTACCAACAACTCGTTGAAATTTTCGATGATTTAAGGAAAGATTTAAGGAAAAACTCCAGAAACAAAGCTGTCCCTTCTGCAATAAAAAATAGTGAAAACTTTTGAGTTAAAGTAAAATTGAAAACCATTATTGTTGTCCAGAAATGAGGTCAACATTAATAATAAAATTTCTCACGGTAAGTGTAATTCACGCCAGTGTTTACCAACAACGCGTTGAAATTGTCGACGATTTAAAGCGAGAAAAAAACACAGCGATAGCGAATTATTCTGCACTTATTCATTGTCGTTACATTTGGGAAGGATTAAGGTGTCTCTCTCCAAGTTGAAATTCAAAGGAAGATTAATTTGAGCTGAAAAATGTGGATTAACATTTCATTTTTTATATCGGTTATCACAATTTCGTGCACAGCAAACTCACCGAGGCCGCCCGCTCGCGATGTCAGCTTATCGAAAAAATAGATTGAAAGAAGCTAGCTTTCTTAGACAAAAAATCGATCAAAAAATTAGCTGAATGGAAACTTTGACCTCTCAAAAAGTTTTCGGGGATATATTTTTGTGAAAACAGGGACCTTGAAAAAAAGACTTTGAGTTTGTTTTCTTTTCTGTAATGGAGGTTATTAGCTTTTCAGTTAGCTTTACTGGAGAAATTGACAACCTTACGATTAATAACTACAAAACCTGCCAAACATAGTTAATAATCGTGAAATTTCGATTGCGAAGCCTGTCAAACGTAGTAATTAAACGTGGTCTTCACGATTATTAACTATGTTTGACATAATTATTAATAGTAAATGACGTTCTTTCCGATTAATAACTACAAAGTACCGCTCTTTACGATTAATAAGTAGAAAGCCCGCTTTTTGTAGTTATTAACCTGCAGATTTCACTACAAAAAAATAAACACACTACAAAAAAATAGCGACACCTGTTTCAAGTGTTTTAAGTGTCGCAGGTTCCCATTTTGACGAAACATAAAGCCATCAATTAGCTCCAGTACTTCTAACGATCTTTTTTTCGAGTTAGGTGCGATATCGAAAGGATATCATGTATCGGATATTATTATATAAACACCAATGAAATACCAGATGAGCTTGCGTGCGAAAACTTTATATCTTCACATGTGAAAATAACATGTTATCTTCACATGTGAAAATGCCACCGTTGCTATGGATTCAGTTCAAAATAAATCGCGCCTTTCACACCACAAAACTATTAAGTGAAATGGTTTGGTAGTTCATTGGTGTTTATATAATAAATAGAACATAACATGGAGATACGAAATTTCTCTTCTCGTGTTTAAAGAATTTTGTTTTTATTTTTCAACACTCTAAGAGAAATTTTGTATCTCCCCGCGGCCATGTAATATCCTCTATTTATCTGATACTTATACTTATATATATAGAGGATATTACATGGCCGAATTTTATCGGCGAAGCTCACTCGTGAGAGATACTTTCAGCACGAGAAGATAAAATTCGTATCCCCAAGCGGCCATGTAATGTTCTGTTTATTTCATAGATACTGGTGAAATTCCTGCATAAAACACAACTTTTTTTATTCATTTTCGAAACAGCAAAATAGTGCAATTAAAGTGGTCACTTATCGCAAAATGCTTGTCACAAAAATGTTATGAAACTCGGATATAAAGTTATAACGGAGAAATAAAGACAATAATATTTATATTTTATGTTCCAAAAAGTCAAAATTAATGTTAGTATCCATGGCGACACCAAGATCACTGCGTGCTATGAAGATATGATATTTTAGCAAAAGGAAAAATCCTGGTATTTCATCAGTATCTATATAATAAATTATCTATATACTTATCTATAATATATCTATATTTGTACTACTATAGTCTACTTAGATCCTACCCTCCTCCCTCTTTCCTGACCGGCTGCGATGATATTCGGGAAAATATCGCGATTATATCACGTTAGAGTCTACTAGAGTCTATTTAGATCGCCCTTTCCTTTTTCCTGACTGCCATGATATTGGATATTATAGCGATAATATCTGGTTAGAATCTACTAGAGTCTATTTAGATCGACCTTTCCTCTTTCGTGAATGCGATGATATTGGATATTATCGCGATAATATCACGTTAGAATCTACTAGAGTCTATTTAGATCGTCCTTTCCTCTTTCCTGAATGCGATAATATAAATTATCTTTGGATAGAGTTAGAACGTCATATCACCTTAAACAATTAGACAAATACCTGATATTTTCAGTCTGATAAAACGTTTGATAATGTTCTAGATCGATTATAAAAATCTTGCTATCCGATAAATGATATCCTTTCGATATCTCAGCTTTATGCATTTTTCAGCTGCAATGAAAACCCTTAGTTGTATTTGGTAATTTATTCAAGCTTTTTAGACTTGCTATCACATTCGCACGGGCAGTTTGCTGTCGGAGAGAAGAACAGGGTGATTGTCATATTTGTCTTCATCTTTATCCACAAGTGGCAAACTTTCCGTGCGAATGTCGGTGGCAAGTCTAAAGATTAATAAAGTACCAAGGACAAGGTTTTTCATTGCAGCTGAAAAATGGATGGTCAGAAGTACTGGAGGTGGTGGCTTTATTTCTCTTCAAAACGGGAACCTGTGACGCTAAAACTCTTGAGAGTTTTTCGTAGATGCCATATTTTGCTTTTTTAAGATTTGTTTCGAAAAGAGAGGGACAAATACAAAATAAGTTTGATGAACAGAAGTTCTTTAATATCACTGCGTACCCAGCATAAAGTTGTTCTTCTTGTAGTGCTAACTGTATTCGCCGTAGGTTTCTGATAACTCAGTTTCTTGCAATAAAATTTTAGGTAAGAATACCCTTTCAGATAGGAGAAAGTCTGTCGGCACTCTTCTTTTATTTGTGGGTCAACTTTCACAAATGTTTTAGCGAAGCATTTTAAAGTTATTTGACCAGCACTTTGTGCAGTGAGTTCTACGGTCACGATTGACTTCAAACTTGCTGATACAAAACTAGAGAGCTCTGAGACTTATTTGCTGAAGTTAGGGAAAAATCTGTCGTGGAATTTCGAAGTTATCTACATTAATATTTTTCGTAAAAATGTGGTTTTAGATATATGCCGACATCTCAAACGTTTTTCCATCTACAAGAAAATAAATAACATTTCTTAGGGGTCCGTCATTATTTATTAAGGATACCAAAAATCATAGAAATCAGTTGAACCATTTATTCTGAAAAACGTGGATAAAAAACACAAGCAAAACAGGCAGGTAAATAGGTTCGGGCCACCTTAAAATCATATTTTACATATATTCTCTAAATTTCGCTATTTTACGATAATATTGGGGAAATCATCGCTTCAAACATTTTGCAAGCAAGAGAAGCCTTAGGTTTGTGTGTTGGGTGTTTTAATTGGGTGTCTAAGACACATCTACAAAATCGTGTGCGAGGGATTCATGTATTTTACCCCATAATTTGGTCCGACACCAAGTTTGTGAATAGTTTTTCGTCAAAAACAATTGAATACCATCCTTATACACTATAATAATAGTGCTTTGATCAAGGCTCTTTTATTTGGGGTCAGTTAAAGTAATTTTCACAGCAGGAATCCGTACGAAGACATCACGCATCCGGGGATAGCCACCGGTCATCAGAATTCTTCGCATTAGCACCGTCAGTTTCTGCGTGACTATTTTACTTTACGTATACTAAACTTCTTACAGTTTACAATCCCAAAATTTGGCCTGGTGGTCAAAGTTATCCCGCGTCTGACTTGATCGCCTCCTGGCGTAGAGACAACTGTAGAGACGGCTGAGTTTTCGCAGCCTAACTTACGAACAAGGGCTATGTCACATGAGCATCGTTTTCACTTCAAAATGTTTATATCACGTGTAACAAATGCAACATCATATCCAGCGCTCGGGACTGGTGAAGACGTCAGTGTTATATTCAACTGTAAGAGCACTGAAGTCGTGCAGGCAAAAACAACTTAACTGATTCTCTAACAATGTCAAGCCCTGCAAGCAGCTAGTTAACTAGTCGTCAATCAAGTCAGATGGAGTGTCCCGTATGGTAACCTTTTTGCCATAGGGTAACTTTCTATGACGTATTCACATTGACAAAGAAAAAGTAAAAGGTTTATTATTGGCTAAGATATAGTCCCAGCTCCTGCCTGGCGCCGGCTTTTTTATAAACAGCGGGGACTTTGGTGGATTTGTCGGATTAGCATGCAAAATGAAGCTTGCAAAATTTGTGACACTTTTCACCATCTACACTTGTATGATTTTAAGAGGTATGACGGTTTGTATTTTTTTAAATTTATTTTTTATTTGTTGTCAAATACACTAGACTGTATTTCAGCAATTCACTGAAGGCAATTTATTGAAAGCACGGTGAATAACTACTAAATATGAAACAAAAACATTTTCTTAGCAAGAAAATATGGTTGTTACACTATGTTTTTTGTGCTTTCCAAGTACTAGTGTAAAAAGGTTTCATCATGATTCACTTGTCATTTTGCAAGAGACTGTCCCTAACTGATTTTCCGAGAAATATTTTCAAGTTACTGCGGCTTTAGGTTTTTTAAATTCTTTTGTTTTATTTAACCCCTGGAAAAAAAAAAACACTTTCCTCAGTACACATTAAAAATGGAGACCTACTTATTCAAAAACTGGGAAAAGTAGAAAATGTTAACAAGAGCGGCTATGGGAAATTTTATTTTTAAAAAAATCATACCTAACAAAAGCCAGAAGGCATCGAATTGATCACAGTCAAATAAACCATCCTCTTATTTATTTACCGATAAACTTCATGATGCTACAGCTTTACAAGAATAAATTATTTAACAAATAGTCGCCGACGGCGACGTGAATATCGGCGAATAGTTACCTCGACTTCGTCTCGGTGACTATTCGCCGATATTCACGTCGCCTGAGGCAACTAATTGTTTTAGTATAATTACATTGATGAAAATTCGAGAAAATAAAATTTCCGACTCCGAAACATCAACAAATCTGGCTGCCATTTTGAAAACTGGTAGCCTTCAATGTTATAATAACCGCGCAGTGATTATAGCGGGATGAAGCGAAGCTCCTAGCCAGTCATAGCGCTCTATTTTCGATAATCATCAATGAATGTATTTATACTAAACGTAATTAATGTCAGAAGTTTAACATTAACCGTTTTCTTGTCGACTATATATTCGAAAAAAAAGAGAAAAATAAATGTGAAAGGAGGAGGGAGCGACTCAAGAACTAGGGAACTCTTTTTCCTGGGGTAAAACGTCACTGAATAAGAACATTTCGGACAATTTCTTTTTAGAAGTAAACACGCGGCGCATAATTTCACCGTATTTGTGTTATAAATTGTTTTGAGCAAGTTAAGTTGCTTACGCCGGGAATCAAAATTCTGACCTTTCTCACGCAGCTCCTGTTTACGCTAATCCCGCCCTGACGTAATAAGAAATCTACGTTTTTAGGCGTATGATTGTGAAAAAAATACTACTACCCACAATCTTACGGGTTGTTACAGCTTCAAATACCTCGCCAAAGCAGAACTTGAAAATTAATTAAAAATGCGATGTGTTAACTGACCCGCGGTGGAATGAAAAAAAACGTTTCAGTGTTATTGTACTGATCATTACAAAGCAAGCTTCCAATCGCTCACTGATTGCCGCATTTTGTCAGTTTGTGACCCAACAAATATAAAAGCTGTGAACAGTCTTGTAACTAAACATGCTACCACATATTAGCCGACAATACAGCTTTACGTTTTGATGCATCTATTGGTTTAACTGATTCAATGCTTGAATGAAAAAAACACCTGCTTTGTACGGCCTTTTGGCAATGTTTGATGAATTTATTCCAGTTCACTATTATTATTCAGTCATTGAATATTTATATGCACCTGTTTAACTGATATGTGCTAAACACGATCCACTCATTGTTAACATTAGTAAGTATGATAAGAACTCTGCGGTACCCTGGTTGCCACCTGAAGATTTTTAAATCGGCTCAAAAAAACTATGTCGGATTTCAAATTCGTTGGCACTTTTCTTGGCAAAAATCTTTCTCGGCTCTTTAATTAAACTTCATAACAATAATCTTCCGCTTTTTAATTTAAGGAGGAATATTATCTATAATTTGTGTTAGAAAGGTACCGTAAAATTCCGATTATAAGCCTCGGGGCTTAAATTTTTCAAAGGCCCTTTTGAGGGCTTATTTTTGAGGGGTTTATATTCGGAGGGGCTTATCTGCGGAGGGAAATTTGCGTTTCAAACTCGATAGGGCTAGCCTTATAGTTTGAAGTAAATTTACCGGTTTTGCTTTGTTTTACGTTGTATTTGAGTGCAATTTTCCAACTACAAGCTCCTGTGGGGCTTATATTTGGAGGGGCGATTTAACCGAGGGGTTTTTGCGTTACGAGTTTGGGGGCCTTATATTTAGAGGTGTTTATACATGGAGGGGCTTATTTTTGGAATTTTACGGTATTTATTCGGAAAACTTCAGTAAAATCCCACGTATAAAACTGAACCTAGATTTTTCCAAGTCAGCCTGAACAGGTTCCAATATAAATGGTCTTAACTTGAAATCAGCTATCTAGGTTCTTAATTGGGTTCTAAATTTTTGGTAAGAGAAAAAGGACTTGTGTTGGTGGGCGTGGCCTTTTATATTAAACACTGCTAGTTCATGGAATATAGTAGAGTGTAAACATTAAAGGCACATAAATCATACAAAATAGTGCTAAGTTATACACATGTTATTGTTTTCTATTGAGTTTGGAAATTAAGAACCTACTTTGAAATTTCAGCCTAAAATTAAATGGTTCTTATGTGAAGGTTTACTGTAATTGGTTTCTTCTAACAACGAATTGCATTCAGAAGCCCAAGTTCATAAGGTAAAATGTATGGAACAAGACAATGACTTGAGTTTCACCAATATCTTTTTTATAGGTGCAGCTATATATTGTCACACTTGCTCGTCGAAAAAGTCGTGGGATGACTGCAGTCCTCAAAATGTACAAATTCATTCCTGTCCAGCCATTAGTACAGTCTGCTACACCACTCACAGAGTGAGTAGTCGTAATGGATCGGAAATTCATTACTATCAAAGAGGTTGCGGTACACTTGACTTTTGTACCGGAGAAGAGTGCGCTCGTCATGGTCAGTGGTGTCAAGTGAATTGTTGTAATACAGACGCCTGTAACAAGTCGACCTTTGTAACAGCAAACTACATGACGTATCTGGTGATTGGATTGTTAACCGCTGTTCATCTCTTTTGACAAACCCTTGGTACAATGCTGTTCCTCGTGAAATCAAGTCAATCTTCATTCGTACGTGTTACAAGACTTGGAACAGCTGAGTTATTACTAAATAAAACCTGTTTCGTGTGTAATTCTCAGTTCTTCCATTTTCACCAGCTTCCAACTGCAGCAAAAGTTTAAAAGCGTACAGTACACAAGTGGTGTGAGAGGAGACTGTTTATAGCCTTTAAATACGTTCAAAACTATATGTACTGTCCCTATTAGTTTAGATTTATTGGTTATTAGTTTAACAATAAACAGAATGAACGTTCAGAGTTTCTGTGTTTTTCTTTTGTTTTTACTTCATCAACTATTATTATTGTTAAACGGATAGGGGCATGAATGTGAATCATGCTACGAGGCTTGAAAAGTACCGTCTATAAAAATATCTAATAATTGTAACAAAAACCTTAATTTTACAGTTTTATTTCAATTTTAAATAAGGAAAACATAAAAACACTAACATGAAATGAGACTAGCATTTAATTTACAATTCTCTTTTAGAATATTTCTGCTAATCATCGAAGTGATGAAAGAATTGTCACCTGTAAAAAGTTGACTTGATTTCAAAACGAATTCTTTCCCTTACTGTCATAAGAAAAGTAAATAATATTGATATTAGGGTTTATAGTACGATAAGCAGCAAAAACACTGTAAAAAAAAATCACGAAATGGTTCAGTGTAAAACTTAAAATGGCCTGGTGAAATTGTTCAAAGAATTAGCCTGCTTAGCTGAAGGGATTAGTTGGCGAGTGCTGTATGTCGGAGTTGAATTCTTGGGAACCACGCCCATGTTTATTCGTCACCGTATTTTTCGTCCTCCACGTTATGCATGAATGTGAACCTTTCCGCTAAGCAGACCAGCCCTCTAATGCATGGTTAAATTTGACCTGTTGCCATCCCCCCAGGCAACCCCCGGGCCAAGTCCGGCCCTTCGGGCCCGGGGATGGGGAATTGTTTATTTCAAGCGGTTCTGTCCCAGGGGTAGGGGGATGGGGCAAATCAAAAACATCTCTTTGATTTTGCGAAATACGTGTCATTTCTCGCGCGGTTTGCACGATGGCTACAGACGTCGAGACTACGTGTGTTCAAGGAAAAACGCAGGAATTTGTCGGAGAGTCGTTGAAGAGAAATAACCTATCATCATTTATGTCTGTATTTCAAGCTATGTTTTAAAATTTCAAACGAAAGTGCGTATGATGCGTATTCGAATTTTTTTTGTTTTGGCAAAAGGATGAAAGAAATATTCCTTCAGCCTAGCTATAACAAGAAGACAACTTAAAGAGACTGTATATGGAAACTGGTTTGAGATCTCCAGCTTGGCTAATTCGAGGGGGATTTTGAGTACGTAACAATTTATGTACTATAGAAACTAACAAGGAACATTGATTTAGTTCCGAATGCAAATAGCAGAAATACTTACACAAGAACGCTAAATGTTGGCCCTAAACAACGTCAGTTTTGTTGGTTCAACGTATAAACACTAATCCTGATATGAGACGAGCGGAACTAATTAGATAAACTGAGACCACACTATCTATGATGTGCATGAACACTGGAACATTTTTAACGCAAGCCTTCCTGTCGTTATTAATATATATATAGATAAGGGACGGACCATTAGAAAAGTTATGGGGGCTGGGGGTGGGGGATTTTCGAGCTGCAGGAATTTTTTTTCGTTATCAAATTCCTTGTATGAATTTGTTTTAGGCCATAGCATGAATAATTAATTGACGTGAATGAATTTTTCTTCATTTAATTTTCCCTTGCGCGAATATTTGTTTTGTACTTCGGGTTGTTATTTAACCCGCACCCAACCCCGATAAGTTTTCTAATGGTCCGTCCCTAAACAGAGATTCAGTCCAGAGTAGTGTTCTTATTAAAGTGTTATATCAAGGAGGTACTTCAGAGCATTTTTCTTCCTTTTCGTTTTCAAATTTATTGGTCATGTTTTAACTACATTATGGCATGTATTATCCTTCTCCAGGAGCCCATAACCCAACTCTAGAAAACTTTTACTATGTTGTCGAAACGTCTCGTTTTGCTATTGTACGGATATTGCTTTCAAAAAGATGTACCCAAACAGACGTATATGAGTTCGATCAGGAGCTCCGGGGGGTGGGGAATTGTCTCGTGCCCGGGGGTGAGAAATAGACCACCAAGAAAGAAACAAATTGCAAATCCCCGGGGATACGCCCAGGGGGGGGAACATGGTTACGGGTCAAATTGAACCATGCATTCATGGTCAATTTCAACTGTCGCGCAACTTTTGCGTGTATACACGCGTAAATTTTATGTTAGTAAATATAATGGAGGAAATTAATGTATACCCCCTTCGAAACACAGGCTAGAATAAGGCTATGCCTACAATAAACCGGAGAGCTTTTAGCGTTGACGAAAAAAACCTTTCCGGTACAGTATGACGGCAACTGCATAGAACTGGAAAAAGTCCTTCACACAAATCGAACATCGTCACCGGAGAGGTTGGCCGAGAGGGTCTGGTGCACTAATTCCCAATCCTCACTCAGTTCTGAATATTCACTTTCCTCTCAGTGTGTTCCAGTCCTCGCTCATGCTCATTTTATTCCGTCAAGGTCCGAATACTTGTTCACACTACTACGAAGAAACTTCTCCGATATGTGTGCCGCCCCGAGACTTTGGAACCTTTTTCCATCTACGATGCGGTCTATTTCCTGTTTAAATCTGTTCAAAATAGTCTTAAACCTTTCTTATTTAGTAAGGCTTTTAATTAGGAATTTTAGCATTGAAATTTAGGTTTTATTTTCCATGTTTAATCAATTTCTTATGTAAGGCGCGGTTCATAGAAACTGCGCGGTACAAACTTCTATTGTTAATAATATAGCGATCACGTGATAAACTATTTGAAATTACTGCCAGGCAAGCATGTTGGACCAGCCATTTTTTTTTTATTATTAATTCATCTTTTTGACTGCCTCTTCTTCGGGAAGCTGGAAACTAACTTGGCGACGGAGAGGATTGTGAGAGGTCCGCTCCTGCTGAAAAAAGGTTCCATATGAACATTTCTTCTGTAATGTTACAAGAGATCACTGAAGTCTCCAGTTTTGTGATTGAATATTGATTAGTTGTATTAAGATAGGCCAGGGAAAGAACTTGCCCTTTTCACCTCGCAGATCGTAATTTAAATCGAGGAAGTTATTTAACAGTTATTCCTCTCGCCCTCATGGCCTCTGAGTCAATAGCCCATGAGGCTATTGACTCAGGGGCCATGAGGGCGAGAGGAATAATTGTTTTAGTAAAATCCAACCAGTTGGTAAAAAATATCGAGACAAAAGTACTTTAGCTAGTTAAAAAATCCTTTTTTGCCGCCAACAAGTCAGCCCTTTTCGCTACTAGTAGGCTATAACATATAGCCTCGTAGTAGCTCAACCAATCAGAATGCAGCATTGATAATAGACCACTAGTTGGATTTTACTAAAAGTCGTATAGCTTGGATATTGTAATACTAGCAAATGTTGACAGTTGAACAATACACAGGTGTGGAACGACAATGTAACGACAACAACAAACATATAAATGACGACAAACTGGACAATAAACAAAATAAAATATCAAAATAAAAACAGAAACATGGCGACAGCACAAACCTTTGGAAGGAACATGCAAGACATTTATGGGTCTTGGTTACTCTAAACAAAGCAAAACTGGTTAAAAAAATGTATAAAGGTGCCTAGTAGAGTTTGTGAGTCCAGAAAAGGGCTCGAAATTAAAGCAAATAAGGGGCTCATAATCTAGGTGAAACCATGGTGATAAAACTCAACCCACTTACTTGCAAAACAAAACAAACAAAAAAATAACCAAAGAACCAAATTTGAGGCGCACCACATTTATGTTGTGGTTCAGTTTTATCCTTGGTTTAAATTTTATTTTCCTTTGTTTTAAACTCATTATCATACATTACCATACCCCAAAACAAAGGAAAATGAAATTTAAACCAAGGAAAAAATTGAACGACAACATATACCCTCAATTCCCTTAGGGGTAAGTACATTTTAATTCTTTCAATGGTTGGTTGTTTTTTTCTTATTGTGCAGAATATAATTCCTTGTTTTTCTTTAGTGTGATCCTTGGCACCTTCTACAGAAGAGTGATACAAACTTAGTGTAATGTAGTAAGTAATGTTCTATTTGTGAAATAAACACCAATGAAATACAAGATCATTTTCCTACTTTTACTGCTGCCAAAGTGCGATTTATCATGTATCCATAGCAACAGTGACCTTTTAACGTGAGAAGATAATATGTTAAAATACGTGTAAAGATATATTTTCGAGCGAAATCTCACCTGGCATTTCATTGGTGCTCATAAACAAATAAGTATTTACATTCTATGGAAAAAATTTAAGTTTATAAATTATTTTAAAAATGCTGACCAGCCAGCTTGTTCCAGGCACCAGGCGTATTTTAAAATTCATCTGTAATGTTTATAAGTTTCGACAGAGTACCTTTAAGATCACCACATTTACGATCTCTTATCTAAAAGTCACGGAGATTTTAAGTAGACGGATTTTGCGTTTCTAGTGAAACCTGTGAATTCATAACAAGTTGCAAATTACTTTGTTATTAAAACGTAGCCTTTTAACAACTAAAGCAGACGATGTATTAGCACTTCTCAAGCTTTTTTAATTTACTGTATTTTACGTTTAGTGGTTATGTTCAGCTACTTTAAGCCTTCTATAATTGGTTACAACTGTTACAGTATCGCAGTCCCTTTCACCTATTACATCTCTGTATTTGTGTCATTAGCAAAGTTAATGAAAAAATATGTGACATAAAAAGACGCTTTTAAGTGGTAAAAGTGTACGTAATGAATGTTAAAGCGTTTTTTCCTCTTGCCTATAGCTTACATTTACACCTCAATTAATGTTGCTCCACTAAACTTTTAACCTTCTCACTATTAAAGCTGTTTTCTGTTTTATTCGGGTTTATTTAACACGTTTTTGCCGAATACCACTGATGTCTCAAGGTAACCTCTTACAGTCAAAACCATTGGGCCTGACATTGTTGATTGAAGGGAAACCGCAAACTCAAATCTTCAGTGGTTTCATTAGTGTAGCCCTGGTAGCTAGTTTAAACTAACTCAACTTCCAGATGAAATTTCTACCTCATCACAGATCTCATCACGTCTTTTAATTTTTAATTCATTGAATTCAGATAGTGTTACACCTACATTTATCAGAGTTACCGCTAGAGTTTTGGAGGGAAGGTCACAGGCAGGCATGAATATAACCATGCAAATAATAATTTATTGTTGTTTTTTTCTGTCACCTTCTTTATCATCCTGGATAATGTTGTTCACAGCTTTTAAGTCTGTGAAACGCAGTCCTGTAGTATGTCTGTGTAATAGTCAGGTCAAATGTCCACAGCACAACAATCTGCCATAACTTTGTATAAAGCACCCAGCAACCTTAATTTTATCCCTTGCTCCTGCATCAATTACCACTAAAGGCTACCTCACTGAAAAACCTGACCATTTAACAAAATGTACAATTCTACTGTCAAGCCTCGTGTTTATTACTTTTTCCCCCATTCA
This sequence comes from Porites divaricata, assembly GCA_038088405.1. Lineage (NCBI taxonomy): Eukaryota > Metazoa > Cnidaria > Anthozoa > Scleractinia > Poritidae > Porites > Porites divaricata. Next base: position 2,056,610 of record JBBMOI010000002.1, read on the forward strand.
ATAGCGCATTATTTATTTCTAGCTCTATGGTAAAATATACTAACTAGTATTCTGATCTTCCAAAAATATACATCCTTGCCATATTTGTAATTATATCCATTTAAACAGAATTCCAGTGAATTAAATGAGCATTTTGTCTTTTTTCAAGGGGAAAGCTACGTTGTAGGACAACCTCATAATTCATCATTTTTAAGATTCGATGTATCATCGTTCACTACAATGTCCACAGAAATGTTTCCCGTAGATAAAATTTCCAAATTCACATCCTCTGTTTTATCTTCCCCTGTTGCATCTTGGGTCGTTTCATTTGAAAGTTCATGATTTTCACTAGGCGCCGTCGGTGCTGGCTGTTCAGCGGTATCGGTCACGTGATCGTTTGATTGAGGAATGGTACTTACAGTCTCCTGTTTGACTGTTTGAGGTGTCGATTCAGACGAATTCGATTCCCCCGCTGCCACAGAAGTATCTTTTGGATCTGATTAAAAAATAACAGTAAAAAGTTTTATTGACTATGAATTTAGATGATACTGTGATTATATGATGAGAAGTATTCACCCACGAAAACAAACTGATTACATACCGTACATCCTCTATTAAGCCCCCTGGGGGGCTTATTTTTTTCAAGCACTTTTGAGGGGGGGCTTATTTAATTTAGCGAAACGCATCACCTGTAGCAAAAATACTGTGATATGAGACAGAGTAGACTTACGCGTTGTACAATTAAAGTCACTGTCAAAAGTATTTAATTCACTTGTGGGAGCCTAAAAGTAACAAAAACTTAGCTTAGAATTTTCACCGACAGGAGCAAGGTTTCTCGAGGACGGACTTGTGGTTCCTGGGCGGTACACTGCTTTGTTTAACGACAAGAAAATGGTGGCAATTCTCCACAGAGAGCTAGAGCGCAAAATTGAGAAAGTTAAGCATATGAAGTTGGAGGTCATGCTGCCGAAGACCAAAAACAATATGAACTTCCAGCCTGAATAAATCATAACTGATCAGTCCACGTTAATCGTTAATTGTTTTGTGAAGAATAAGGATTGGGGGAGGGGGAGGGGGGGCTTATTAACTTTCCTCCTCTGAAAAGGGGGGGCTTATTAGAGAGGGGGGGCCTATTTGAGAGGGGGGGGGGGGGCTTAATGGAGGACTTACGGTAGGTAAGAATCTAATAAAGGCAAAAACCATTACGACTTCAACCAGCGAGGAGCGCCGGATCTTATGTAGACCTGGTTCAGTTAAAATCTTTTAAGAACAGAAACCTGATCTTTACGATAATGAGTCAAGGACTAGTAGAAAACAAATAGCAGCATGCCGTTGCCTCTATAACCTTGCTTCAAAAGACTATGGACAAGGAATAGTAATAGACCAATTCCGATATATTAAAATTCATACATGGCTGCGAGGCTTGGGGGAATAAAACAAAAGAAATCATCTTGAGGCTTAGTGATGAACAAAGCATTTCTTTTGTTTTATTCCCCCAAGCCTCAGAGCCACGTATGAATTTTAATATATCGAAAATGGTCTATTCTTAAGCTGCGCGTATAAATCCGCTTATACCATTTCTGTTATTTCACTTTTGACTGCCTTAAATCTTAGTTTACTTTTATCTTATAACACATAATCAATCTCAACCCAATTTATCAATTATATCAAATTCCTGTATTTGTTTGGGATGCTGGTCCATACAGCTACCTGCGTGGCTAATATACACCTATCCCCCGAAGGGGAGGTGAATAGTGGTGATACACCGAGACGCGAAGCGTCGAGGTATATATCTACCGCTGTTCACCGACCCTGAGGGGATAGTTGTTTTAGTATTTACCAAATCAGTTGGATAAAAATGAAAAAAAGGAACTTTTTGTAAATTAAAAACGTCACTTAGTGGAAACTTTGTTTACAAATATTTACAAAAATTTCGGGAATTTTGTCAAGTGCATTTTTACGATTTTGATGCAAGTTCAGCACGAAAGCAATGTTCTACCTACCAGTAAATAATGACAAGCCAAAAGTTCCCGTTGCTTTCTTGGTATTTGTTTGTACGACTGCTTAATTTATCGCCAAATTTCGTCTTTCGAAAATGTCTCGAAACAAGACGCCATCTTGGCCCCGGTCGCAAAACAGTGAATAGCCAAGGACATTCCGAGTTCCAGGAGTCAATCAAAACGCGTGGAAACTGCTATTCATTGATTTGGTAAATAATAAAACTATCTTTATAATTATAATACACTAACTTACTTAGATAAGATCGATCGATCATAGAAACCTGAGCTCATGAAGTCATTTTAGTTTATCAGCACCAAATGACGATTGCAAATTGTGTATTAGAGCTCCAAAACATTGCTGTTGTAGTTGTTGTCAGCTGTTGGCGTTGTTGATGTCTGAACCTGACATTGAATGTCCGACAAAGTAATATACACATTACGATGGCACAAAACGATAAAAACGCCATAACCCAATATTAGAGATCGCGAGGCAAAAAAAAAAATAATTTCTATGAAATTTTTACTGCAAGAAACTACTTCTTTGTTTTGTTTGCTTGGCTTGCTTTTTTGGGGGATTTCATAAAGGGGTCTGTGTTAGCACAAAAAATTTCAATACAGTGGCGGCCACGAAGCTCCGTTAAACTTACCAACAACAACCACTTTTTTCTCGAGGTTGTTATCTTCAGAAGGCCTCCGTTTGTCCTGTAAAGGTCTTTTGAAAGCTATTTTTTCGTGGTTTTTGTCGGCTTCCGTGAACGATCGTGCTTTTCCCTTGTCGGATGTCACACTGTCACTAGTAAGCGTTCTTTCCCGTTGAGCGCGGTCTTGCTCAGTCATGGATCGAACACGGTTCAGTGCATTTGGGCCGACATTTCGCTTCCGAGGGGAAGCTTTGGCTGAAAACAAGAGTACCAGTAATCAAAACAGAACGGAGCTTTCTTTGGGGTGTTATTGGTATTGAAAACTATCTTGGTTATCTATTGTTCTATGGAGTGGGCAATGCTCAGTGTCTTTTAAACTTTTGCTATATCCACTTACCCCTTCCCACTTCCCAACCAAACGTTAACACCAACTTCAACTAGGTCCGGGGGGGAGTTAGTCAGCAGTTTCCAAAAATGTTTTACTGATACAATTCTAGAAGCACAAATCGAATATTTTACTTGTATTTATAAACGTTTGTAACTGGTTGATTAATTTCCAAGGAAAAACGTTTAACAGTCTCCAAACTTCCACTAAAACTTTTGCAACTTTTGTCCAACACAATTCTGAGATTACAGGAATTTTCTATGGGTAGATAGGGGTTTTCATGTGTTTTATAGGATCCTAGATGAAAAGTTTCAAGTTCTGGGAGAAATGCGAACCTGCCAGTTTCTTGAACACGTGATTGGACATAAAGTCTTGGAATCTACTGCAGTAAAAGGACGGTCTGTGGACGGAAACTGTGTCCTGCAACAAGAAAAAAAAACAATTATGATTAAATAACGATGCAAATAGAGCGCTTTTCACTAATGTGGCAAGCAGCTACTAACTCTTTTCGAATCCCCCATAACACACTGTTTGAGCCCCCCACTCCCCCCCCCCCCAACCCCCCACAACCCCCATTAAAAAGGTTGCTTAAGTTATTGTTTTCAAATGTTCTTGGGAATATTTAATCCTCCCAGGAGCATTTGAAGACAATAGCTTATGCAAAATTTGTTGGGGGGGGGGGGGGGGGGGGTAAGCAGAGTGTATTATGGGGACTCAAAAATAGAGAATGGAACAAAACGAAACGTTTTTTTTTTACATGAGAAAAGGGTTCAATCCCCACTTCCACACAGGATTGGAATGATTCACTTATATGGCCACCTTTTCTTTGTTTAGGTGCGCCAATATGGCTGCCGTGACGTCATGTAAGAACGGCCTATATTAGGTTTCATTTGACTGAGTGGAAGAAAGTAAGGCTATGATTTCAGCCAATCAAAACAAACATCGACGATACAATGAGGCAATCAAAACTCGCAGCAACTTCATTTAAAGAGCTTAAAGCGCTTGAAAAACGTGTAAACCCAAGTCACGCCTGGTTACAGTGAGTTACTTCTTATCCAGTCGTGAAAGAAGCAAGACATTTAATTTAGCCCAAAACAGGGTGACGGAATGCAAAGCTAAAGCAATCGGAAAATTACTTTCGTTGCTACAATACAAACGCTCTTTAACAACAGATGGGTTGGTGCTAAACGAAAAAGAAATATTTTTATGTTTTGCATTATTAACTGCGCTGCACTATCACCCTAAGAGGAGTGAAATTGATTGGTTAATCATCAAAAACCTAAAAAAGGTTTTTCACTTTTTATTGAACACGTCTTTTTAACTATGACAGTATTTTCTAAAGTATGGTAGCAATTATGGGCTGCAGGTCTGTGTATTAGGCAATGTTCCTTTTTACAGAATTGATAATTAACAAAAATGAGTACAGTTAAAATTAGACTCGACTAAATTCAAATTTCTTACCCCGTCATGGACCAGAGATTTCCAACCATGTTCTAGTTTCTTTACTATTCTGTTAACGAAATTAACAAGTCAAATCAAGTCAAGTAGTGCGGGCACTCCGAGTTATCCAGCATTACAGCAATAAAGTCATATAGCTATTAGGACAATTCAGCGCACCTTATACTACTAACAAAATTTGCTGCAACTTATGAATACTAACGAATAGACTCTTCTTACCTGTAACTTTGTAATACATCTATAATTCCGAGAAACAAAAGAAGTTTTTCGCCTTTTGCGTTACGAGCGGGAATACCTCCAACCCTGAAACAAAAAAATCGAGACATTAATGTTTGCTGTACTGTGGGCTTTTATTTCAGAGGGTTATTGACTTTAGGTAATAAACTAGGCTTGTCTTTGCTTACGGTCTCTCCTCTGTTTCATCGTCTTCTACAGTGATCGCTTCCCAAGCTGAACTAAATCCTTCTCTTCCTTTCAAACTCCTCGCACGTGCTAGTGGTCGTCGAATACTCTCTACATAATAAATAAATATATTTAGTAATTTAAGAAAATGAATGACAGAACCTAGCACGAAGGAAAACTGAACGCCTTAATGAATCACATGATCGATGTAGCCAGCTACTGGGCATGCGCATGCCAAAGACCGCTGACCTCAGGCACTTACGGCCCTCTTAGTTGTTAACCCTTTTAAATTGCATTTAAATGCATTTAACTTGTGACTGAAGAGACGCTTGCCTGAGTGACTCAACAATAAAAGAAATGGAAGGAAATGAAAAGCGTGGACAAGGATTTGAACTTGGGACTACTGAGAACAAATCGAGCAAGCAGTCGGAGCGGGACTTGAACTCGGGGCCTCCAAATTGCAAGTGCAGCGCTTTAGCCACTCGGCCAAGCTGCCTCCTTCTTGACAGTTTGCTGACTGGCAAGTTCCCAGTAAATCCCAGAAAATAATGCAGGATACATTTGGAATCCAGCTCATTTCTTTCTAAAAAGTGGGAACTATCACAGGATCGATACGAGTCTCTTTTGTACTCATCACTATACTGCAGGTGCAGGTCTGTGCAGAGTTAAAGAGTTGTGTGCAGAATGAATCTAACCTGGACTGCTTGCTGTAGTTTCCTGCTGCTGCTGTCCATTGGATGGTGTATCATCAGGGCCGGGGGATAAGAGACCTGATGGAGAGTCAGGCTTCATTGGGTTATCAGTTGATGGTTCACTCAAAGAGCGTTTGACTCGTGGGCATCCAGGCTCATCTATTTTGTGAATTGCCAGAAGAAGGCTATAATCCATGATTTTAAAACTTTGAAGTACCTGGAAAACACAAGCAACAGACTCCGGCAAATATGTTAAAAGTTTGGGAACAGAAAAGGCAGACATAATACAACCTCTTTACAATGCCCACCTTGGGGAGGTGAAACGTTTAAGTGGCCAATGTGAAGAGGTAGCCATTTTTAATTTAAGTTTTGATTGTACTGTTATGGCCTAACATAACATAACATAACATAACATACACTTTATTACGACTCCTCTATATGGGGCTATTCTGTCATAATATACAATAATAACAAATATACAATAATAAAGTTACAATGAGGCAAAAATATTTACATCTGCCTATTCCTTTTAGATAACAAAAACAATTCTTAACAAAGCCAGCATAAGTTGAATGCATATACTGTCGAACCTCGCTATTTCGAACTCGGTTAATTCGAAGTCCCCGCTATTTCGAACGAAGATCGAATTCCCTTGGATTTACCCTTGTGTTTTCAGTCATTTACTATCAGCTATTTCGAACTCGGTTATTTCGAATTCCCCGCTATTTCGAACTCATCGTTCTTTCCCTACTACCTTAAATCAACCCCGTTATTTCAAACTTGTCAAGAACAGAGTACGTATATAAGAGCACAGCTGGAAACGCATTGCATTTTATTTGAGCTTGACGTACGTGCATTGTCCCTCTAAGAAATTCCAGCTGTGTTGTTCATTCACGATCGACAAAAGTATTAGAAAAAACCAAAAACAACAGAGCATTCAAAGATTTTTCAATGCAACAGCATCTGCTAATCTATCCGACATATAATTACTGTATTTTTATTTAATCAGTGTCCTTCTTCATACTGTACTGTATTTCATTAAAAAATGATTCATTGTTACGAATTTTACGCTTCCCCGCTTTCGAACTTTTTTCCATTTCCCTTGGGACTTCGAAATAGCGGGGTTCGACTGTACATGTAAAACATTCTGGGCATTAACCAGACCGCAATACAATACAGTTGGTCCGAATTATTCAAACGTTGGATAGCGCTATCCCCTGGATATTCATCAAATAAGTATTAAAGGAAACCAATAACAGAGATCCAGGGGATAACATTATCCACCTTTTGAAGATTTGAGACCTGATTCTTATTTTTTTTTCTTCAAGGGGGGTGGGGAGGAAAAGGGAGAACTGGACTATGATAACAATAAAAGTACATGTACCAGTTATTGCTAAAACTACAGTGAACTGGACACAGATAGGAATACATAGACAAGAATGCACTTTAAATACCCTGCAATCTCTTTGTATTGTCTTCATTACAGCATTATATGTGTCAGGTTCAAGGAAAAGTCCCTAAAAAGAAAGATAGCAAGGTAACAGTTTGTTTTCTTTACCTCTCCTAGGTAAAAAGACTTGAATGAACACTAAAATATTGTTACTCTTGAGGTAAAAAATGTATTTGCCACAGAAAGGTTAAAACTAATAAGGTGACGTTTAAATACAACGTCATGTATAATATTATTTACCACTGAGAACAAAGTGAGCTAGCAGACCTAACATTAACATTGTCATCAACACTGTTTTCATCACCTTCAACAGCTTTTCTATAAAATAGAATATTACTTCTACACAAGGCAGGTTTTTTCCAAGCATAGAAATGAAGGCTCCCTATTGAAATATTACAAATAACTGCACCTTACAGTTACAATGACGTACCTCTGGGTGATCATTTAAGAAATCCAAGTCTTTTAGTGTAGGTGTTTCCTTTGCACGTTCAGCCTTGGATGCTTTTCTTTTGTATGTGGAACCCTGTTGACAAAGAAGTTTTATTTGACAACTTAGGGCCGCCATGTTTGATTGACTGTATTCCGGAACACTATCCCAAATAGGCATAAACGGTCCTAGAAATCATTATTTTGTGGTCGTTGCATTGCAAAATCTAGAAATGTGATTAAAATTAAATTTTGCGCTGTTTGTAGCGTTTAGAGGGTCCAAAGACTATGGCACAAAGCGGAATTCTTTATCAAAACTTTTGTCTATTTGTATTCCAGAATACGATCAACTATGAGTGCACCATTCGCTAAGTAACATTCCTATTATGCATTTGATACTCCAGGAAACCAATTTATTCTGTTCAAGATAAGTTAACAAGGAACAGATCCAGACTGACTTCCACTGTGTTAAAATGGACGTACACGTAATATAAATAAAATGGCTAATAATAATTATACATGTAATGGCAGTGGGAATACAACAAGTTCCCCTAAAAAGCCTAAGCCACAACAACTCAAATTATTCACACAAGTACAGTAGTATGGTAAAAATTATTCTTGCAATGGATTTGTTGGGTTTCAGCCTTTAATGTGACATGATGATAATGATCATTGACTCAAAAAGGTCACTGACTCAGGCAGATAAACAGACAGATAATGTTTGAAAGAGTTTTAAGTAAGTTTCCACAACTTATCCAGTCCCATTTGCACACCAGCACAGAGAACTTGTCAAAGATGGGAAACCTATCCTAGCGGGATTTCTTATCTAGTGTAATCACAAGTACAAAAGAGTACAATATTGAAAAATCAAGTACCTTCAGATCATATTTGAAATGAATTTTGTAATCTGTTGGAAGAAGATTATTCATTATCACTAATCTTATGTTCTTCCCTCCACACTATTGAAAAAGAAAAAGAAAACAGATCTTATCAAATAAGACATTATTTTTACACTATATAAGTTAAGGAGATCTGTAATGGCACTAAAGAGGTTTACATGTACCTCTACAATCACATGAATGTTTTTGCATGTAAACAGCTATTAAAATAACTTTAAAAAAAAGGTTCTTTACCTGATAACAGTACAAGCCAAAGAACTTTGGCAACAGTGTTCTTTTGTTTTGGTTTAAATTCTGCAAAAAAGAAAATAGTAAATTATAAACTTAAAAACTTTTGCTACAAATTCACACACTATTCTGTCACATGAGACAAACTTAATGACACAACCACAAGCAAAATGCAAAAGGTTGAAGGTTTCACAGACTCCCATGAGAAATTTTCTTCAGTGTTCTTACAATAACAGATGATTAATTACATCTTTAGTCCTTGAAAAATGTAAAAACGAATGCAATATGCTTTAACTTATTCTGGTACAAGGTTTTTGTCCACTGAGAATTAAAATTACTCAATTTCCTGATGGACTCCATCTCAAAGTATTAAGATAATATAATGGACAACACTTACTAAATAATATCCTGGAAGGAGCTTCTGAAGAAATTCTGCTTCCTTGTGTTGCACAGTTTTTACAATAAACTCATCATCATTTGTTACATAAAATAATGAGCCACTTGCACCAGAGTTGGCCAGTTCTACAAGTGATTCATTACAGAGAGCCATCTGGAGAGACAGAATGGAAAATACTGAACAATCAAATCTCTCTGATCAGACACCTATATAACCTGGACACCTACTGTTGGTCCCTGCCTTTGTTTACTCCTTTAGTTGACTCTCTTTAAGACAGACACATAATGCCAGTACAAAAGGTGTCTGAGTCACTTGATAGAGAGTTGACTGTATTAATATAATTTTTATAGGTTTCCACAGAAATTAGTGCCACTAATGGTTGGCCTCTGCTTATCATTTTGCTTCCAACAATAGTTTAACAGACATTTAACTGATAGTATTCATTACTCAAGGAATACTGGACAAGACACATGTATTTTGAAACTGCATACTAAAATGTGTTTTAAAGTGCTTGTTTGTACGTACCATAAATTCTGCGGGATTCATTCCAAATAAATCACGAAAATACCTATAAAGTACACAAAGATGTAAACATATAATATTATTGTAACACTGTCCTGACATGTAGGTAAAAACAAAAATCAAGGTTAATGTTGTTATTATCAACACTGCAACAAGTCCAGAAGCAAGTTATGTGTTACTGCGTGTCAATATACAACAACTAGCAAGTTACAAATTATGTACATTCTAACCCCCTCCCCCCGTAAAATACTTCATCAACAAATGAAAGTAAATAATAATATTTGTTTATACACAATATCATAATATTACACTATCAGACTAGTCTGATAGAAGAATAATTATATCCATATGTAACATTTTACCTAAATATGACAACAATAAATATTTCTGGTGTAAGCTCATGGCAAGCAATTTAAGTGGACATAAGACTAACCTAAATGCAACTGGGGAGTATGTTTTAAACTTGAAATCACTAAAGCGATGAGATGGTGTTTCTCTTGTTCCCTCACTGTAAAAGAAAAGACTGTTCAAAAATGTGTACATACAATGTGAGGATCAGATATGGCTGTTCACCCCTGAGAATTTCACTGAAAAAGGTGTTTTCAATGTAAGGCTAGCGAGCCGTTTTCTGGTCACTGCCTAGCTATAAAGAGCTAAAACTTACCACAAAGCCGTTTACAGGTCGAACACTTGGCGGCCTTTTGATCCCAATGCAAAATATTAGCTTCCAAAGTTCAGGTATGCACAGAAAGCAAAATTTCTACAGTCTTTACTTCTTGTTTTTGCTTTCTCTCTTCTTAATTCTCTTCTTTCGCTTTTCTTGCCTCTTTTTTTTTCTTTTGCTGGGGGTTTTGGTGGTAAATGTTTTGGGGAAAACTTTAAGGATCTTAGGATTAGATGAAAGGAAAGGTAGGACAGTGGGTAGTGGAATTAGATTTTCATGGGAATTTTCGGGTCAAGGTTACAAGGTTTTTTGCCTTAATTTCATTAGCCTTCTTGACTGAATTCTGCTTGTTCTAGTATGGCTTGAATAATTGAAAGATCTCTTCACCCTGCACAAGTTAGCTGAAAAAATTGTCCTTGAATGCTAAAATTGATGACATCACAAGTGGAAGAAGTGGTCATGGATCTGCAGCATGGACAGTTACAGGCAGTTCAGGGGTGAATTGGTTGAAAAGAGTTGATTGCTGCATAAATCATAGCCATCACAGTATAAACAGTTACATTGTACTTAAAAAACAAAACTACAAAATACACTGTAATCACCTTGGAAATGAGACAGTTTCAACTTCAGCAAAATCCTGCATCAAAACATCACGGTCAGGTTTGGCTGATAACCTCCCAACCTTCAATGTAACAACAAAGAAAAGTTTTTCACAAGACATAAAATCCCTTTCCATTAACCTAACTAAAATTAAACCTATAAATAAAAACTACCTAGGGCTGGAGACGTTTATAGGGTGACAAAATCACTAATTTAATGGAAACAGGTCTGTAAATTTGTTTTGCTGGAAATATCTGTATGCCATGCATGCATAACTGTTCACCAGAAGCATAGTACCTAAAATGTTTGCCATTTCATAACTGGTTTTGGCTCTCACAGCAAAAATAATTTTTATGAATTAACCTATACTAATGTCTTGTATAACCTTGCCTTTGAGTTACGGCCGCATTGTATTTTCATTAAACGACCATAATGTTGGTTAGACATAAAACATAATTATGGTCTTTTTTTCTGATGCTACCAATGTGCTTTTAAACAATACAGGGCACTCATTAACAAGTGTTTAATACTAGAGACTTCTTGTTCACGATTTACCAACAAAAAAAAAAATAAAGATAGTACACCTGCTGGGTATAGAATGAACTTGTATTTGAATTTCTGAAACACTCTACAGCCAGCACATATACGTGCTTATATGCCAGTCAAGTACTCATAATTATAGTCTGTAAATCTAAAAAGCTGTTTTTGGCTCAATTGCAGAGGAACTCACTGTAAATCCAATTCCTAGTTGAATCGCCGACATAAGAGCTGATGAAGGAGTCTAAAATAAAACAAACAAACAAACAAAAATATTGTGAATACAATATTACCATATTATACTGGTAATAAACACTGTAAACATTATCATACTTATTAAATGAAATAAATGGACAAATCTGTAGTGAGATTCTAACTAACCTTAATATAAGAAATTAACACTCCATGGAAAAAAAGGTATTGGAAATTAACATGACTTAAATTAAAGTGAATTTAATGGAACACAACTTTCAAGTAAAGGAAATTAATGCAAAAGAGAAGGGTAACATTTCATAATGAAGGAATGCCCTTTAGTGTGACAGTCACAAAGAAACAAAACTAGTTGAGAAAAAAGGAACAAAGATAAACGTATAATCCAAGATGGAAACCTTTTGGAGCTACTTTCCCTAAGCGTACGAAGAGGGTTAACTGAAGAAATCTGACCACTTGGAGGGTTCTTCACAGTTTCATTGTTACTGGTGGATCTCCACCCTGATAAATTACTCCTGTTTCTTAGGTACACATCACAAATGTCAAAAGTGTATCAAGAATTTTGGGCTGAAATAATGGAAATTAATGCTCCACTTGATTATAATGGCGCGGAAATTAACGTTTATAAAAATTCACACAACTTTAATAAACATGGATTTTTGAAATCCTAGTAACAGTGGCAGTCTATTCCGATCATCAATGGGATGCCTGTTCATCAAGACCCTAAGAAAAGGGCGACGGGCCTTGAAGTTGTTTTTTCTTGTCCCTGTCTGCATAACACAATATGCTGCTCCAACTTAACTTGCCTTTTTGTAAGTTGTTTCTCCAGTTTCATCGACTCGACGATGGCCTATCTTGGCTCGGGGTGTTGAAGGATTCTTCTCCTTATCTGCTGATGTAAAGGACTGTGTACGAGGCATCTGACAACAAAACAATAACAGCCAAGTTTCATTTACAGCATTATATTATATTAAACTAAAAGGAGGAAAGGCAAAGCAATTCATATTAGCCCAGTATGAATGTTCTATAAATACAAGAAAAACAATAGCTCATTACAAAGAAAAGTAACATAAAATATGTTACAAGTTAAACAAAGAGTTTAGCACTGATGGAGTCACTCTGAGTGTTAAGGCTAGGCCTCAGTTCTTACAGGAATTGCATGGGAAAAAACTAAAATCACCATAGCCCCCCAACTCTACATCAATTTAGTATGAATCCTACCATGCAAAACCATTTTGCTTCAAAATCACAGTCTTTTGTATTATTTTCATTTCTCCATTCATCATGTCTTACCACAAGTAGTAGGATTTGTCAGACATAAAGCAAATTTTAGTTAGACATTGTCTGATGACCAACTCTTAATATTTGCAGCTCTGGGATATGCATTACAAATTAACTTAGATTAATTTCTCAAGGGATTTGATGTTTTATGTGATTTGAGATCGGCACAAAATTGCACCAACAAATAATAACACACGATTTGTGACAATTTGCAAAAACCTATACACAATACCAAAATCACTTTCTCAATTCAAGGCACCATGGCTGCTTTTAATTGGGAGATCTGTATTAGATTTTGAACATTAAGGCTCAGTTCATAAGTCGTGTTTCTGCCGTGCCGAACCTACATTTAATCAATATTGGGTTTGACAGAAGCACGGCACAAGCATGAATTCAATTCAGACGTCGTTCCAGAGTCAAACTTAATTCAGTGATCGCACGGTAGTCAGTACAGCAGTATGAGGTGACAAAAATGGCACCACATCATAAATTCCAGTGTTAACTGCTACTTGTATTAAAAACTCCTACAAAACTCAAGGAGGCGAAGAAAAGAAATGCAGCAGAAAATCCTTTTCCTTTTGACAAACAGGCAAATGTTATTATTGGAAGTTTTTTTTATTGCTGCTCTTCTTATTCCTTCCGAGAAAACTGCTGATCACCTTCTTGTCTTCCTCTTCATCTTGTTCTTTACAGCCAGCTAGTGGAATATTTTGGTCAACGAACCAAAGGTAGTTCGTCTTCTGATGAATTATTGGACTCTGCAGCATTGCAAACCAAAGAGGAAGGAGCATGCAAACTTGCACGGAAAGCAGCCATGTTTGTTATAAACCATTCTCGACCCTAGTGCTCACGCTTCTGATTCCTGGTCGTCATGCACAAAGAAGCTCTGGGGTAATAAAACGGACTCAATGTGCATGCTGACACCCGCAAAAATACAATTCCGAAATTTATGCCTTAATTAGGTTTGACACGGCATAAGCGTGACGTTTGAATCACTGCTGTCCCAGAGCCATGCAGCATGGCAGACCTTGTCAAACTTAATTATTGTTCTGCCCCACCGAATTAAAAACTTTGATTCAGGCGTCGTCACCTCTGCCGTGCTTATGTTGAACTTAATTCAAGAATTAAGTTCGGCACAGCAGAAGCTCGATGTATGAACTAGGTCTAAGATTTTAAATTTTACAATACATTGCAAATCCAAAAACTAATTTTTAACACTGAGAAATTATTTTCCTAAAGGTGAATTTCAATTAAGACATCCAACTCTGTTTCCATTTTTCTGCCAATCAAAATGTGCATGAAAGACCATAATGTTCACGAGAACAGTGTTTCAATGGTTTTTTGCAAATCCTTTTTGCATTGAGATTTCCTATTAAAAACAACAACAACAACAAAAAAACAGAAAAAGGGAAATACAGATTTCTTGGTGTTGAAATCTATTTTTGGAATTTCATGTTTTATTACAAATCCAGGGCTTATTATAGGCCAAGTTGCCCAAACTAAATTAATTACATTTTCTTCCAAAAATTCAAAGTGTTGCAAACTTTGATCTTACAGTTTTCACACCATTTTATTTGAAAGGAGGAATGAATGAATGAAATTTCACTTTCCAACATGGATATTTGTGATAAATAGCAACAATACCTCAGGTGAGATTTGAATAAAACAGAAAATTACATAAAATACTTTGCGAGGATTGACCTATATTGAATAAGAATGATTAAACACATATAGAAATTGTTCGCTTTCAAGTGACCAAAACACTGACCTTCATTTTTGTTAATCAAGTACACACAAGCTAGTACAAATGTACAGCCAAAAACATTTAACACGGTATTATTCACCAAACAAATCTTTGTTATTATGTTATTCCGCCAGACTGCAATTTCTGCCCTTTTATGTTTAAAGCAATATTACATGATTTGATCGATATAAGGTTACTCCAGAACCCGGAAAGCTATTCCTGGAATTTTGAAGTCCATACGCTCACTTTCAGCATTTGCTATCGACCATTTTCACTTACATCTAAAGGTGCAGGTTTGCTCTTTGGCTTGGCTGGTGCATTAACCATTGCTACTTTATAAGAGCTGGTCCCTTTCCCTGAAAAACAAAATAAGATATTTTATCTCAGATTAAGTCAATATGAGAGAGACGGTCGCGCAGAACAAAAATCACGAAGATTCACTCGTAAATACCCTTGTTTTTCTCCCACAACCACACCACGTTACCTAAATAAACATGACAAGAACCAAAGAAAAGCATGAATTTTAAATAAATAAATAATGTTCTCTGCATGATCATACCTGGTTCTAAATTCATGCTCAACTCAGTCGCCATGTAGCTAAATTTTGTCACATTGGAAGTAGTAGGTTCCAGATAAATTATCTTTCGCGCTCGATAGCATGCATGTCATACAATTTATACAAACAATTCACAATTTTTGGGACGGCTTGGTAAATTTCTTCTCATGCTATTTGAAGAAGAGGTAAGATCAAAAGAGAAATAACATAATTTACTGAAAACACTTTACTTCCACCTCAAAGCAAAACAGCAAGTTCAAAGTTTCTACCCGCACAGTGTTATGGGTACTTACGACTATCATCAGTCAATGACTCCTCGGCTAAAGGTCGGAATAGCCTACTGGATCCGATGATAACCGAATATCTGCCGAGATGGCTCGACTCCAGTCGCCGTCGTCCAAAACATGGCGGACTAAAATTAATGGCATTGGCAACACAATGATCTACTTTGCAAGGTCTTTCTCTGTTGGGAATTCAACTCGTAAGCCTCCATGGAAAATTTTGTTTTTTGGAACTGATCGATTTGCGGTACACCCACTGAAAGCGTTGATTGAAAATAAAAGGTAATTATGTCGTTTTGAAATCTGAGGAAATGGACCTCTAGTCAGTTTCGCCGAGTGTCGCTATGGTTCATATAATAGGCCATTTGCAATAAGAGGCATATGACATCATTTTTATGAAAATGAAAGTTATATGATTTTTCCTTCAAAAAACGATTAGTGGGTCATATCTTAAACAAAATAATGGTGATTTGGTTTTTCAAACCCGCACCATTTTCTTAGTAAGTAAGTAAGTAAGTAGTGAATAAGTTCGTAAATGGTCACGTGACCAAAATGTGATTTTTGAAATTATGAATTACCTCTCTCTGAACACAAATTTTGCACTTAAACTTCAAGGAAATGTTGAAAAGATGATGTGATAACGTTTACAGTGCATCTGAGCATAACTATGAAACATTGAACAAGATATAAGCAAGAAGTGATTTGGCCACCATGTTGGAGGGCAAGAGCGTGCTCTCCATACTACTTTGCTGAAAAATCAAAGTGCCATAAAATATCTCCCTTAAATGCATTTCCTCTCAAATTTCGGGTGTAACATAATTTTTGTGTGCTGATCTAACAATTTTTGGCATCAGCAAGATTCCAACTCATTGTTTAAAGAAGCATTGGTCACGTGACCTCTTAGTGCAAGTGGCCTATTATTTGCAAAGATAAGCATGTCTACTTTAGTCTGTCTACTACTTAAGTAGCATTCGATTTAATACCTCAGGGAATCAAAAGTTTTCTAACAGCAAGTTCAAGTTCACGTTAACTTGAGACCCATTTATAGATACTGCAGGCTAGAGTTTTCTTAGAACGATCTTTGATGCATGCTCGTGACGTAAAACCTTAAGCTTACATTTATTGGGTTCGGCCATTTAATATTCCCCTCTCCCTATTGAGAAAATGTGGACAACTTATGAGTTTCTTCAACTAAAAAACAAAGTTATTTATTTTATGCGGCAACAACTTCTCCCGTTCAAGACAAGGGACACGTGCTTGCCAGAGATCCGGCTGCCCCTTTAGAATTCCCAATTCCCCCAGTATTTTGTGAGCCTTCAGTGTTCAATGGAATGCTCCTGCCCCTTATTTGCTTAGTAAAGGTTTCCCATCATGCCAAAAATAGTGTGACAAAAACCAGTCGACACCTCTTTTTTTATTATTTTATAGCAGATAGCAGTTGACTTCTCAGTCTTGGGAGAGGTGGGGGTGGGTGCAGATGGGGACTGCAAGTAGCGCCTCAGCGAATCGTTTATGGTAATTTGATCATAAGTGCAAAGAATTAGAGTTTCTGGTATGTAGTTAGTTTGGTAGGGATTTTGTAGTCCAGTCTAGAATAGTGTGGCAAAATTGCAGAGGGACATGGTCTGGTGTAGTTCATCATGTTTTTGGGGAGTGGAGGATAGTGCCATACCCAAAAATTCTTTTTGTACTCCTCAGACTTCTGTCAGGCAGGTACATTTTTTATTTATTTTTCACAATCAGCAATGCATTAATTTCTCGATGATTTATTACAACATCTGAGTTGATTGGTTTTGGATTTTAATAATACATTATGTTTTAGAACTTCAGGTTCCATTGTAAAACTGCTTGATGTAGTCTGCCCTCCTGAAAGAAGAAGGGTCATTAAGGTTTGTTTGAACTTTGAATGACCAAATAAAGAAAAACTCTCTTTGTGTTCCTGCTTTATGATTCCTATTTCTTTTCACAATCTATTATCAATGCAGTTTTAAATTTTATTTTTTGTATCCTGTATACTTGTCTACAGGTAGCTTTAAATCTGATTTTTATTTTTCAACAGAAACAACAAAATGGTGATGCTTTAGACACGGCAAGAGAATTTGCCTTAAAACACAATATTCCAGTTCACCACTGGGTTGGAAAAGAAGGATGGGAACCTAAGAATGCGTAAGAATTGTATTGTAACTGGTAAAAGTAACATCTTTGTAGTCGTGGAGTAAAATTTTAATGTGCATAATAAATAATTATTAATTATAACTACCTGCAAAAGTAGGTTGAGTTTGATCGTCCGGGTGAACGTAGTCATGAATAGGACTGTTGTTGTTGACAATGACTGACGTTTCGACAACCTGTGCGGTAGTCATCTTCAGAGTCAAAGTGAGTTGTATCATGTCAGTTGATAGTATTATACTCTCAGACTGGTTATTGATCTGATTGGTCAATTACGTCACAATGTTATTGGTCGTTTGTCAGTTAAGCCGTGATATTATTTGGCTATGAAGACTCGTAATCAGTAATTGGTGCGTTTCAATCCATCTATTGTCACAGTTAAACAGTCGTCTATTGTTTAAGTCAAATTGTCAGTTCTCCAGTCGTTCTCTCATAGTTAGTTTTGCTTGATCTCGTCAATAAGTCGTTTGTACGGCGCTGGTAACTGTTGGCTACGATTCAGTGGCGTTTGTTCTAAGTTAGTAAACCAGCTTTCTAAAGTAAGACGTTGATAGTAGTCTGTAGAATACGTTATACATGTCGCAGAGTCCCAGTCAATTTGATGTTTCGTCTATAAATGATGCTCAGCAATGTGATTGTTGACGTCACCATTCCTCGTCGCTCGTTTGTGTTCGGTCAGTCGCGTGCTAAGGTTTCTGCCGGTTTCACCAATGTAAGAAGCCTGGCAGTCGCAGCATTTGATCTTGTATACTGCTCCCTGTCTGTCCTCCAGTTTGTCTTTGCCCTTGACATTAGTAAGCAGACGTCGTAAAGTGTTTATGGGTTTGTGTGCAACACGTATATTGTAAGTTTGTAATATACGTGCAATAGTTTCAGAGGTGCCTCTGATGTACGGTAAAGTCGCTGTCGTAACAGGGCCAGAGTTGACGTTCGTCTGAGTGTTGGAATCAATGTTACTGTGGGTGTTCCGTCTAACAAAGTCCATTTTGTAATTGTTCTTACTAAAGACATTGTGCTAATAAATTTATTGTTCTTACTAAAAACGTTGTTAATAACTACCTGCATTGCTTAGCACATTTTCTTGCCTCCTTAATGAGGTTCAGAAGGCACTATATACAGTTAGGGAACTACCAATTTTATTTTAAGCTCTTTTATCAATCAATCCAGGAAGAAAAAGAAAGAGGAAGCAAGAAGTTTTACGGAACAACATTGTAGAAGGAGGACATTTACCTACTGCTCTACCCAAGATAGCAGGGGCTAACATACAGGGGCACCCAACGACAATTTTCGGAAAATATCTGTTCGGAAGACGATTTGAGATGATCTAGAATTTTCGGAACATTTGTTGTGAAATTTCTTGCTTGCCTGCCTCTCCTAGGATTTTCGAACATCTAAAAAATGGTATAATTGCCTATTTTTAACGGATTTTTACCCTAAAAAGGTCACCTAGAATTTTCGGGAGCCTTTTTTTGTGGCTGAAATTTTCAAAAAAGGTAAGTTTTGATCCCTAGAATTTTCAGATCACTAGACTTTCAGCTAGGAAATCCGACCAGATGAAAAATTTTTAGGGGATAAAAATATGCCTATATCTATACCATTTAAATACTAAAATATGTTTAACAGTGCTATGTTTAAGTGGTTTTGAACTATGTTCTCGTTGGGTGCCCTTGAATATAGGCGGGAAGGCACATCTCATCCCTTGCAGCAAAAACTTTGCAGGTCAAAACAGTTTCCACAAGTGGCAAAAAAATGTTGAGACACTGTCCTCAAACAGGTTAACTTAGGAGAACAAAACAATCCATTCATTAGTTATGTATTTCTATGGACCTTTCCATTGAAATAACCACATGCACATTTTGTTTTATTGGTTCTAATTCAGTAGCTTGTGGTAGTATCCACATCTACATATTTACATGACATCACATATTCTTTGCCTTCACTGCACTAAAAACTGGTGTAAAATATTAACTCACATGTATTTTTGATAGACTGATATTATTCTGATTCCTTTTTAGACCAACTGGTCCATTTGATATTGGAGTTGTTGCATCATTTGGTTACTTGATACCAAATCATGTCCTGGATATGTTTCCATGGTAAGTATATATAAAAATAATAATATTGTGTTCAACTACTCAGGTACTCGGGTGTAAATGTGACAGGGCAGTACAAATCGGGCTAAAGTTTGAAACCCTGTTAGCCCAGACTATATTTTGAAACTTTCCTTGTTTACGAACTTAATACCCCTTTCCAGGTAAATTTTTAAATCTGGATATCCTGTTCTGGATGATAAGTTCCAATTGAAAACGACCAACCCTTAGACAGAGCATAGTTTACCCATATGGTAGACATGTACCACATGCTCCAAAAGGCACCCTGCTTTAATATGTACCCTGCTTCAAATTAGTGCCCCCATTGAGGCTAAAATGTTAATTTAATACCCCCTTGAAATTCATACCCCTACTAACCCTCCCCTAAGAAAGAAAACTTACTGAATATACAGTCTAAAAGTTCACTATCATGATAACTTAATTGGGGGACCTTAGAGAAAACTGGACTCTTGAAAAAGTGATAACACACAGATTTGGTTTTCTTCTTATAGTTACAGTCTTGTTTACAGTTACTGTTTGTTTTACATGTACTGGCAAGAAGACAATGTTATTTTGAGGCCAAAATTTGAAAAATGAAAAACTCAGGTCCTTTAAATAAGTCCCCTCCCCAACCCACCTTCAAATAGGTGCCCTGACCTCTTGACTCGGAAAATTTGATAAGCATCCCAGCAGCTAATTTGAGCTTTTACAGTACAAGATAGTCTTTGATCAATGAGTTTAGTAAACACCTATACATTGGAATAAACTTACAGATACATGTACTTCTTTTTTTTTTAGTGGTGCCATAAACATTCATCCATCTCTTCTACCTCAGTGGAAAGGTGCTGCTCCTATGTCACATGCAATACTGAGTGGAGCAAAGGAAACAGGAGTATCTATTGTTGAAGTTTCCAGAGACAGGTATGTTCAACATCGTGAGTAGGTCTATAATGAATCATGAGTGCTGTTACAGTGTGCCTGTAAACAGGATTTGTTGAAGGTATGTGTACCTGAGGAAAAAAAATTATGATGGTCTAAGATACAACTCAGGAGCCGTATATGTTACTGGTCAAAATTAAAATTCCAAAATAAATTATTCAGGTTAAGATTTTTTAACCTAGGTTGATTCTCATCTTCCTTTGTCTCACAACATCGCTAATTCATAAATGATAAGGAACAAGAGACAAAGGAAATAGAGAATCAACAAAGGATTAATCAAAATTAGCCTGAAATCAAATTTGACTTGCAACATACACATGTATACAGTCAATTCTCTCTAAGATGGACACCTTTGGGGCCCACACTATGTGTCCATCTTGGACAGATGTCTGTCTTATAGAGAGTCAACTAAAAGGAGTAAAGAAAGGTAGGGACCATCTCCAAGTGTCCATTTTAACGAGTTGTCCGTTTTATAGAAGTGTCCTTTAAGTCTAAGACAGAGTTGACTGTACCTCCAGAGTTTATTAAGGGATGAATTAACATAGTCGTTTTCACACTAAGGACAGCAGAGTGGCCGCAGGTTGTGTCAACGATGAAAATGGTGATAATGGTGAAGATGAGAAAGATGATGACGATGATGGCTTTCTTTTCCAGACTGGCTTTCTATTTTCGTTAGTTTTTCGAGGAGGGTGTTTTATTATTCATTCAAAATAATTCCTAGTTTAAAAACATGGCTAAAACATACATATTATGCTTACCTCCATTGATCCATCAATGTTAAGTTCATCTTCGATAGTGCACGTTTAGGGTTGTTCAGCTCTGCAAATATTCTCCAAATAGCAGATGTTGCCCTTCGAGTTGTCTTCTTGCTGTTCTTGCCATGTTTTTAGCTATTTTTTCGCCTAGTTCTTACTCTTGAAACAAGTGAAATGTCCGCCATTTTTCAAGTTCACAACCAAAACAACTTAACCTCGTCCCTAGGTCTTCGTGGTTAACGGTGCATTAACCTACAAGAACGCTGCATTTTTGACGTCATTCCCTCGCTAAACAAAAAATTCTTCCAAATTTGGTCATCAGTAACTGGTTATGGTGAATTAAATGTGTGCTTTTAGCCAATCAGAATCGGGGAAATATTTTGAATGAATAATAATAGGTCTTAAGTAACTAAGCTTTTAGTACTGAATAGTTAGTAGGCAACCTTTTGATCATTTATTAGTTAATAGGTTCTCTTAATTATTTTGATAAGTGTCCCCAATTAGTAGAGGGGTATTACCCTTGGCTAGCTACACGTTAATAAAGTTTTTGATTGATTGACATTATGTTGATGATAACGTTTTTAATAATAGTTATGTTAACGATGGCAATGACAATGATGATGATGGTAATGTTGATATATGATGATGATGATCAATTGATTTTTTCATATGCCTTGCTGTTTAACTCGCCTTTGCAATCCTTCCAGGTTTCAATACATTAAACCCTAAAAATGTACTAAAAGTAAGAATGATATTTAAATTAGCCAGCCTAAGGATATTTCAATGTTAGACAACCATTTCATTTTGATCATTAGATTTGATGCTGGACAAAATTTGCTTCAGGAGAAGTACAAGGTTTGGAGACCTTTATCTATCTATCAATATCGCGAAATTGTTAATGTTTTTTTAGCCTGCGTAGCGAGAGTTCTCGAGTTATCGAGTTTTGTTCACTTTTCCTGCTTAATTTTTAGACTATTAGCTGGAATGTTTTTTTGTTCTTAGAACTTTTAACTTGAATCCATAATTAGATACCCGAAATTAATTTGATAGTGTTGATTTATAATTATACCTCTTAACCTTATTACTTATACTTAGCTTATTCTTGTCATCTATGTATACTTAAATAACTTTGAATTTGTTTGTAATTGGGCTGCCCTGCCCGGATAGAAAGCCAATGATCAATAAATTACATATCAGTTATTGCTCGAAAGTTTTTCCATTTCCTTCCAACTCGCGGAGAGACACTACACAGGCTAATGTTTTAGAAGTTTGTAAACCGACAAGTTGTTTTAATTTTTTTTAATAGATACCTGAAGACATCATGTATGACGAGCTTTCCGATCAGCTTGCAATCCTTGGTACTAAAATGGTTTGTATGTTTTGTAAGATAATATGAGGACGCTCTATGAATACATGTAGGCAGCTTTCTAACCGTGACAGTGAGAACTGGATTTTCTATTGTCGCGTTTGGCCACATATATATGATGTTGTTGAGGAAACGGATTACAACTTGTTGAATGTTTCAAATAAATATTACCAAAAACAACAGTTACTTGCTTTCCCGCCAAGAATTTATACTTGAAATGATTGTGTGCCTCATTTTAATGTTATTGTGAGAGATACAGTGTTTGCCAATAATTTTACCGAACCTACAGCTACCCTGCAGGCTGGATGCTTCAGCCAGAGGCCCCAAGTCAGAAGCGGCGAAGCCGCGAGAAAAACCATACGGGTTACTATAAAGTCTCTGCAGGCACCAAGGGTAACTGGGTTACCGAGGGTAACTTAACCTACATCAAGAAATTCCTATAAATGCTAAGTCGCAAATCACAACTTTTTTTTAATATCAGGTGATGAATCGGTCGTCATTTCATTGAGGCATAGATTAGCCTATGAGCGCTTTTTCTCTGTACTCTTAAACTCACCTAATGCCATCTTTTCAGTTGATGTACGCTCTTGAAAATCTGGAGAAAATAAGGAAAGATCCTGTACAGCCAAATCCACAAATCAAAACTAGTTGGGGTAAGTTTCTTTTAAATTCTAGCAGTATGATTTGGCTGAAAGAGTATGAGAAAATCGTCCGCGCATCCATGTTATACGGTATCGACTTTTAACGCAACGTTTTAACATCACCCAGTCAGAAGCTGTTCACTTTATCCGTAGCGCCACCGCCGACGTGGTTACATAGGCTCTCTTTTGACTCTCTCTATTGTAAGGCGGACATTTATTTGATTGATTGATTGATTTGTTCGTGTATTTATTTTTTCATTTATCTCCCAGCTCGTCGCTTGACTAAAGAGGTTGGTTATATTGACTGGACATACCACACTTGGACTTACATCCGAAGACGATGGAATGCACTTTCTTCCAGAGTAAGTTACACGACAATTTTTCCGGACTTTTTGTTCACATATGAATGTGAATGTATTTATTCTATCTTATTATTCTTGATATTTATTAGGTTGGAGTTCAGACCAGCTGGGAAGGCAAGAAAGTCAAGCTGATTAAGATGTCCAACGATTTTGTTAGTCGTGAGTAACAACATTGAACCCCTGTCCTATGGCAATGAGCTGACCCGTTTCGAGATTAGACTTCAGGGGCACCCAATGGATCTGTTCCCAAAAATATCTGTTCTTCAGGCAAATTTTTGCTGGCTGGGATGTATGGAAAAAAATAATATGTCCTTGGAAGGAAGGTGAAAGTGTTGCTGGGAAATAGACAATTCAGCGTGTCTAAGGAAATTTGTTGTCTAGAATAGCTGGTATGTGCTATTTGTCAGAAATCTCCTCCCCCCCCCCCCCCCCCCCCCTTCCACTGAAGGGGTGAATTTCGCCCTATGGCACACTTTTAGCGCAATACCATTATTTTTGTCATGGAATCACAAAGCTGAGAGGTGAACCCGGCCCTAACCTGAGGTCAGGCTCAATTTTCGTTTCGCTTTGTAAATAACATTCCGGCAGGTAGCCGTTAGAGAGAATGTATGAGAACCGCTAAAATTGGGCCTGATCTCAGGCTTACGCGGGCCGGGCGGTGAAACTGCAAAAAATATATATATGAAGGCGAAGGAGGCCACGCTCTGAAGCTCTCTGAATTGCTACCAAGCAGTAGGTTATGGTCAGCCCGGCTAAAATGATAACCCTTAACTTAACCTTAGACTGATGGCAATTACAGCGGCGGCTTATGTGTTGAGTTTGATAGCATGCATGTGCTCTCTTTTTTGTAGTCACACCTGAAGAGAAGCTTTCCACACTCCCAGGAGAAGTGAAATTTGATAGGGATCGCGATATCCTCTTCATTAGATGCCAGGTAGAGATTATTGATTAAATGCAACAAAACAGGCTGCTCGTGGCCAAAAAATCTCATTTATAATAGAGCACACTAACAACCAGCGCCGGAAACGAGCTGGAAAGTGTGACTCGCTGGCATGCAAACGCGGAGCGTTAT
Source organism: Porites divaricata (assembly GCA_038088405.1). Taxonomy (NCBI): domain Eukaryota; kingdom Metazoa; phylum Cnidaria; class Anthozoa; order Scleractinia; family Poritidae; genus Porites; species Porites divaricata. Next base: position 2,081,356 of record JBBMOI010000002.1, read on the forward strand.
CACGAAGGTGTTTCGCTCTTTGTTCCTTCTTGTTGCGCACTGTCCATCTCATCACAAGTCTCAAAAATGATGACAATCCAGTAATGTGTTCTAGAAGACCATAAATTATATCGTTGTCCTGTAGGGCCTAGGCACGCTCTCCAAGGAAGCGATGTTAGGATCTGCCTAGGAGGCTAATCATTACTAGGTTTTTACTATTTTGTTTGTTGTTTTGATTTCATAACAGGACGGTTGGGTTGGAGTCACGGAACTGCAGTTTGAAGCCAAAACTGTCATCACTGCTCTGGACTTTGCTAACTCGTACCTTCGAATCAGTCCTTTACAAGGCAAAACGAAGAAATGCTTTGAAAATTTACCTTGGAAGGACAGGTAGCCATGAAGTGGCTGTTTTCGCTTGGCGAAGACAGGGAATTCACCTAGCGAGGCATCAGGAATAATTAAATAAATATTTATTTTTTTTATCTTCAATGGAAAAAAAAATTCATTTTTATTCAAAAGGAATGGAGTACGTCTAGTGTAGCTGTACAGCTCAGTCTATAAATTTTTAGCTAGCACATTCTTAGCACATTTTTAGCTTCCAGAACTGAAGTCAATTGCCTATAAGAGTTTGGTTCGACCCACTGTGGAATACGCTTCAACGGTTTGGGATCCATACACCAAGCATAACACGGACAGACTAGAAATGGTACAACGCAGAGCTGCACGCTACGTACTACACCGCTATGAAAGAACTGCTAGTGTCGAAGAAATGTTGGAACAACTTGATTGGGAAACTTTAGAACTGCGTAGGAGGAAAGCAAGGCTAACAATGCTTTATAAAATGCGCTATAACCTAGTTGAGATAGACCATCAGAAGTCTTTGGAGCCTGCTGGCCGCTCTAGCAGGCACATGCACAAATTCTCATACAAAGTCCCGGCGTCTAAAACAAATTATCATCTGTTTTCTTTTTTTCCTAATACTATTAGGGACTGGAATAGCCTACCCCTGAATGTTGTTGAGGCACAAAGTGTAAATTCTTTCCGAGCTAAGCTGAACATGTTTTGATTGTTTGTATTTTATTGTTATTATTTCTTAATATTATTTGTAAGGCCGCTGACCTCTTGCTAAGAATCATCACATCGATGGAGAGCAAGTATTTGGTAAATAAAATAAATAAATAAATGAAAACAAGACAAGTTAAATATTCGTTACCACTTACGTAGTAAGAAAAAAGAGGCAAGAACTATAAAATACTATTAAACTGAAGAGTTTCGAAAGTATCAACCCACATACACTATCGTAGTTTCTTTTGAAATTTATATTAGCCTTTCTACACGGGCGGCAATTTTCGGTAGCTTCTTTTTTTGGATGGCCCTTCCCTTTTGGTAGAAAAAACTCGTGAGCTATTGAAGAAAAACTCATACTAATTAGTACAACTTCGGCGCAGTACGCGTAATGTCTCTTAAATTTCCTCGCCATTAATTTCTAGGTTTTCTTCGACAGTCACACTGCCTTATCAGAGAAGACTAGAAAGTCTAACCGTTTGCACATGTTATTACAAAGACAGCATTTTCTTCTCGGTTATTTAAAGACCCTGAGTGTTGGTCTGGTCGGGAATTGTACCCGGCCGCGACCTACCCCTCAGCAGACCGGCGCTCTCCCAGTTGAGCAACTGGCAATGTCTTTAAACATTACTTAAATGGTGAGACAATTCAAGGCCTGTAGGTATTTAGCCCATTGATGCATTAACAAAAACCAACAAGAATCATGCAAGAATAATGCGAAAAAGGTTCATTCGAATAGAATAGTTACACAAAGTATTTGATACACGGACTCACGTAACAGGTGTCTCAATAATTAGCACTAGGAGCGAAAAGAATTATCATTCGATGCAAATGTTTCTTCCTTTTGATTGGCCGAGAGCCCACCACGTGACCTGCAAATAACTACCTACAAATAATGGTGTGCTCATGCGCAATGTCGTTCAACTGTTTTAAGCTTAAGTTTTTGGCTGCAAATACTATTCTGCTCATGCGTAAATGAAACCACGCTTGCTCCTTGGTCGTTTATGTGAGCTCTGTCATTACTCCTGGAAGGCAGCGCGCGCTAACCGCTTTCCGAAGATATTATTTATTAAGTAATGGTCCGGATAAGAAGGAAAGGACCAAAACGCAGTGAACACGTCGGAATGCAGAAAGTTGCTAACTTTACTATTCTCTCTACTATGGTTCTGATTGGTTTAAACATCGAATTTTACGAAATCTTGGCAAAGCAGCATGTATATTAATCCCTTTTTTTCTATTCAACTTCCTTATAACAAAATCTCGTCTTAGTCTAAGTAACACAGAAATCGTATGTGCGGATCATGTAAAATTGTAAACATTTCTTGGCTATTGTTTGCAACTCTTGTGATTGGTCGAAATGTTTTAACACAAAAATACACTCTTTAAAAGTGGAGTTTAAATACATTTTCTTTCGTAAACTGCCTTTTTGTAGGTTTATGCATTCTCTGCGTACAAATGAAAACATTTCTATGTGAGGCAAGCGTATTTTCCTCACAACAAAAGAAATTGCTTCCCTTCTTACCTGGATCGTTACTTAAAAAAAAAACTCAATGATCGAATGATAAAACAATTATTGACCACGGTTATCGCAAATATCGTGACTTTTGTCAGTGTCTCGCAGATCAATTATTTGCCTCAACCGTCGGCTTCGGCAAATAATTGATCTGCTCGCCACTGACAAATCACGATATTTTGCTCAACCTCGTTCAATAATTGCTAATTGTCTAGTACCTTATTGGACTTATTTCCCCGGCTCTTTAATTTCGCGTTTTTCGCGATTGTAAAAAAATCGTGAAAGAAAGACCCGCGAAAGTATATTCCATTCCTTGTTCCGGTTTATCTCATTTTGTTGAACTTTTAGACTTCTTAAAAAAGGCAAATGAAGTTGAGAACGCTTAAATCGCGAAATTTAATGCCCTTTTTTCATGTTTACTTGTTAAAATCGCAAAAATAATACCCCGCCAAATACTGTCTCGCCAAAATTGCGAAATTAACTACCACGGTACTAAGGTATAAGAAAAAGGAGAGTAGAACCTCGGAAAGTCTAATTTAGTATTTAATCCAGTGTTTAAATATTGTGTACATATTATGTAAGGTTCCTTTCTTTCTCTTGTAAAGATACTGATTAAAAAAAATATATCCAGTGTTTTGCCGTTCAACGTATTTTCTCATACGCGTCAACTGCGACCCCAATTTAGCAAAGACCTCACTCCCACAATCGACCTTAGATCTTGAAGACATTAAATTTGTTTTGTTTAATTTCTTTGAATCGTGGACACAGTTTACTCACGTTACTCAGCTGTTCATACTGCTTGTTCACACTTAAAAAATAAGTCCATTGTCAAGCTGGAAAAAGTCGCGATTCTGTACGTAAATGCCCATGGTAAAGCAACGTGACTGGTTACTCTAAGAGGGTCTGGATGGGAGTGTACAAATGTCAGTACGTTGTTCGTTAACATTTTGGTCATTTATCAGTTGTTAGTTAAATTCTAGGCTTTTTCTTAGTTGTCAGTTAAATGATTATTAAGAATTAACTTCGAAACTTATTCGTTTCGTCTTGATTCGAAATTTAGCTAAAAGGCACTTATAATATGAATTTGATCACATTGCTGACGAAAAGAGTGAAACAATGCTATTAAAAGGTCTTAAAAACGGGTTTTGTGAAAAATAAAGGACAATCAGGTTCTTTGTCAGTTAATGTCAGTAAAACCCAAGGCAAATGCCAGCAACAGCAACAACAATTTATTAAGGTATTTCCATTTCCATTCATACATGACATTTACTTACTCTAACCCATTTGAATTAAATTACATAATTATGTCTTTGATTCAGTATCTCAAAAACAAAAGCAGCAACTGATTTACAAGCAAATAGATCAATATTGTTAAAGCCTTTAAAAAAGTTATATTTTGCAGTGATTTCATTTAAAAATTTGTCGCGAATCTTATAAGAGAGTACAAGAAAACAATAACATGACATTCATTTTCAACTACATTAGCTTAACATAGGGAACAAATTCTTTTAATAAATGTTCGGAGTCTTACTATACTAACAGTGTATCACCCTGTTTCAATACGAAGTTGATGATTACCTAGACGGAATTAAGTAGTAGCAGATTTGTGGAAAGGATATTTTTTGCATCTAGAAATTCAGTTCTGATGGTATCTGTCTTGAAAGTATTATAAAAATTAAGTTTACTGTTCGAGACAAGAATGGAGAGTTGACAAATTTGGAGCGACATTGGAGATGAGTGTTTCACCGTTGTTTTCATTTAAAATCATGAAATTGAACTATATTTATCACATAACATTTTGATCTTTTGTGATATGCTTGGCTTATTTTGCTCAGCCATATCCATTGAAAGTTGTAAACACTGTTTTGCCATATTATAATCACTCAAGTTTTGTAAGTGGATCCAAAGTTTTAAAATATTGATATTTATAGTCAAATTCAAGGATAATCTTCCGAGTTCATGTCTGGCAGCAACGTTTGGGCATTGTTTGTTTATTACCGAAGTAAATGACTGTTTACAAAGGAAGATATGACTTTTCTCAATAATATCTTTTTCTCAGGTATCGAGAACGTCTTTGTCATAGGCCCCATACCTCTGAACCATAGGCTGAGGAGAATCGGTATAAAAACTAAAAGGTGAACTAAAAAATTATTTTTGGTATCAAGTTATGATTTTTGAGAAGTATGGGTACGGCGAGTAGCAAACAAGGATCGTGATGTCAATTTTCAGTCATAAATTTCAGGCTACTTTTCAGTTGTCAATTAAAACTTTGGCTATTTGTCAGTCAAGTTTTGTTAGCCTCATAGCTTGCTTCCTGATCTAAAGCTTTATCTCATAACTGTAAGTTGTCCTCGAAGACAATTTCACAATATTATAAAAATTTATGTCGTTTAAGATCTAGATCAAATGCTTTTAATGTCTCAGTCAAACTCTTTCAGGTCCTTCCATTCCTTTCAGGATAAATAATAAAGGGTTATTAGGAATAAGTGATTTTCAACGAAATATACTTTAAATGACTTTCTCCTCAATACGCGAAAACTGCGACAGGTTTTGAAATTCAGACTAGGGACATACTAAACCCCCTTAGAGAGCCTCATGGCTACCTAGTCTATATGTATTCCCTTTTCCAAACCTTTTATCTTGCACTCACAATTCTAGCACTTTTCCAACAAAAATGCAACCAATTTAATTGTAGTAATTGCGGTCGAAAATATGAAGTACATGTATAGTGAATTTATGAAATGCCATAAGGAAATATGATTACATTGCAAGTGCTGATCTCACCTGACGAACAACAACGGGGCCTATTCACTATAAGAGCACTCCCTCCCAGTCTCAGGCCAGGCCAGTATTATAATTTTCAACTTATAAAACAGGCTTTAGTCCAGACTTTTCATTTTCTAAAAAAGGCCTATGTTTAAGGAAACGAAAAGAAATGCAGTAAGATAAGTGACAAAATTAGAAACAACTACACTGAGTAAGAAAATAGAAAAAATCATAAAAATTGGTTCAATCAACATGTCAGAGTTATTTGTTTACTAACGGTTTTTGTCAATCAATATGTATTGCTGTCTTAATTGTATTTTTGTCAGCGATAGTTAACGCTGTGGGAGGCTCAAGGCCTTACTAAAATAGAGTAGCCTTTTATCCTGGAAAGTAACACAGCGTTCACTCTGCTAAGAGGTTCATTTGAAAGGTCACACCATAGGAATTGAACCACACACTTACTGACGGGTATATTTAATTAACTATTGAAGTAAAAAGCATTATCGATAGAAAAAATAATAGACCGGCCACCGAAATCCCCCTCAGATAAGGCATTTTAGCAATTTAGTCTATTTTATGTCGTAAAAAGTGTTAAAAGCTCAACTTGTGTGCTCACACAGGTGTCAACTATCAAACGATCTTGCTTCCACAGTAAGCCTTAGACCGAAACATTTGGTTACATTTCTTTAAATTTGTTGACTCATTTTAAAAACATTTACTCTGCTGTTCAAACTGCAGGAAAAAGTCACGTTTCTCATTTGAATGCCAACGTAAAGCACCTTGATTGGACATTCCAAGCTTTATTAGCCTCGTAGCTAACCTCATATATCAAACGCTCTTTCTCATAGCTGTTTTACCTCTCGTCTCGAAAACAATTGCATTTCAGCCATTTTTAAAAGTACGGATATTGTAAAAGTGAAAACATTTTCAACGATGACTCTGTAAAAGGACTTTAAGAATCATAAATCCTGCTAATGGCTTGACCGACAAACCTAACATTTTGGTTTTTTTTTTCATCGTAGATACTGAACAAGTTCTCAGTTTTGGGTGCGACGAGTGTAAATCATGTTGCGGCAAGCTGTTTTCCTCTGTTTACTCCTGGCTGGAATGGCGGTAGCTCAGGTATAGATAATATCCAGATTTTTGTTTTAATTCGTGTTGCTAATAAGGTGGAATAAAAGTGAAAATTGAAAGTGAAAGATTGTCTACCCAGGCCGAGATTTGGAAATGAAACGTTAGCAGTAATTCAAATCCGGTATGGCTTCTTAAAACCATTACGAAGGAAAGGCATATGTTTCGTCTAATTCAGTTCTCGCACAAACTAATATTTTATTTTTCACGCCCGGTCAAATAAGGACTCTGCATTATGCAGGCACTCAATTATAAACTCCAAGAAATAAGAAACTGGAGTCACTGAAAAGAGGAGAAAGTAGTCTGATAAATGGAACCTACACATTTGAAATGCCAGATTGTTTAAGGCTAACCAGTTATCGACTTTTGACACGAATCCGACTGCAGCCAGATATGCCGACCACATACATATTGCAATGCTTTTGAAATTTCGTATAATGCATGAACTGCTAGCCATTACTACACCAGAAGGAGGATCATGAGGTTGTCGCTATATAAAGATCTCTCCCAGTTTACAGATCATGAACCTACCCAGCCGAGAAAAGGTTGGCCACACCACCAGGGTCTAAATCCCCTACTCTTTTCGAATAGTTGTTTGGGTTCTTCTTCGTCCCACAACTGAGAACTAGACAAAGTGCTGTGAGACGGGCGGGACCTATGGTTTTCCGTCCTTATACCTTTTGCACATATCATTACAAAGGCGAAACTCTCTTCTCAGTTACTTAAAGACCCCGAGTGTTGTGTTTTACCATTATTTTGTCTTCCTAGAATGCCTACGGAATGTTGAAAGGAACTGTAACGGGGAAAAAGAAATACCCTGCAAACACAAGTAATAATTAACAACTCTTGAATGGTTATTAGCTTTTAAAGGGTTTATGTCACCAGGATATTGCTGTTTAAGGTCAATTTTGTGCTGAAGTCATTTCTTAGCACCTTAACCCATACAAAAAATGCCCCTGCAGGGTTATGAAGAATATAGCCAAACTTTCATCAGGAAACACCATTATAATAATTTGTTGGTGATTTTTGTAGGAATGACATTAACACTCCAAAAAATTGCCCAACTATTACAAGTTGCAATCCGTGTCAATCTTTTCCATCCGATGCTTGAATATAGTCTTTTAGCTTTTAAAAAAGATAGTAAATAGCGTGGTATAGCTCCCTTCAAGTTGCAAATCGAAGAATAGTCATAGTGTCTATGATTACTTGTAAAGTTCGTAGTGGACTGTTCTCAGATGTTTCCCCTGGATGAATATGTTTTGCATTTTTCTTTCTACCGCTAATATAATTGATTAATAAATTAACACTTGATACTTTTTCAGTCATTCCAGATATCTGTACTCTAAACTCAGCAAATATCACGCAATGATTAAGAGGTAATTCGTCATCGCAGTCCACCATGAAAATCTCCGTTCAACTGACACTAGCTAGCTTAAATAACCTCTCGTAACTAACATATTTTTCAATCACAGTGGCTTCAATAATAGCAGCATTTGTTCCTACTCTTCTTCTTTCTCCCCAGTAATCAATGATTTTCGAAAGGATGAAACAACCTACCAGTTCTCCTTACAGGGCGGTCAGATGGTAGTGCAACAGGAGGGAGTCTACTATATTTTTGCCCAAGTGTTTTTTGAAGATTATTCAAGCGCTTCTTCAATCTACCATAACAGAGTGCAGCTTATTGTCAATAAAGTTGGCGTAGCGCTAATGCAAACACCCATCGGCAACCGAGCTGATTACGGCACAGAATCCTCCGGCGCAATTGTGAAGCTGAATGTAGGTGATCGTATCGGCTTGAGGACCGTGTACGAAAGTTTCATCTGGTTAATAGACGATCATACCTTCTTTGGCGCTTATAGAATCGATTTACATGACGAATGCGAAGCCTAAAGTCAAGCAAAATTTATTATTCAATCAATAAAGCTATGCTGTTCTCATAAACAACTCTTTTCCTTAGAAACAAAAATAGATTTGAAGCATTACTTGAATGAGTAAATATAATCCATTGTGAGATGTTTAAAATAAAAAGGTCATTTACTGGACGTAAGTCAACATGTGTTATCGTTTTCTTTTCTATCTCCGTTTGAATTCTTAAAATTTCAAGAAAAAAACATCAAAAGCAAAATAAGTTCCCAAGAAAGAAGAGATATTATACTGAAAGGTACAGTGTAATCATGTGGCACATTTTGTAGATCCTGCTTCTTAGCTCAGATTCGCATTGATTAAAAAAGGCCAAGATTTAAGCCAGCGCCATTTCAGCCAGATATAGGCAGGGTAAAGCAGCCTGTTGCACCGCAGTCGGTGCACCCTTCAGAATAAACTGCAGAATATCATTGATGCAGGGAAATTAGTTAGAGAAGCATGGGATAACATAGGGTAGTGGGCAGCTAGTTGGCGATAGAGTAGTACATGTGTTGCGTTACAATTAGCATTTCAAAGCGCCCAACATGCTGCCCTTGGATTCAACTGGGTACGGTTTTCTACTAGAAAAAGTTGCGCAAAAATGTTTCCACTTACGATTTGTCACTTCCAATTCCACTGATTTGATCATGTCATCCATGTAAGGACAAAAAGTGCTAGATAATTGCTTGACAAAAACTTGCTTTGTGATGATAATAGAATACAATACTTTTTGAACCATTTTAAATGGTAGAAACAAAATGTGGTGGCTTTTTTTTACTCGCACACTGGTAAGCCAAGCAGCGTCTCTATCCTCTTTGGTTCAAAGCTATATTTGAGCTATCTTTGATACCAGTAACTGGAATTGATTTATACAAAAACATGGTAAATACTATTTCATAATAAAATTTTCCAGTCCAGAATTTTATTTTGCTTACCATTTGCCCAAACCGTGAACTGAGTGGTAAAGAAGCCCCGGTTTTTGCCATTCGTCTTAAGCGGCAAGCTTGAGTCGGGTAATATCCGGTGGCGAATTCGACGAGATGGATCACTGTGAATGAGGCTGCTGCAATCTATTTTCTACTCAAACAAGGCCGATCAGAAAGCCATTTGTTATACCGGAGTTTCGTATCTCGAGGTTTTACTATACTATGAGCAGGTTTTATTATCCAGGAGTAGTTCCTATACAACACTGTTTTCAGCTTTGGCTCTGCTACGTATCCTGGCGGTAACGGTATAAAAAAAGGAGAGTAGAACCTCGGAAAGCCTAACTTAGTATTTAATCCAGTGTTTAAATATTGTGTACATATTATGTAAGGTTCCTTTTTTTCTCGTGTAAAGATACTGATTAAAAAAATTTACCCAGTGTTTTGCCGTTTTAACGTATTTTCTCATACGCGTCAACTGCGACCCCAATTTAGCAAAGACCTCACTCCCGCAATCGACCTCAGATCTTGAAGACATTAAATTTGTTTTGTTTAATTTCTTTGAATTCGTGGACACAGTTTACTCACGTTACTCAGCTGTTCATACTGCTTGTTCACACTTAAAAAATAAGTCCATTGTCAAGCTGGAAAAAGTCGCGATTCTGTACGTAAATGCCGTAAAGCAACGTGACTGGTTACTCTAAGAGGGTCTGGATGGGGGTGTACAAATGTCAGTTGTCCGTTAACATTTTGGCCATTTATCAGTTACATTGTTAGTTAAATTCTGGGCTTTTTGTTAGTTGTCAGTTAAAAGATTATTAAGAAGAAACTTCGAAACTTATTTATTTTATTTATTTTATTTGCCACATAATAATTACAAAAAATATTTGAAAAGAGGAAGAAAAAAAAAAAAAAAAAGAAGTGGCGAGGAGACCTAACAGAAACTATAGGAGCTTATGAGAGGTTAGGCCTCCTCGAACTATGAGCTAGAGCTGTTTCACATCAATAGAAGAAAGGAAGGCGAAAAGTCGAAGATGGAAAGATTTATAAACTGTTTTCATACTTACTCAATAATTTAATCTTCAGTTTTTTCTTAAAAGAGGAGAGGGATTGAGAGTTGATGACCTTGTTGTCTAGTGAATTAAAAAACTTAGGCCCTTGAAAAAAGGGCGAGAACTTCTTCGTGTTTGTACGACAATACGGTAGACGGTAGGCCTGGGAATTTCTTGTATTGTAGGAGTGGAATTGATTGCTTTGAGAGAATTTGTTATTAAAGTTTGGGGGTAAGAATGAATTTTTGCAAGAATACATAAATTGGCCCAGTTGAAGCAAATGGATATCATTAAATTTTAGTATACCGAGGTCCTTAAAGATGGGGTCAGTATGAGCATTGAAATGTGATTTATTAATAATTCTAATAATGCGCTTTTGCAGGATAACAAGGCGGCGGAGATTGGTTTTATAGGTCGAAGCCCAAACGATATTGCAGTAGTAAAAATAAGGATAGATTAAGGAAAAGTAGAGCATACGTAAAGACGATTTGGGAAGAAAGAAGCTGCATCTAGATATTATACCGATTGACTTCGCAACTTTACTTGCAACGTGTGAAATTTCCGACTTCCAATTTAGGTTTTCATCCAAAATTACGCCTAGAAAATTTGTCTCCTTTACTTCAACAATATTTTGATTATCTATACTTATTTGAATATTACAAATTGAACGCTTTTGTCTTGATTTAAAGACCATAAATTTAGTCTTTTTAAGATTTAAAGAAAGCTTGTTTGCTTTAAACCAGATTGACAGTTTGTTCATCTCCAAGTTTAACATATCTGAGAGACAGTTAATTAAAATCTTTATGTGACATGAATACATTTGTATCGTCAGCGAACAACATCAGATTTAATAGATTAGAAGCATTGTTGATGTCGTTAATGTACAGTAAGAAAAATATTATTCGTTTCGTCTTGATTCGAAATTTAGCTAAAAGGCACTTATAATATGAATTTGATCACATTGCTGACGAAAAGAGTGAAACAATGCTATTAAAAGGTCTTAAAAACGGGTTTTGTGAAAAATAAAGGACAATCAGGTTCTTTGTCAGTTAATGTCAGTAAAACCCAAGGCAAATGCCAGCAACAGCAACAACAATTTATTAAGGTATTTCCATTTCCATTCATACATGACATTTACTTACTCTAACCCATTTGAATTAAATTACATAATTATGTCTTTGATTCAGTATCTCAAAAACAAAAGCAGCAACTGATTTACAAGCAAATAGATCAATATTGTTAAAGCCTTTAAAAAAGTTATATTTTGCAGTGATTTCATTTAAAAATTTGTCGCGAATCTTATAAGAGAGTACAAGAAAACAATAACATGACATTCATTTTCAACTACATTAGCTTAACATAGGGAACAAATTCTTTTAATAAATGTTCGGAGTCTTACTATACTAACAGTGTATCACCCTGTTTCAATACGAAGTTGATGATTACCTAGACGGAATTAAGTAGTAGCAGATTTGTGGAAAGGATATTTTTTGCATCTAGAAATTCAGTTCTGATGGTATCTGTCTTGAAAGTATTATAAAAATTAAGTTTACTGTTCGAGACAAGAATGGAGAGTTGACAAATTTGGAGCGACATTGGAGATGAGTGTTTCACCGTTGTTTTCATTTAAAATCATGAAATTGAACTATATTTATCACATAACATTTTGATCTTTTGTGATATGCTTGGCTTATTTTGCTCAGCCATATCCATTGAAAGTTGTAAACACTGTTTTGCCATATTATAATCACTCAAGTTTTGTAAGTGGATCCAAAGTTTTAAAATATTGATATTTATAGTCAAATTCAAGGATAATCTTCCGAGTTCATGTCTGGCAGCAACGTTTGGGCATTGTTTGTTTATTACCGAGTTAGTATATAAATCTGTTAATAGAATTATATCGCATTTCCAGTGCTTCTAGGTTCTCTCAGAATCATCACTTTTTTTCCTGGCCACCCGATTTGCTCATCGAAAGTCAAAATAATGTTGAATTCTTTAATTTTCACCCTATGCCTTTGCAATACAATCACTTGCGTTTTTCGCTGCCGTCAATTATCTTAGCGAAACTCTTGAGAAACAGAAGGTTCAAAAGGTCATGGTTTGTGATTGGTGGATATCGATCCGAACTGTGTGTTTCTGTGTTTCAGGGTTCGTTGTTTGTGATCGTAATCATGATTGATAGCAGCGAGAAACGCAATTGCAACAGGCAGCTTTTATTGCACTTTTCAAAAACACGAGAACTCTGAAGTTCAAAAGTCAAGTGACGTTTGCGGTTTTCGCTGCCGTCAATCATCTTCTCGGACCTCTTAGGAAACAGAACTTTACTTAAAACGGGTTCAAAAGGTCATGGTTTGTGATCTGTGATTGCTGGATCTCAACCCGTTTTGTGTGTGTCTGTGTTTCAAGGTTAATTCGTTGCTTGTGATCGTAGTTATCATTCACGGCAGCTAGAAACGCAATTGTGAAGGCGGCTTTTGAACTTCAGAGTTCGCGTATTTGTGAAAAGCGCAGTAAACTTCAGAGTTCGCGTGTTTTTGAAACGCGCGGTAAAAGTTGGCCTTTGCCCAAGTCAAATCGCTCGCGCAGGTTCTGAAAATTCTCTCGCCTTGATCAGGCTAGGTGGGTCAAACGAGCAAACGTTTTGTTTCTCATGTAAACGGTTACCCACGCTTTGTAAGGAAATGTATGAAAAGCTGGTTCGCATAGGTTCCGGATATTTCTTTAAACCTATTTTTACAAGAATTGGCCTTCGAATTCTGTACATAAAAACCGATAGTGGTCAGTGTTCGTAACAGTTATAAGAAGATGAGGCATAAACGCAATGCCCTGATCAGATTAAAATTCGCGGCCATTCTGAACAAGGAATGAATGGTTTTCTTCAATTTATTGTTAGTTGCCAATGTTATTCAGTCCGTGCCGCTCGAAACAATACCTCACTCTCCCAAGGTGCGCCATTTTCAAGCACAGCATGCACAAGTAGTTTTCAAACCTAAAAAAAAATAATTGTTTCCGTTCACCAATCTTTAAAGTTAAGACGGATTCTGTCATAGGAAGCCCAATATTAATCGCTTCCATTTGCCGCGCGTATAAAAACATCAAAGGCGTTCAAAAGCCGTTTAGGAAAATCACCGCTTCAAACCCGCCTTCATAATGAAAAGACCGACTTTCCCGAATTTTAGATTTTGAAAAATAGTCTTTATACTTCCCGGATTTCCTTCTCTTTAGGCTCAAATTGTATACACATCATTGCTCTCTGATAGGCTGTAAAAAAATAAAAACGTGGTTGCTTACGTTTTACACAAACCAGCCGGGAGAAAATTTTGTTTATAAAAGTAAAAACTATAAAATTTCACTTGGTGGAAGAACAATATTCCGCTGAACAGACTAAAAATTGCATCCCCTCAAATCACAGCCAATACAATATGGCGCTTCGGAACGATCACCCAGTTAATTTTTTTATTCTGAATTTGTTGTTCTCACCTGTGTTTTAATTATTATCAGTCTTGAGTCTTTAGTTTATTTGCCAAGGTTCAAATAATTTTAGGGCCCTGTTTAGTGGAGAAGCGGGCTGTCACGGGTGGAAGGGTCCCCCTCGCAGTCGAGCCAACCGTTTAGCGACCGTTTATATACGAAAAAACGTCACGGACGGTACCGGCCTCAGCGCTATGCATGCTCTGGAGGAGCCAAAGTATTTAAAAAAAGAAAAGTTTTCTCGGCTAGGAGGGTGACCCTAAAATCGAAAAAATAGGCGGGTCACCACCCAACTTTCGTGGTTTGCCACGCTTTGTAAGGACATGTATGAAATGTATGGGTGAGTATACTACACCGAAGACCCAAAAACGAAGGACCTCCACAAAATCACTTGAAAGCGGCTCCAAACGGTTCGATACGGCTTGAAACAGATTCTGGACACTTGAGTTGTGTAGGAAACAAAAAGATTTTCAATTAGGAATAATGGTCTTCTTTTCTAAAAAAAAAAAACAAAAAACAGAAACACTTCAAATGTAGAAATCGAAGACCCCCCTCAAAATCACTAGAAACGACTTCTCGCAAGAGATAATTTGTATCCTTTCTTGCTTCTAGACTCTTGAGGTGTATAAGAGACAATAGGGCCATTTATACGAGGAAAAATAAGACGCGTCTTACATAGGACGCGTCTTAAATAAGACGCGAACTGTACCATTTATACGAGCATGTCTTATTTAAGACGAGAACAGCTCGTATAAATGGTTTGCGTCTTATTTCTGTTCTTGACTCGTTTTCATGTGAATGTTGCCCGTAGCAACGGCAATTCAACGTGGCGCGCCAAAAATTAACGCATGCGTACTATGCGTTCGCGTCTTATGTAAGACGCGAAGGTCATTTATACGACGCTTTTCTCGTCTTAGCTAAGACGCGTCTTATCTAAGAACAGGTGTTAAGGGCTGTTCTAAAATAAGACGCGTCTTAGCTAAGTCGCGTCTTATTTTAGACGAAATGTGCCGTTTATACGGAAAGTTCGCGTCTTATTTAAGACTGGTCCTAATTTTCCTCGTATAACTGGCGCTAATAAGATCTTCGAACATCCAGTGATCTCTCTCGTAAGCGACCACGCTTGGTGCTCGACAAAGTGGCCGCTTTCGGGAGGTGGTCGCTTACAAAAAGTGGTCGCTATGAAAGTGTTGACTCCAAGGCGTCTGTAAAACCCTGGAACACTCCCGAAACACCCCACATCCTCGGACAGGCTGGGACACGCCTCTTGACTCTAAAGCCAATTATATCGAACGTGGGCTATTCACGCTAGTCTATATTTAACAATTAGTCGCCGAAGACGACGTGAATATCGGCGAATAGTCACCGAGACGAAGTCGAGGTGACTATTCGCCAATATTCACGTCGCGTGAGGCGACTAATTGCTTTAGTATAATTACATTGATGATTATTCGAGAAAATAAAATTATTGATCAATTTCCGACCCCGAAACATCAAAAAATCTGGCTGCCATTTAGAAAACTGCTAGCCTTCAATGCTATAATCACCGCGCGGTGATTATAGCGGGATAAAGCGAAGCTCCTAGCCAATCACAGCGCTCTATTTTCGATAGTCATCGATGTAATTATACTAAAACGTCTTCTGAGGATTTTAAGAAGTAGTCCGCGCGTTGCCTTTATACGAGCACTCACTGGCCTTTCTCTCTGAAATATAGCCGACACAGAAAAAAAAATTACCAAATGAAAACAAAAGAATAACATTTATTTAGTCTTAAGCGAAAGGCTCATTTGGGATTGACAATCTTCATAGTAAATATCTTCTACCCATTTTCATTGATGGTATCTTAGGTTTTTTTTAAAAATTAAAAGTTCGTAATTTTCAGGTTCGGTTCTTAATTCTTGAGAAAGTCTTGGAATTTGCCCAGCCAATTTTCCAGCCCCAAAAAAGTCTGGAAAATGAGATAAAGTGCTGAAAAATGGCAAAAGTCTTGATTTTTTTTTAAAGCAACAACAGGTGTTTTATAAAATGTAAGCGATTTTTTTGTTTTTTGTTTTGGGCAAATCTTCCTCAATCCCGCCTGTACTTCTGCAGCGCATCACGAAAGAAGCAGTTTGTA
The DNA here is from genome assembly GCA_038088405.1 of Porites divaricata. NCBI lineage: Eukaryota > Metazoa > Cnidaria > Anthozoa > Scleractinia > Poritidae > Porites > Porites divaricata. Next base: position 2,097,274 of record JBBMOI010000002.1, read on the forward strand.
ATCCTGCGTTTTCCAAGGTCGATTGTCTTTCAGCTCTCTGGTAACCGACCATCCTTGGTCCTTGGTGCACGACTCGTCTAGGGGAAAAATCAAGAAAAAACGCTCAAACTGAACTGAAAAAGTTATTTTCTTACAAGGTAAAATGAGGTAAATAGACAACTGCTAATAATGTTTAATCGAATAGTGCCTGGAACTTATGAAACTTTGTACGGAACGTTTTGCATGAACGTATCAATCTACTTTTTTACCTACAGATCGTATCCCGATTACAGACATCTTTTTTGTAAGTCAACTGCTATAATCTGTCAGCATGCTTGGTCAGCGCTATTAAAAAAATGAACTTTTGTGGCATTCGATCGAGGAATGATTTTCTGACAATCAGTCTAAATGTTAAGTAATTAGCTTTTTGACTTATAACTGCGCTCATGGACATTAGTTGAATGTGCCGGAAATATAATTAACTTGAAACTGAATTCTTTAAAGTTTTATCACATTTGGTATTCATTTAAGAAATGTTTTTGGGGTGTGACATTTTTTTTCTTTGCCATCAATTTTTCGATTTCTTTTAACTAAAAGGCTATTCAGCAGTACTGGTCCAAGGAATTGTTTGGTATTAAAGACCTTGATTTGTCAGACACAAATCAGCAACGTGGATCGACAGACTCGATTCAAACCACATCAGTTTTATTGCAACGAGATTTTGTATTGCCTTATATTAGTAACAGTTCATGTTGTTTTTGGAGAATATTACATTTTGAATACTGTTATACGCAGTATGAAAAAATGCTTTCATAACAGTCCATCTTTATAATAAAAATTTCAATAACATAATTAATGCTTTAACAACATCATATTATGAGATGTATAAAAAACAATTGTCCATCCTGAGCACGACATCTATGAGGATTTTCATTAACCCAGGAAACAACGTGTGATAATTGCGAAATCACAAAATAAAACAAAAGAATTACACTCAGAAACTATAATACGAAAACTGCATTTCAAAGGTTCATGGCAAAAACATGGACAGCCGACATGGAGTCTTAATTCGGTTTTTGAAAAGTTAGGGCCAGATTTAGTGACAACTATGACTAGTTAATAAGTGATTATCACTTACCATGTTTACGGGATACAAGGTCATAAGTATAGCAGGTGGTCAAGCCATTTTTGAGTTTATTTCGTTTTCAACTTGTTTCAACAATTAAAGTGAAGTTTGTGGATAAAATGAGGCAAAGTTCTTATTTGTTAATTATTCTACATGTCAAGCACAAAAATTCCCAGATCTCCCAGTGTTTACCTGATTTCTAATTCTTAGTAGAATCCAAGATGGCGGCGAAGATGGCGACCATGTTTGGTGACGTCACAGACATCTAGCAGCACCACCACCCATAAAATATACCTCATCTTGTTGAGAACATCAAAGGCTTTTCACTGAAGGTAAATGCTTTTCGAAATACTGCAACCTCCGGCGACCCTTTAAGAATGATTTTTGAAGGGAATCGGTCTGATCGATTTAGAAAAGTCTGACCGACAACAAAATTAGGCCAACCGCAGTCAGGGCTCAGTAGTTAAGATAGCCACGTTTATTTGTCGTTATTATCTTAAGTCAATATTTTATTAGAACCTACAATGGTTTCTTATATTGCGTTGGGTAATATACTATTTGACCTAGGTGTGCCCCTGTCCTTTCCATTCTTCATTTTCTTCTTCTGTTTGTGACAAACTTATTTAACTGTGCCTTATCACGTTTTTTAAACTAACTATGACTCAAGCACTAACGTTTGTCTGCGATTTATCTTGTTCTATACTACATAAACTCATGGAACGTAAAAAAGAAAGAAAAAAAAAATGAAATAAGACGGTTTTAAACAGAAAACCATCTTATTTCATCTTTTTCTTGAAAAAATTGAACTTTGCTGAATACTTAAATACGTGTCATTTTAAATTCATAGACAAAATATAACTTGAAGTAGAGCGTTTTCACATGACGTGAAAACAATGAAACGGCAGCCAATGTTTGTGTTCCAAATCAATCCTGTGGGAGTTGAACTATTTCCTTATGTAAACGATTTCTTTTGCTCCCATAAATTGGCATAGATGCTGGCCACATGAGTGAAAACGCTCTATAACATTTCCGAGAACTGAAGGGTGTGTAACTCCAATCCAAAAGGCAAAATTTTCCTCTGTGCTGCACCCTACAAACTACATAAGCCACACCTCTGTAGAAGATATCATAAATGACGAAATTAAATTGGCATGATTCAGATTAGAATGACGATCTCTTTTTTGGAAACTTGGAATAATGATTAGTCAAGGCCTTTTTCTCGGTTCTGATTGTTTACCCAAAAATCTATTTGAAAGTCAGCTCTCTAGTTTCATTTTTAAGTTGTAATCTATTAATAAAACCTATAATTACGACGGTTTTTCTTGTCCTCATCTACAGAGAATTTCCCTGCGATGCCTTCATAACCGACAACATAGCTTCAATCTTTGTTTAGCGACGTCTTCGTATTCTCTCCATTGTTTTTCTTGGGCAATTCTGAGGGCCTCCCTTGATGGTGCAATTCCTGTTGAACGGAAAGATCGAAACTGATAACTTTGATTCATTAATATTATGATACCTCAAATAGAGGGGTTAATGCAGTTTTTCGAGATTTTTTTTTATCTTCTTTCCATTTTTGTGTAGTGTAAATAGCTGTTTTAAAGTTGTGTATTTTGCGAAAATGTCAGTCGACTTTTTGTTTGTGACTCTTTATAATAGATTATTATAAGTACCTCTAACAAAGTTCCCAGTCCTTATGAAGAAGTCTGTCTTGACGATGTCGAAGCTTAGAAGTGCTTTCTTTCGATAACATGACAAAAGTCTCTCTTCAATTTCCCTAATCAAATGAGATGCTTTGGCCATATGTTCCTCAGGCACTGATTGCTGGAAATCAAGATTTTTTACGTGTCTCGAGGACTTGACATAGAAAGCGAGCCGTCTGTTTTTAGCTCTGATTTGAAAACGATTGGTTATGGGACGGACTTCAGCGTCCAAATGGCGTTCGATATCTTGGAAGCAGTTTTCTGCAATGGCTTCCTCGTTTTCAGTGATTCCAGCTCTAGCAGATTTCTCTACATAAAATGAGGCAATGAAATATCTGTTTTCTGCTGTTTCTTCACCTGCAGCACATGGTAGTAGCAGCTAAAAAGGAAAAGCATAGAAAAGAATCAATCATGTCATTACGGATATTAATATGATTGGCCCAAGGGAGACTATACGTTTACCAAAACAAGTTATGGCCGAGGTTTTGATTACAATTTGGATTGCGGTCTTCTAAAATTTAAAAGCTTTTCTTAAAATACTAAGCAACAAAGTCTGGGGTTTATCTCCCTATTTAAGAGGATCTTGAGGCACGATCTGTACCTATCTAAGCATTAAGTTTTATATACTCTTTACTTTAACCTTCTACCTAACTAGTACAAAATTTTTACTGAACATTTTTTATACTTTACAATTTTAGAATTTAAAGCCTTGCAATAAAGTTGTTTCAAAAGTAGGTTGAGTTTGATCGTTCGGTTGATCGTAGTCCTGAATAGGACTGTTGTTGTTGAAAGTGACTGACGTTTCGACAACCTGTGCACTGCGGTAGTCACCTTCAGAGTCAAAGTAAGTCAGTTGTATCACGTCAGTTGATGGTATTATACTCTCCTGGTTATTGATCTGATTGGTCAATTACGTCACAATGTTATTGGTCGTCTGTCAGTTAAACCGTGATGTTATTAGCTATGAAGACTCGTAATCAGTAACTGGTGCGTTTCGATCCGTCTATTGTCACAGTTAAACAGTCGTCTATTTTTAGTCAAATTGTCAGTTCTCCAGTCGTTCTCTCGTAGTTAGTTTTGCTCGATCTCGTCAATAAGTCGTTTGTACTACGCTGGTAACTGTTGGCTACGATTCAGTGGTGTTTGTTCTAAGTTAGTAAACCAGCTTCCTAAAGTAAGACGTTGATAGTAGTCTGTAGAATACGTTAGACATGTCGCAGAGTCCCAGTCAATTTGATGTTTCGTCTGAAAATGATGCTCAGCAATGTGATTGTTGACGTCACCATTCCTCGTTGCTCGTTTGTGTTCGGTCAGTCGTGTGCTAAGGTTTCTGCCGGTTGCACCAATGTAAGAAGCCTGGCAGTCGCAGCATTTGGTCTTGTATACTGCTCCCTGTCTGTCCTCCGGTTTGAATTTGTCCTTGACATTAGTAAGCAGGCGTCGTAAAGTGGTTATGGGTTTGTGTGCAACACGTATATTGTAAGGTTGTAATATACGTGCAATGGTTTCAGAGGTGCCTCAGATGTACGGTAAAGTCGCTGTCGTAACAGGGCCAGAGTTGACGTTCGTCTGAGTGTTCGTGTTACTGTGGGTGTTCCGTCTAACAAAGTCCGTGTTGTAATTGTTCTTACTAAAAACGTTGTTAAGATAATCAGTCTCGTCTTGTAGGCTGTCAGGTGAGTCGCAAACTAGTTGCGCTCGCCTCGCCAAAGTCCGGATAGTAGTAGCCTTGTGAGAGGTCGGGTTGTACGAAGACTGGTGTAGTAATCGGTCGGTATGTGTCGGTTTTCTGTAAATAGTCGTTTGTAGTTTGTTGTTGTCGCGATTGACCAAGCAGTCTAGAAAAGGAATCTTACCATTTTCTTCGATCTCCTTGATGAACTGTATGTCCGCGTTCTGTCTGTTAAGGTGTTCGTAAAAATATAAAGTTGTTGTTGTTGAGTTTCATTCTCACCTCTACAGAATCATCGAGTAATTCCTTAGCCTTTGCATATTGCCCTTCCCTACGGGCAAGCGCTGATTCCACGTACTTCAGTTTAGTTAGCAAATAACAGTGATTAGTCGACTGATATGTCCGCGATATCAACAAAGCGTTCTTTGCGTGCGCCTTTGCATCTTCGATGCGGTTTTCGTGTAAGTCTAGTAGGGCCAGCTAGAAAGAAGAAATGAAATAGCGTTATAATAACCCTGTCAAAGGTGCCCCACAGAATTGAAAACGTTCCTGGCGGACCTACTGTGGCATCTGGTGATAAGCAGAATCACACTCCTGCTGTGGTGCAAGGGGTGATCGAGGGTATGTGGCTGCAACATACTTGGACAGTGCTTTAGATTTGTGAGTAGTAGTGACTGAGCAAAATTAGCAGAATTTTTGGGGAGTAAAAGTGTGGAGTAAAATTTAATAAATGCTTCATGAATAAAATGCGCGAGAAACTTGTTTAATTTTTGCTACTCATGTTCAGGCAATTCCTAGTAATGACGTCACAACACCATAAGGTCTCCTTGAAAGTTTAGCAAGCCCATTAGAAACGGCTAATATATCTTCTATTTAGCGCTAAAAATCGGTATATATATTTAGTAAAATCCAACTAGTGGTCTATTATCAATGCTGGGTTCTGATTGGTTGAGCTACTACTGGGCTACATGTTATAGCCTACTAGTAGCGAAAAGCGATGACTTGTTGGCGGCAAAAAAGGATTTTTTAACTAGCTAAAGTTGTTTCGTCTCGATATTTTTGACCAACTAGTTGGATTTTACTAAAACAATTATTCCTCTCGCCCTCATGGCCTCTGAGTCAATAGCCCATTCGGGCTCGAGGAATAATTGTTAAATATAAACAAAACACACACGTATACACACAGTGGAGCTGAAAACTCTTTATCTCAATTTTGTCTGACTATTACAAAACCGTTTTCTCCTTTCTATCTCAAGAAAACGACTAACTATTGAAGACTCAGCGTTTCACGCGCGTTAGTCAGTTAATTATGTGAGTTAACAAGCCCATATTTGCATACGAATTAGTTCAGCTCAGTAATAACCGCATAAAAACACACACACAAAACCAATTAATAACTTAAAGTTAACAAGGATCAATTGAAACACGCACGCAACTAATCAATAAACACTCCCAGCAAAACCAGACACGTTTCTTACGACACAAGAAATTAACTTTATGACCCTTTGTTAAAATAATTGCAAAAAAAAATTAGATTAAGTATTCTATTAAAATAGTCAAAGAATGCAAGCTATCTTTTTTTTGACAATGCGCACAATGTTTTACTTATCCCTCTCCCCTTCATATTTATTTTCCTACTCCTTCACAATTTTATTATTTTCCAATTCCACAATTTTTTTATTCCCTCCTGCACAATTTTATTATGTTCTCTTCGCCACCTCTTTTATTCTATATATATTTCCATTCACAGAAAAATCGACCTCATATTGACCATACATCGACCCTAGACTCAACTTTTTTTCAACACAGCTTCGTGAATAGTAAAACTATATACAACCACCACCACCACATTTCTATTGTTTTCTCTCCACCACCACCACCACATTTCTATTGTTTTCCACTACCACATTTCTATTATTTCCGGCCCTCCACGACCACCAGCACCACCACATTTCTATTGTTTTTACTCCTCCTGAGGTTGGCTTCTTTGGTATGTGTCTGGCCTGTGTCCTTGTAAATAACAAAACAATAGGAGTGAAAACAATAGCAATGTTTTGGTGGAGATGGTGGTGGTGGCGGAGAGAAACAATAGAAACGTGGTGTAATAGTAGTAATAATTTATTTCTTATTAGGCGCAAATTAGCATCTGAATATGATCAAATGCGCCTTACAACTATAACTACTTGTACTAATTACAATAAAGTATAGTTAAGAATACCTAAAATTTATAGTCTAAAATTTATCGATCTAACTATAACAGGCAAAGGCGTCCCTAAATAGGTAAGTCTTTATTGTTCGTTTAAAAAGCAAAAAGTTACCGATGTCTGTGGCATTTGCAGGCAGACTGTTCTACAGTGTAGGGGCAGCTATTTGGAATGATCCATCCAGTGCTTTCTTTGTTTTTCCAATGGGCAACTGTATCGTCTGCGTATGCTTGCGATTGTGGTAGATAGTTCTTAATAACCTCAAAAAGCTCGAACAGCAATGGACCTAGGCACGATCCTTGAGGGACGCCGCATTGCAAATTAAACTCTCCTATAAATTTTGATCGAAAGACACGCGCTGCGAACTGTTGAGAAGGTAGGATGTAAACCACTGCAATGCCGATCCCCTAACTCCAAAGCTCGTACTGAGGTGATTCAATAACACTCCATGGTCAACTGTGTCAAACGCAGCACTCAATTCCAGTGACACAAGAAGGGTAACACGTTGAGAGTCCAAGTTCATTTTGCACTTTTAAAAGTGCAGTCTCAGTGCTATGACACTTACGGTACGCTGACTGGAATGGAGCCGTGTGATGTCAAATGTGCTTGCGTTTGATCAAAGACGGTACGTTCCGTTAATTTTGAAACGTACTGCAAATTAGACACCACACATGGTAGTGGAGGAGGAAAACAATAGAAATGTGGTGGTGGTGGTGGTGGAGGAAAACAATAGAAATGTGGTGGTGGTGGTGGTGGAGGAAAACAACAGAAATGTGGTGGTGGTGGTGGTGGTGGAGGCGGAAAACAATAGAAATGAGGTGGTGGTGGTGGAAAAACAATAGAAATGTGATGGTGGTTGTATATAGTTTCACTATTCACGAAGCTGTGTTGAAAAAAATGTTGAGTCTAGGGTCGATGTATGGTCGATATGAGGTCGATTTTTTTGTGCATGGAAAAATATATAGAATAAAAGAGATAGCGGAGGAGGGGTAAGTAAAAAGTTGTGCGCAGTGTAAAAAAAGATAGTTTGCCTTCTTTGAATATTTTAATAGAATATTTAATCTAATTCTTTTTTTGCAATTATTTTAATAAAGGGTCATATAGTTAATTTCTTGTGTTCTTGTCTTCTTTTTATGCGGTTATTACTGAGCTGAACTAATTTGTTTACAAATGTAGGCTTCTCGAGTGATTTAAGGCATGGCTTCTCGCTCCATTGTGGGCTTTTATCATTTTTTCTTGTTTTGTCTGCCATCTCTTTTCATTTTTACTAAACATAAGTGCTTAAGATTGGAACCATTTTTCGACCTCACACTGTGCCTCTTGAGGTCACGTGAGCAGCCACGCCCATAATTAGGCGTGTGGCCCGGATGAAATTCCTAACTGGCTTCTCAAAGAGTATGCTGAGCTGTTGGCTTTCCCAGTCTCTAAAATCATCAACTCTTCGTTTAAAGAACAGCGCCTCCCGAAGATCTGGAAGTTCGCTAATGTCTCACCATTGCCAAAGGTGAAGCCAGTGGAGGATCTAAAGAAGCACCTAAGGCCGATTTCTCTCACTCCTTGTCTTTCAAAAGTTGCTGAACAGTAGTCTCGTAGTTGACTACGTGAAATCCGCCGTACTAAATGTTCTCGACCCAAGCCAGTATGGCGCTGTGCCGAAGTCCTCCACAACTCAAGCACTTATACACATGCTTCACCATTGGACCAAGGGATGCGATGGCAACGGAGTAACTGTTAGGGTTACACTCTATGATTATAAGAAAGCTTTTGATCTTATAGACCATAGGATTCTTGTGGATAAGTTATGCAAATTAGATCTGCCGACTGAAATAATCAACTGGATCATAGATTTCCTAAGTGATCGTTCCCAGAGAATCAAACTCTCAGAGGGATGTTACTCCGAGTGGGGATCAGTCCCATCAGGGGTACCCCAGGGGACGAAACTAGGCCCGTGGTTGTTTTTGGTGCTCATCAACGATCTAGAAATCAATAATGCAGGCAATATCTGGGAGTATGTTGATGATACAACTACTTCCGAGATCGTTGTGAAAGGAGCCAGTAGCAATTCCCAATTGATTGCAGATACTGTCGTGCAGTGGTCTTTTGAGAATAGAGTAAAACTAAACAATGAAAAATGTAAAGAGCTTAGGATTTCATTTGCAAAGAACAAGGCACAACTCGCGCCTATAGTAGTAAATAACCAAGAGCTAGAATGTGTTGAAAGCGCCAAATTACTAGGTGTTACGATCTCCAACAACCTTACATGGAATATGCACATTGATCAAATCATAAAGAAAGCTTCCAAACGTATGTATTTCCTAATACAATTGAAAAGGGCCAATGTCGCAAGGCATGAATTAATTCTTTTTTATACATCTTGTATAAGGTCAGTCATGACCGACGCATCGCCTGCGTTCTTCTACGCCCTGCCATTGTATTTAAAGAAAGATCTAGAGAATGTAGAGAAACGAGCACTATCAATCATTTGCCCGAGACTGGCCCATGGAAAGGCCTTAGAGCTTTCAAATATTATGTCTGTCAATGACTACATCGCTAGCTTATGTAAAAAGACCTTCCTCTCGATTGCCAATGACCCTGCCCATCGCTTACATAACATGCTTCAATCGTCAGGGCCTTCGTGTTATAATCTTCGGTGCAAAAGGCGTTTTGCGATTCTCAAATGTTAGACCGAGCGTTTCAAAAATAGTTTTTTAGTAAGATCATGTATTGATAACGAATTTTAGCGCTCGGTGAGTTTTGTAGGTGAGATCGATGACGTTGTATATATTTTAACAGTTTTAAGCTTTGTTATATTTTTAGGACTTTATCATTATCATTTTATTATACTCACTATTGTAAGATTCTGTTATATCGTATTATATATTATATTGTAAATAGACAATTCAGCTTAGTAGCTGCAACCTTTTTACAAATAAACTATCTATCTATCTATCCTCTATCTAGATTAGTATTTTCAGATTATGCCATGAATATGACTGTTGAAGCTCCCGTATATTTTTCCATAGTGTTAGTTTAAAGTCAAATGAGTCAAATTAAACGGGGAATTGCAAAATATTTTATTCCTATGCAATTATCAAATGTTTTCTCCTCGACCGAGCTGTCCCACTCTCAACTGGAAATGTTATAGTTCACTCAAAATAAGTAATTTCGAAAAAGCTCGATTAATTCCATAAGCCTTGTGTTAATAGTTATTGAAAGAAAACAAAATAAGTCTCAACTAGTATTTGTAAAATGTCGTAAAATTAGACCGAGCTAAATGGCAAAAATATGGGCGTGACAAGTCACGTGACTAAGATAGCTAATTAGTGACAACGGATAAGAACATTTTTAAAGAAGTGATTACCGCATGCAAAGTTTCAAGTCTAAAAGAAATTTCGAGAGACCCATTCCTTAATTCACCCGAGTTGTTAACTCGCATAATTAACTGACTAGCGGCGCGTGAAACGCTGAGTCTTCAATGGTTAGTCATTTCTTTGAGATAGAAAGGAGAAAACGGTTCTGTAATAGTCAGACAAAAAAAATTGAGATAAAGAGTTTTCAGCTCCACCTTGTGTATGTGTGAGTGTTTTGTTTATATATATATATCCTATTTTTAGCGCTAAATAGAAGACATATTAGCCGTTTCTAATGGGCTTGCTAAACTGTCAAGTGGACCCTGTGGTGTTGTGACGTCATTACTAGCAATTGCCTGAACATGGTTAGCATAAATTAAACAAGTTTCCCGCGCATTTTATTCACGACGCCTTTATTAAATTTTACTCCACACTCCCCAAAAATTCGGCTAATTCTGCTCAGACACCACTACTTGTGTGAAATGAATTGGAACGATTCCACAATATTTTTATTATGTGATTAGCTCTTCTGTGTAATAAAAATATTATGGGACAGGCCTCTCTTGGGTACCTGTGACGGCATTTAAAATTGCGGCATGATGTCAGCCGAAAAATGCAGGATTTTCAAACAAAACAGCCCACATGAAAGTAGATTAGAAATGACTGTTCAAACAGACACGATTATAAAATGACAAACCTCATAAAACGCCAGTGGAATCAAATCTGTGTACTTCGGATCTTTGTCAGTGAACCTTTGAAACCTATTTAAGTTCTCCATGAAGATTTCCCGCATTCCTTAGAAAAATAAAAATTCAAAGCAAGTGTTTCAGTTCAAATTCGTTCCCAGGAACCTAGAAACGTGGTTCATGCGCTTTGGGCTTGAACAGAAAAATATATGACTGCTACTCACCATCATCCGCCAGGCGCTGAAAACGCTTGACAATCGCCATTCCCGCGTTGCTGGCCCACACACCTGGCAACATGAAGGATTTGAAATATCATACAACTAAAATAGTAGTTGCTGCAGAGGTCACATCTACTTAAAAGAAGACGGAAAAGAAAAATCAAGGTCTTTGAGCTGTTATTTGATATTTAGCTGGGAGCGATTTTAATGCAGTATATACCGTTTCCTGATCTTTTTTGTGAACTCGGAAATTAAAAAAATGAATGATTGGTGGTCAGGGGCCTGTTTCTCGAAAGACCCGGTAACTTTTCGGGCCCGACGGCAAATCTTAAAATCAAAACCTGTTGAATACTAGGCAGCCAGTACACAGCTCACAAACTCGTCCATAGTGCTTCGTTCACTGATGGTTTTACTGTATCACTTTCGAAATTATTAAACTTTGAGCATATAATCATATTTTCAGGCCCGAAAAATTACTTTCGAGAAACGGGTCCCAGGTGACAACCTCCTTTTCATAAGTTATCTCAATGTCTGAAGACTTCATTATTTTATCTATCGTAGTTCACAACCTGAAAACCACATTGCTTTAAACACGCTTTTTTCATAGCGACTGACCTCGGGGCCTAATCTTCCTAATGGGATGTTCAATTACAGGACCTTCCTGGTACTCTTCCAGCCAAGGTCCAGGAACATGGATCTTTCGCTCCAGGCAAGACACAAAAGAGTGTTGAACTCCATCAACCGAATAAAGCTGCACGCTGTGCGTAAAAATCTGAGGTTTTTTAGAAGGAAGTAGAATGGTGACAACTCCTGCAGAGCCTCGTAGATGACGAGAATTGTAATCATCAGCTTTAGTAAAGATAAATGCACTTGGTGAAATGTGGAGTTTCAGGACATAAGTTCCATTATTCTGGCAACGAGATAATAAAGAGGAGACAATCAGTCGTGTCAACCTAGTTTTAAAAGCTCTCAAACTAACAAGCAAATACAATAATATAACTGCAAGGTGGAACAAGTGTCACATTGAAGGTACAGTGGGGATTGTTACATTTCCCCTGCAGTGTCTAAGTACAGAAAAATCTCTATTTCACGAACCTGCAGCTACTCATGCAAACTTTCCAAAAATCCAATTGGATCTCTGATATCCTAAGTCCTGATATCTATAGTTTTACTTAAACAAACGGTCATCATCATCGACAACAACAACAAATTGAAATAAACAAAAAACTTCTTCAGTGAAATATACTTATTATCAAACTTGACTTACAATATCAAAGCCATCTGCAATTGGAGACATAACACAGCTCCAAATTTCCTCATGTGGAACTTTCACAATCTCCAGACGGTTTTGAATCGCCACATAAGGACCGGCAAAAGGGATACTCATCATCGACAGGCGAGGTAGACCCGAGGCATTAGAATGTGGATAGAATTCTCCGAACACGTTAGCTCGCTGAGATTGTGTTATCCTTGGGTGCAACTCTACTCCTGTCATGATCCTAAAAAAATGAGGACAACAAAAAAGTGTATTTTTGCGTAGGTCGAAAACGCACGATCAAAAAGTTCTGCCGAGAGTGAAAACGGAGTGTGAGACTGAGGAGACACGCTTCGCGCCTTGAGAGAGGGAGAGAGAATGTAGGCATATGTTGTAGACAGACCTAGTTACAGCCCAGTTAAGGAGTCACAACATTATTCCCTACGCCAACCTGAGATCAGGCTGTATTTTCGTTTCGCTTTGTTAGGCGAAAAGAAAAGAGAGCCTGGCACAAACCTTCTACGAAACGTCTGCGGCCCACTTTTTGATTGATTGACATTTGCGGAATCAGCGAACCAAAATTACTGCAATCAGTCTGTTGCATGCTCTTTTAGTACGCAAAGTTTTCATACGTGGGAAAATGTAGATTCGCTGACTTAAAACTTTCATCTTTTTTCAACTAAAAATAAAGCAGCGCAGTCATATTTAACTTCCTGCTGGATTAAAGGGGATCTTGGTGGTTTTTTCTGCTGGCGCAATGAGGTTCGAAAAGGCGGCGACACGATGTTCTCGTTTTAATATTTTGACTAGGCTCGCTCGATTTTTAAAACACTGAAATTTCTAATAATAATAATAATAATAATAATAATAATAATATAATTCATTTATATAGCGCCATTAATACTAATTATTCATAGCGCTTTACAATTTTAAACCTTATACTAACTATAAAAAAGTTTTTACAATATCATCCTATTATTCTAATTTCTACGATTATATATACTTAAAAAATAATTACTGATTACATCTTACACACTACAAAAAAAAAAAAAAAGAAAACAAAAGAAAATACATGATAGTATGCAAAATAATAAAGCAAATGTCCATCTAAAGATAGGCCATTTTAAAAAGCATTCTCTTCAGTCCTGATTTAAGTGCTTGTATATTTGATGACATGCGTAACTGAAAAGGCAGTTCATTCCATAGCTTAAGAGCCCAACCAGGAAATGCTCTATCGCCATAGGTAACAGTTCTGGATTTAGGAACACTAAAGAGATGTTGAGACTGAGATCTAAGATTGCAGGTATATTTAGGCATATTAAGTAGCTCAGATATATATTCAGGAGATAAATCATAAAGTGCTTTGTAAGTCAGCAGTAGCACTTTTAAACCTTATACGATAGGAAACAAATTTGAAGTAAAAATGGCATTGTTCTAACAGCCAATCAGCGTTGTGACCAAAATCTGGCCGCAGCATCACAAACCTGTGAGACCTTGTATCAGGCGCAATTTTAGCGCGACTACGTAAGAGAAGTGCTAACATTAGGGAGCTTAAGCAGCGACGTTTTTGATCGACGCACGTCAACCGGAAGTGAGCTTTTTTCTCTTTTAATAAGCCTTGACGCTACCATATTTTATTGTCAAGTGTCTTAATTCTTATAGAGACGATCTGCCCAAAAATTTGATCAAAATCACGGCTCAAGAGGGCAAAACGTCCACTTCCGGTTGATGTGCGTCGCTTAAAAACGTCGCTGCTTAAGCTCACTATTGAGTCTGATCTACTACACTCCATGGAAGGGAGCAATTGCGTGGCCCTCGATCTGAACAATAGATTAAATCTCGTAGCCACGACCTCTAGGTTGAGGTTTAATAACCTTTCCCCGTTTGAGACAGTTTTTGTGACGTTATTGCTAAAAACTATTTTAGTGAGATTTGTCTTGTCATATCTTTTTGAAACCCATTCTCTGTGGGGGGTCTTTTTAGTCTTTCAATCCCTGTCTTAACTTGCTTGAGACGTGCTTAGTCGAAGTGCACTCTTGCTTATTTACATCGTTGAAAGCAATTTTGTTCAGCTAATTAGCAAGGAAAAAAGAAATTAAATTTTGCGGCTTATCAAACCGTAAAAGAAGTACGTGGGCGAGAAAACAAGTTATAAACAAACTTCTTTCCGAATAATGGTTCCTACTCAAGAATTAATTAAAGCTCGCCAAAGTCTACTGCAGGTAATATTTTGCACTACACCAGCGTATGAGAATGTATGGCAACCACATCGCCTTTATTCCACCTCGTTAATTTTTTGAAATGATGGCTAATTCTCTGGAAATGAATTCTAAAGGACTAGATTTAAGTTAAAAACAGAAAAGAAAATCGTGGTCTGCTGTTTACTTGCCTATAAAAGATGGGACATTTCAAGCCGTAGTCGGGCAACAACGGCCACGGACAAAAACGCGTAATGCACGTGCAAATCAAGTTTTTGTTTTGTTAATTCAAACCTAGAGTTGTTCACGGTCTCTTTTGTCGCTATTGTATTTGCTTAAGCCCCCTTCTGTTTGAAGGCCCTCCAAACACCTCTGTTTTAAGAGTTGTGCGACGTTTAAAAATACTCTCACTTACAGAAAGACGTTCCATACTGTTCTCAGGGACTTGCTCGAGTGACCGCAAAACTCCTGTAGCAGGTCATTATAAAAATCCCATATTACCTTTCGGTCTTGGCTTAAAGGCTTTTTGCTTTTCTTCCGACAACGTTTTTTGAAATAGCTGTATGTTTTGTTCAATATATTAACATGACAACGGATACAAAATGGAATAAAGTAGAGGCGTCACAGATATACAGATTAACAATCTAGCCAAAAACGTCACAATTGTGGCGCTTTTACTGTGCCGAATTATATATCCAAACTTTTGATTTAAAAACGAATTCATTGAAAAATAAATGAAAGCGTAAATTTACTGAGACGATTCGTTCTATAAAATATGCCTGTTTACTGATGCACATAATTAGTGGACGGGCGAATACAACTCTCTACGTACATTTTAGACTTGACTTGTCGCGAAAGGAGGGCAAGACAGTCAACATTGTTTAGTTCTTGGTGTCGATCAGAAATTGGAATAGACCTCATCAGGGCCTGTTGCCGTGGTGGAATTTCTTCGGTCGCTTACTCTTGATTTTCCTTGTATTTGTTTACAATTCTTCTCGGGAAATTTCAGTCTGCAGAAAGAAATATTTTGACAGACAAATGCACGGAAACTTTGAAAAGTGGTAGAATGTCGGTAGAATTCTTAGGTGTGTAGCTTTATTTACTTTACAATTCAAATTTTCAGAACAGCCGTTCTACGAAAATTATTCGACATAAGATTCTCATACCCACAGAATTTAATTTCTCACACGGAACTTGCCTTCCCGTCAAGACTCAAGATGGCTTCCAAAGCCGCCGTAATAAGGTCTATGTGAAGACCAGCAAGTGCAAGAGTATCATCAGCAGTTACATTAGGCATCTTTAATTTATTATTCTCCATGCTAGGTCTCCGGTTTTGCGACCCGATCATTCGAATTTCCACCTTCCCTCGTCAAACATTATAATTTTAACGCTAATTTTTCGAACCTCTCGATAATTCAAACCAATTTTCTTTTCAGCTGTCGATTTCACCACCTTAGATTTAAGATCTTGCTGTAAAATGTAACAAATTACGAGAACAAGACCAGTACTGAATCGAGATTGGCGGGGGTGTGATTGGGGAGTTGTCATGCATAACAGTTGGTTTGGATTTGTTATCGTTCATCCCTCACTTCAAACCGCTCGGAAACTACGGTATATATTCACTTGATCGATCTCATTTTCAAATATTGAATACAACAAATTGAATAGCTAGTATAAGATCGAAATGTACAGGATACTGGACAATTTAAGTGTAATTAGCTAGGCCTAGAGCATGACAAAAGCCGTAGTGAAAAGTCAACTACTACAAATTGTTAAAAAAAAATAACCAAAAACATAGTTGTATGATTAGTAACTTCTTTATGCGATTGATGTTACCTTTTCTTGTTATCGCATATCACTCAATGATCAAGCGAGTAACCCTCTAAGTCCAAACACAACTTCTATCCATATATATACATTCATGCCAATATGTCGTCTAGAAAACGAACCGTATTGAGGGCAAAATAGAAAACAAAAATATGCTTGTCTTAGGAGAAAGTCGGGGATTCCCCTAGACTAAAGTTAGAGATTACTGCAGCCGAAAACGTGCAGTCTCTCATACATTAAGGAAAGTCAATTCAGGGGAGACTGAATGGTTTTGATACGTTTGTGTCCTACACCAGCAAGTTATAGTAAGCCACGAACAAATATCTGAAAGACTTATTTACAGCTTTCTCAGTCAAATCCGGCGTTAAGAGCCTTTTTAAAATACTAATGCCCCAAAATGGTTCAAAGGTTTAATGTGCTGTGTCATTATGGGGCCAATATAGACAATGAATTTTCAGAGGGAGATGGTGTGATTCCATTTCCAGTTTACTTATTAGCCGCACCAGCAAGACATAGTAAGCCACGAATAATTATCTGAAAAACGTATTTACAGCTTTCTCAGTGAAATCCGGCGTTAAGCGAGTTTCTTATTAATACTAATGGCCCCAGAATAGTTCAAAAGTTTAATATGATGTGTCATGGGGCCAATATGGGAAATGAATTTCTAGAGTGACAGGGTGTGAGTCGCTTTTGTGTTTACTTGGAGAAGTATCAGAAGCTAAGCCTTCTATTTCTTAAACTGGGAGGCTACAGTTGCCGAAAAAGTGTGTTGAGCCAGCTAGAAATACAATTAAGACAGCAAGGTCGACCGCCTGATTAGGAGAAGTAACAAGCTCTTTATGCTTCTATGAGGTATAGGTCAGTCAGAATCGCATGGAGGTTGAGCACGTGTCAGTAAGCTAAGTCAGTGTTTGAGGGAACACCAATTGCAATTTCAGCTGCCCTTTTATGGCCGCTGTGCTCAAGAGTAAGGTACTAGCAATACTTCGGAGTTGGTAGTGTGTGCTTCAGTACTGAAATTGGCAGAGTTTGAGACCTTGGCTGAGAAATAGAAAGCTTGAATGAGGAATACTTAAGCTAGCCATTTTCGTAGCTCGCTTATATAAGCGAGGTTATTATAATTATCTTGTGATAAATTCGCCCGGATACTCTTCGAAGACGCCAGTTGGCGTCAGCCAATAAACCGATAATCCAGGCGTGACCCATAATCTACAACTACTGATACCGATCTAAAGTTGACTTAAAAAAAAGAAAAAAAAAAACCGCTTTAGCACAACTAAGACCTTTAGCTTATGCCCCAATAGGCGACGTTCAGGGGAACTCTCAATCGGATAAATAAATAAATAAGAACAGATATACAGAAAGCACAAGGTTCCATGCACAATTTCAGTTCGATTTACAGAGCTTTGATCAAAACATTCTCAGTTTCGACAATAGTTTATTCTAAACTATAAGAAAAGAAGAACTTGTAGTTGAATTTTTCGCTGTTTCTCTTTCACTTTTACATTAGTTCATTTCATTTGCCCGAAAGTAAACCTTAGAAACTAAAAGGACTTTTGATCAATTCACGCTTACGCATTCTAGTCTTATTTATTAAAAACTTTATAGCGGAAGGACATTTGTGAGCAGGGATCGGAATAAGTCAGCACAGAATTTGATTGTCGGCGAATTTCTGTAATCGTTCATCGTTCCGCGGCTAGTGATAAGCTAGCCGTTTTTCACTCGTCTTGCTTGTTTGGGGCTGAGTCGGATTCCGGTGAAAGAGAGAGAAAGAGTGCCTGGAAAGGTTTCCAATGTAGTATAACTGCACAATAAAGGTCGCAAAATCTACCTAAGCTTTCTGTCTTTACGTCATCCTAACCATTTCGTACTTGCGGGCACAAACAATAGCTACGTCATCATTACCTACCGATTTCTCGCGGCTCCTGTTCAAGCAAATCGAGATTTTTTCTAGTATCGACTGTATATTTGAACTGTAAGTACTGTCCATAATATACGCGCAAGTTACAAGGGTGCCTCCTCGGGATTTCGCCTTCTGGGCGAAATCCCTGCGGGGGCAATTACCCCCCTCCCACCACCCTCCCCGTGAGTTCCGCACGTGTCCGCAAGTCTGCAAGTCTGCAGTCTTCGTTTGTCGCACACCGCGGTAACGATTGAAAAGAAAACAAAAGAAGAAAAAACACACACAAGAGATAATTAAAAGTAAAAAAGAACAAAACAAATTGCTTTGTCTTCACAATATGCATACTTATTCTTACTTATAGTTATTTTCGATTGATTTCATGACTTTCAGTATATATGTTGTGGTTTAATTTTTTCCTTGGTTTAAATGTTATTTTCCTTTCTTAAAACTCATTACCATACATCACCATACCCCAAAACAAAGGAAAATAAAATTTAAACCAAGGAAAAAATTGAACCACAACATATATTTTCTGTCAGGTTATTTGCTATTCTCTCTGACTACAACTTAGTCATCTGTTGACCTCCGTCCTAAAGTTCGTAAATTTGTTTGGGCACAGTTCTTTGTTGCCAGTACTTGACTTTGTGACTAAATCTCAGTGTTGTTTTCCCAGTCACAGCTTATCATTTGAATAATTGGCGGCTTCTTAGGCTTGCTGCATGCATATATTATCACTCCTTACGGCAAAGCGTGACATTGTTGGCATTGAGATGCAGCTGCTTCGCCAGTCGTACTAAGATTGTAGCAAGGTTCAGACTAGGGTGTCACCTGCCTTTTATTCCTGTTGCTTAACTTGTTAATTTCACTGGACACTGTTCTCAGTCGGTCGTTTAAGATGACAGAAACCGAAGCCCCTCTTCACCAACTGGAAGTAGATGGCGAACCAAAAGTGAAGTCAGGGAAAGGAGCGTTTACTGGTTTATTTTTGGACAAAACCAAGCTAATAATCCTTGCTGTTGTACTCTTAGTCCTGTTGATTATAATAATTGTCTTAGCTGCAGTTCTTGGCCACGAACACGCAAAGAGCAGAAGAGAGACGCCAGATAAAACGCGTAAGTATAAGTATATTCAAATATTCAGGTATTCCGGCACTCAGCGATGGGAGGTATTTCAACCCAATATCAGTTTTCAAGTTAGGGGTGAAAAAAAAAAAACAGAAAAAAAGAATTATCCTTCAATGCTCAGTGCAATTAGCTTGTCTTATAGCGCCAGTCACTGTTTACTTCAAAAGTTTTTGCTTGCTCAAGATATTTTATGTCATTAAAACTTAATCGTATAGCATGGATGAATGGTCACGCACTTTTTACTGATCCGGAACGAACAGCCATGGGTTGTTCTGATTCGGAAAAAAGAAAGGAAAAAGAGACAGTGGAAGTCGATCGTCGAAGCCTCATAACTATTAAGTGTGCAGATAGATGGGGTGAAAACGGAATGTCATCACAACTTAAAATTGGCATTTTTAAATTCAAAATTGTCGTTATATCCTTTGATTTTCACGCAAAGGAGTAAACAAGCAGGTTGTTTCAGCGGTTGTTTGCATTGGATTATTCGAAATCAAGACTGAATCACAAAACACTTCATTGGTCTTTCACGTGGACTGAGCTCACAATTAACCGGTCGGAAACAACTAGAACCTAAAACCCTTCGTCGGCGACTCTGCATCAATCATAAATTCTAACAATATATAACTTGTGAGCATTTAATTTATTGTCCCAACTTGTGTTTCATTGTTTTCTGTGGGTCTTTATCATGCTGTAAGTTTTAGTATAATTTGTGCCGGCCAAGGCCCAGTCGCTACATGTCAGATAACGAGCCCTTTCTAAGTCACCAGGGTGTCAAAGCCGGTCGCGTGTAGAGGTTGTGGTTCCTCAGTTTTATTCTTTAAAAATCTCATGCTTTATGTTTTTAAATTTCATCTTCCGTTGTTGTTCAAGTATAGTGTGGTTCAAATATGTGAAAATGATCCGTAAAATAATTATGGAAAATTTTCAACTAGGATAAAATTATGTTCGATCGATGTTTTTAAAAATTATTATATAAAATCCCCCAAAATATTAATACCTTTTACTGACCTTTGGCACGTTTCTCGAATGTCCCGGTAATTTTGGGACCCCGTTACCTATTTCACTTTTTTAGATCAAAGCTTTACTGCAAAACGGTCTCGATTAGGAAGGAAAGTAGGCAGCTACCTACTTGTATGGCGCCTGGTTTTTGGATTAGACCTGGTTAGAAGGACGGAACATAAAGACCCTAGAAACCTGCCTCAACATGCAGACAATATTTTTTAGTGTTACTGAGTTGTCAATTCGCAGGTCCAGTCAGGGATGTTATGTTGGGAAATTTCAATTCTTTTAAAGTTTCTATTGAGCCTACAATTTAGCTACATTTTATGTTCAAGTTCATTTCCATCCCAACCAATTTGTACCTGAAGCCAGCTGAAACTTCTTAAAGAAATACGGCCGTTGATCTTCATAGGGTTTACCGGCTTTTACCGAAACACTCTTAATATAGTGAACAGTTTCATGGAAGCATATAGTGTCAAATACAAAAACAGTTACTTTTCTCTTTATTTGTAAATATCTTGCATGGGTAGAACTGGCCAATTTAGTTAGACTTCGACCTATAACCAACCCAGTTAGACTACCCTAGAAGTGGAGCTTTTTTTCTCCTGAACTGCTGGAGCAGAACGTTTGACTATGATTTTTGGAAGTTATGACAGAGTGGGAAGCACTCAGTTTCTTATTCAGAATTATGTATTTCATTAACACATACTTAGCTGACAAAAAAGAAGAAGTGAGTCCTACACAGTCTACTGGTCCTCCCACTTCCAGGACTGAAGAAGAAGTGAGTCCTACACAGTCTACTGGTCCTCCCACTTCCGGGACTGAACCATGGTGGCAAATCCGTCTTCCGGTGTATATCAGGCCCGTGCATTATGACCTCATACTGTACATTGACCTGAGTAAGCCTAACTTCAATGGGAAGGTGGATATTCTAACCAATGTATCGAAATCCACACCTTATATACTCCTACATAGCAGAAACTTGAATTTCACCACGGTTAAAGTCCAGAAGGAATCTGGAGGTAGGTCGTGATTAATAGGAATTTTGTATGAAAATATTTTAAAATATCCCGGTTATTCATATATTAGAATACACGCGATGATATTCCTGCTACCATAATCCTTGAAACATAGGAGCTTGTCTAGTTGCCCTTATTAGCTCAAGTAGCTTGGATGTTCGAGTGGATCTCAATTGATTTCAGCGGTCTCATGGAAAACGTGGACCGGATACGTCGCTGTTTTAGCCTTTTTATTTGTGGGATACTCGGGGTTGAAATAGGACTGAAAGCCTAAATTGCTTTGCATTTATACCTAGAATTCCAGTGCAAGGCATTTTAATACTCGTAGAAATACAGAGTCTCTTATCTTTTTGAGAGGCTTTTGTTTGCTTGCATGTTTTTACTTGTTTATGTCGCTTTGTTTGTTTGGGAAATTGTAAATCCATTTTGCTTTGTTGCTCAATTAACATTTAGTTACCTTAAATATTTTAGATTCTATCCCAATCAAGCGACACTTCAAGTTCGAAAAGAACCAGTTTCTTGTTATAATGTTGGAATCATCTATTGATAAAGGCATGTATGTTATAACATCGGAGTTTTCAGGAGAGTATGCAGCTGACCTGAGAGGAATGTATAAGGCATCCTTCAAATACAAGAACGGCACTGATTCGTGAGTGTTCTGTTAATTTTTTTTGGTTAATTCATCACAGTAAACTAACAAACATTTTGATGTTTTACTAATCATGAAAAGCACTATAAATTGCTATTCTAAATACAACTTCAATTTAACATTAAGAGCAGTTAAATCACAGACGTTTTACAATACCCTGCTTGTACCATTTTACAGATTTAACTCGCTCGCTCCCCACCCGCTATCTAAAGGCCTGGAAAAGGCTAACCATTTAACAGAGATTTTACAATGCCCAGCTATATTTATACTGTTTTACAGAGAGTTTGCAATGCCCTGCCTATAGTATTTTACAGAGGGTTTATAATTCCGTGCTTATACCTTTCACAGGCATTTTAAAATGCCCTCTGCTTATACCATTTTACAGACGAGGTTTTATAATGCCCTACATGCATATATTCTATAGAAGTTTTACAATGCCATCCTTATACCATTTTTCAGAGATTTTACAATGCAATGCTTATGCCATTACATCGTATCTATTGTATCTACGTAGTTATAAATTCAAGTTATGGAATTGCTGCACATAACAGGAGGGCATTTTGCATGCGCATGCGTGCATCCTCTGAACGACAATAGCGTGGGCGCATCAAATCTGATGACGGGAAATCGAAAACTCGCGTAAAGTACGGTCCTTTTAAAAGCCATTTCGTTGGTGCTTTGAATACCGTACTTTCCTACAAAAAATCATCACCATGACAAAAATCAGACGCTTTGTACGCGGGTTTTTCACTAGTAGATTTTCAGCAGTAGGTTTTCTTGGCCCTTTAAAGACTTTTAAGCTAAGACTCAACGCCAAAAAGTCATGTTCCTGTATAAGTCGGACTTTCACTGGCAAAGCAATGCATTTCTATGGTTTGATTTCCAAACTCGTGGTTTTGCTTATCAAGGAGGATATGCATCGTAGCAATGTTCAGCTGCTTTAAGACTAAACGGGGAAAAAACAAATTACCACGCAAGGTTTATTTATTAGCGCGATGTCTCATGTTAAATTGATCACGGAGACAATTGTTTATATATGCCACAAAAACATGAAATCTATGGTTTTTTTTAACAGTTTTTCGAAAGTTTTTTCGGAAAATTTTATAAAAAAATATTCCGCAGGAAATGAAGAATGGATTGAGTTTGAGACAGGAAGAAGTACAAGCGATTATGTACTACATAATCACTTGAGCATTTCATAAGCGCAGTTGCCGACAAAACGAATGCACATACCCCGAAAAAACGAACAATACTTCTATTTTTCTTTAACCCTAGAAGATACAGAGATTTTTCGCAAGCTACTAGTTTGAAGCGACTCTTGAGTAACAGCTCCTGTGTTCCACAACTGATTTCTTATTGGTTATTAATTTATATTTGATGACAGTAGTGATCCACTCAAAACAGAGAATGGCCATCACTCCATAAATCTAACTGACGATGTTGTTCACCTTCAAATCCTGTTTAAACACACAAGACAGGACGTTTGTTAAACGGGTGCATATAATGCTGTTTCCTCAAAAATAAATACTACTGCTAGAGGACCCAAATGAGCTGGGATGCGACAACAAACATGACACAAATAGATGGATGAATTTGTCTGTTATTAATGTTTTTGTTGGGAGCTTTTTACTGCATCCAGATGAACTCCTTGTGTAAGTTGTACATCATGGAAGAATTATCAAGCAGAAACTGATGCATTAAAAATAATGTGGTTCAATACAGAGGAGAAGCTGGTCTCGTTCAACAAACTTTGTGAATGAAATGCCTCACAAATTAGCATATCAACAAATGTAGTATCCACAAAATCGTATCATTTAGGAATAAATGCAATTTGTTTTGCAACAGAAGCCAGGAGTTATTTAAAAGGTGCATTGATAACGTTTCATTTCGGGCTATTTGGGGTTGGGGAGTTAGGCTAGATTTTCTTTAAAACGCCAGAATGTTATATTTATTTGCATAATGAAATGTAAACAAACAGTGTACCTTCAAAATATGGTGAAAAAAATCAGAATTCAAACCGATTACTGTAATGTTTTTCCTTTGCATAACTAAATGATAGAATATTCTTATTTTCAAAACACTATCTTACTCGCATCATTATATTGATTTAAATTTATAGTTGAAGTGCGTGCATTTTATTTCTCGACGAAGACGTCCCGGTGAAGAAGGCTAAAATTACTGCAGAAGGCGATTTTTTTACAGCCTTCATCATAGCGCCATTGATTCCCGGAAGTATTCTTAGTTTCATTAATCATTAACTTAATTTGGGGAGAAAGGCAAGATTCCGAGATAAACAAGCCAGCGAAAGGGTGAAAAACAGTTTCAAGGCAGAATGGGCACGTAATTAACCACTGTATTCCTGAAACGATTAAGTTCGATTTTAGAGTTATACTATTGAGAAGAATTAAGTATCTATAGGATAATTGTTTAACGAAAAATTATCATACTGACCTTTTCCTCCTGCTCAAAAATGTGCGCGAAATGTTAGTCCGTAAGAACATTCAGCCGCCATCTTGTCTTCGATGTACTGTTTTACGAAAGGAAAGACTGTCCTCTCAAGGGCGACAGCGAGGTTACAATAAACTCACTTTCATCGTAGAAATACCACGATTCGTCGAAGAACACGTTTGAGGAACGTAGCACCAAATACATGTCATTCAGCTCCAGAAAACAGCCTGGAAATGCTGGTACTGAACGTAAACAATTCACAGAAAATGCCTCTGTGGCACTTCAACAGCCCATAATGACGCATGCCCATACAAAATGCCCTCCTGTTGCTGCACATATGAAAAGAACAAGACTATACACTTATTTAAAGCTATCATGGACAATTATGATGAATATTAATAAAACAATAGGTTTTACTATTGAGGACCTCATTGACTAGATCTAACTACAACCTACAATTGTAGCTCCATCTAAACAAGGCCTAACTTCAACATTTTACACTATTTACTAACGTCAGGCTTTGTACGTTTGGCGTTGTCTTTCCGAATATTCAGGTCTTGCGATCAGGGGCACCCAACGTCAATTATCGGAAAATATCTGTTCGGAAGACGATTTCAGATCTAGAATTTTCGGAACACTTCTTGTAAAATTTATTGCTTGCCTGCCTCTCCTAGGATTTTCGAACACCTAAAAAATAACATAACTGCCCATTTTTAACGGATTTTTACTCTGAAAATGTCATCTAGAATTTTCGGGAGCCTTTTTTCTGGCTGAAATTTTAGAAAAGGTCATGCAGTTTTGATCCCCATAATTTTGGATCACTAGACTATCCGAACAGGTGAAAATTTTTAGGGGATAAAAATATGCCTATATCCATCGCGTTTAAATACTAAAATACACATTTAATAATGCTATGTTTAATTCGTGGTTTTGAACTATATTCTCGTTGGGTGGCCCTGTGCGATGATAACATATACGGTCTCTTTTCCACGGCCACTTAGTCCCTGTAGGTTTGACACTGGTAATAAGAGAACTTTATACATCCCCCTTTTATTTAGCAACTACAACTGTAGGCATTTAAATATAAATGATTATCTCTTTTGTTTCAGTGTCATTTTATTGTTTAGACTTGAAAAACTATTTGCTGTGATAAATCATTTGGTTTATTGTATTCTTCCTTTATTCTTTTTTTAATTGTTGTATTATCTTATTTTTATTGACGTTGTCAGTAGCTATTTTGATTTCTATACACTTTATTTAATTGCAGCAACGTTGTCATACAAAAAGCAAAAAATAAAAACGCTAAATAAATATAAGAAGGCCTAATTTAGTAACAGCCCTGATTAAATTACCTATGGATATTTAGATTATTCTGAAATCACTTTTGTAGTATAGTATATTGTGTTAGTTTGAATGTAGTTGAGTTGAGAGAAGGTTAAAAGTTGCCACCGCAAAAAGATTTTATGCCTCACCCTTTCGTCAAATCATAATTAGTGTGCCTCACCTATTAGCTTGTTCTCTATTTGTTTGTTTGTTGGTTGGTTTTTTCAATTTTTCTAACAACGTGGATGACTGGGAGTATGCAATTTATCAGCCATTTGTATTTATGTCTATTTTATAACGCTCATTCTGTATACGTTTTACTAACTGTTTTAACTTTAACAATAATTTTATTGCGCATTTCAGAATATGTATAATGGTAACTGCACTTTACAAATGGTAACATTTGTAAGCATTTGATTATAATAACGATCACATTGATAAGAACCGTGTTTATTATAGTTCGATTATTTGACAAGTCATGTTAATCTTTCTCTTTAGGTTTTTCTCTGCTACTCAATTTCAACCTTTAAGGGCTCGTAAAGTGTTCCCATGTTTTGACGAGCCCGCGATGAAAGCGACCTTTAGCGTGATCCTTGTACATGACCCGAGTCTAATCGCGTTGTCAAACATGCCTATTTACAAAAGCGAAGTAAAGGAAGGCTGGAAACATGACCATTTTGTGAAAACAAAGAAGATGTCTACTTATCTAGCAGCCTTTGCCATTGGTGACTTTAAGTACAAAGGGACAAAGACAGACAAGGGAGTTGATGTGAGTTAGATATTTTATTTATTTATTTATTTTTTTCAAAATCTGCTGCAATATGTCTGGCTATTAGTTTGCGACGTTAAAAGCTTCCAAGTATTTAAGAAATAGACCTCTTTAGCTTGTATGTTTTGTTTTCCCAATGAAGGCTTCAGGGAAATTTATATTATAAAATAAGATCGATAAAATTTATAACCTAAAATTTATAAAACAAATGCTGATTAGTATTTTTACAAAACCTAAATTGGGAAAACAAAAAATTTAAGCTATATATGACTATTGAAGGAACTATTAGTCTGGAAGAGAAAAATGCAAAAGAGATGATAGTAAATCATTTACAATTGCAATGGAAGAGATGAACACGGATTAAAACGACAACTGTGACACAAAGAAAAAAAAAGACTTGTTATAATTTTAACAAGCTGCCGAAACTATGACGGATTTTCCTTTAATTTGTGAAGCTTCAGGGTATGAGAATGACTTCAGAACATTTCGTATATATTTGTAAATACTCAAATTTTTCACATTCATTCTCTTTATAGATCAGGATGTACGCTCGAACGGAAGTTCTGGATCAAGTGGACTACTCGTTAAATGTTTCAAAACAATGCATGGCGTTCTTTGAAGAGTTTTTCGGTGGTGTTGCTTATCCGTTACCAAAATCAGGTGCATCTCTTTCAAAACTTAAAGGGCGCTTTCCAAAAGTCAGAGCTGGCAAGGCCAAACCGGTCAGATTGAAAATGCAATAGACTTATCCATGGGTTTTGCTGAAAAACCACTTCTCCGTGCATCACTATTTAGAATTTGACTGATCTGTCTGAAAAGTTTTGATAAAAATTGAAATTCTGACCACGACAGGAATGGTCCCGCCTGTCAGTTCTGACAAATGAAGAGCGCCGATCAAGAATAATGATCAAGAATCAGTCTGATCTCACGGTAACGTTTGAGTCACTTGTAACTAGGCGTCAGAATTTGAAGAGGACAGAATTTAAACGTATCCTAGAATCAGAAGCACATCCTTGTAAACGTTTTTTTAGAAAAGCCAGTGGATCATGGCCATAATCTAAGATCTTGTAAGACTAACCCAGCGCACCTCAGAATACCTGTATCACGCACTGTTAGGCACAAACAATCATCTATTCCCTAGAGGTGCTAAACTTGACTTAATTTAATATGTATATATAATATGTAGTGTTTTGAATTTTTATTGTAATATTGCCGTAATTCTTATCGCCAAAGGTAATAAATAAAGGTTATTATTATTATTATTATAGACGGAATCGCCCTACCCGTGTTTGGACCATCAGGTATGGAGAACTGGGGCCTTATCAAATACCGAGAGACAGGAGTGTTGGTCAAAGAAGGGGAGACCTCATCATCTTCACGAGAGGGCATCGCAAGATTGGTTGCACACGAAGTAGCTCATCTGGTAAAACCAGTGTTATCAGTTTTGTAAGATAAGTTGTGGTCATGTAACCCCAATAATACGAACACCCATTTAGGTGACAGTCGACGAAGACGTTAAACACATAAAGTGCGATAAGTCAATGAAGCGCGAGCTGTAACTTCCCATACAATACGTCCCCATGGAAAGTGACTTAAGACGTCAATTTAGGATATTTTGAAAGTTCTCTGGTATCTATTTTTCCTTTTTTTTTTATTGACGATCTTTTCTTTTTTTAGGAGGGGCGTGGCCGAGTAGTCAGCGTCTCGGACTCGCAATCAGGTGGTCCAGGGCTCGAGTCCAGCTTTAGCCACTTTCCTGGATTTGTTCTCGGTCGTCCCGAGTTGAAATCGGCCACGCTTGTAAATAGCCAACTGATTGCCTCCTACCAGTTGGGGTTTTTAATCCTGTTATGTGCACTTTCCACAATAATTTTTAGCCTTTTTTTTTTCGCACTTCTTCTGATTTTGTGTTGGGGATCCATTCCTGTAATCAAAAGGAATCTTTGAAAATTCTGAGCTAAATTAACTGGTCTAATGAAAATGTTCGGTATGAGATATGATAGAACGTTGAAAGGGGTAAGTCTATCTCAAGGAATTGGACCGCGAATTGGTCTGCTGAATCATATCAAATTGCCCTGCCTTCCTTGTACTTCATCAATGGAAGCTCCTTCTACAACATTTTTGCAATTTTTTTTTGTTACTTGCTGTTTTCCAGTGGTTCGGTGACCTTGTTACCATGGAATGGTGGAGCGATCTTTGGCTGAACGAAGGATTTGCTACCTACGCCGGGTCTATTTGTGTGGATCATATCCATCCTGATTGGAAAGTGGTAAGTGGAATGCGACTGAGCTCTTAAACATTAGATTACATAGGACACTCGAGCTATATAATTTATAAAACGTGAATTCGAATATTCATATCTGAAAACCGAACCGTAGGTAGTCACTTTTCATCCCTTTAACCTACGTGGATGTTGTAGAAACTTGACAGTTGGAATGAAGGGGAGGGGTGGGCGGGTAGGGGTGTAATTAGGGACGTTTAGTTACTTATCGTTGAAACCGGTGGATACTCCGGATTTAAAGAGACGGGTATACCGTCGAATGGGATCAAAAATCTGAAAAAAATCCCTAAGACTTCCAACAGAAACACCCCTCCAAAAAAAGTTCCTGGACCAAACATCTTCGCTAAACGCCAAAATTTGCGTTTGCGACGATAATTATAAAGCCGGGCAGTTAAAACGATGGAGAAAGGATTAAAGCCTTTATGGATGTACCGCACCCCTGGAAACATTGAAGAGTATTCTATAACCTGTTGAAATTGGAGCAGATGCAATTAATGTATTGTTAAATACAAGAGAGAACAAAAAACGTGAGTGAGTGTGGACTGTCTAATGAGGAAATAAAAGTGGTCATGTTGGATTGTTGGCTGGGTCCGCTCCTTTTCTGAACCACCAAAATTGTCTTCTCTTCTGTTGAACTAGCCGCAGCTTGTTCTGTCGTCTTCAATAAAGTCAAAAAAAAGAAAAAAAGAAAGAAAGAATTAGAACACCGCACATTTCGATTTTTTTCACCCGTGAGCTTGGGTCATGCAAGGTTGCGAGAGCCTGAAAGCAGTTTAGTTGTTTGTGCTTCCTCAATTTTTGCAGCTCAATTGCTTTTCCTTTTTTCTTTACCTATGGAAGGTAACTGGTGGTCAGTCAGTGTTGCCAATAGAGTATCGCTAAGTATTGAGAGCTTTATGTCTCTTCGTCCTAGGTTGACCAGTTCATAGCTCGAGCTGTGCAGGATTCTCTGGATCTTGACGGACTTGCAAGCTCTCACAAAATCAGGATACCAGTAAATGACCCTCTGAGAATCGGAGATGTATTTGACGCTATATCATACACAAAGGTGTGATGAATGTGCTCTTGAAAATCAGTCAATCATTTCGTCAACGGTTATTTTCCTTTCCTCGAATCCTCGTTGTCCCTTCCGTTTTAGGTGTAATAGCAATATCAATAATTCTCTAAAGTCATACCAGGATAAATGTAAGGTGAAAATTTCTTGACGGATCGTCCTAGCTTGCTTATCAACGATGTTTCCCATTTTTCCCCACGGCATAGTAAGGCAAAAATCTCACGAAAATGCACTGCACAAGAGCCTCAGTGGTAAGGTCGTCCGTCAGTTCATGCTTTACCTTTGAATGTCGCTGACTCACTGTTTCTTGTTTTTTTAAATTTTGTTTTGTCTTTTTTTGCTTATATCTGTTTATAGGGTGGTTCTATCCTGTTGATGCTGCATAATTTTTTAGGAAATGCATTTTTCCGTGACGGACTCAAGGTGTGTTTGCTTTGGTTGAGTAAAGGAATTAAACAAGTTATTCTCCTCCTGACAGCTCTTTGGAGTTCTTCAGCTCGCGTGCATACATGTTTGCCCCCCAGCTCCCTTTGTTGTACGCGGGCCATTGGCCTCTATTCTTCGCACGAGAGGATCTGTCGATTGTTTTGAAGCAACTGAATAATGCGTGCACAAATTAACTGAATAGAAAGCATTAATAAATAAACTCTGCACAGATTCACGTCATTGTCCTCTCTTGACTAAAGACTAAGTCCCAGATTCGTTTTGAAGAAACATTAGCGTTAAATTATCTCCCTATTTAAATCTTTCCGTGGTGAACAATTAATCTCGTCACCTTTATCCCGATAAATGCAAGGGGTGACGAATAGTCTTTGCGAGCATTCGCGAGCATGCCGAGCACTGCGATTTTTTTGCGAGCACGAGCAGAAATAAAAAAAATTTGCTTTGCGAGCTTGCGAGCAACGCAAAAATTTGGGGAGCACAAGCAAGCGAGCACTCGTTTAAATTTTGCGAGCAAATCGAGCAAAGGTAAAATTTTGCGAGCAGTAAAAAATTTTAATGCACCATTCATCACCCCTAATGCAAACTCTTAAGGTATAGACTCTTAAGGTATAATGACTCGTTTAATTTTTCTTTTGACATTTAAAGTATTTACTAAAGTACTTTGAACATGATGGACAACCCTTGAAACCCTACTAACTTAGCTTTTATTTTATTTGTTTTTGTTTATTTGTTTTGTCTAGCGGTATCTCAATAAACACGCCTACGGTAATGCAGACACTGATGATTTGTGGGACGCAATGGTTAAGGTGATTACTAGTCTTAAGCTTCGTACTCTTTAGTGAATATTACCCTAACTTGACTTCATAAATTTCATTTGTCGGTTGTTCAGTATTGTAGCATAAAATCAACGGAATGAAGGAGTGATATAAATAATCAAATAACATAGTTATTTAATCAATCGTACCCTAATGATGACCTGGTCTCGAAAACGTTTAGATTTTTCATTTACATTTCTAATTTTTTAAAAAGCTCAATCAACTTTACGTTTTTTTTATTTTCAACAGCCACCTTTCATAACGTTGAACGTCTCCACAACGGCCACCTTTTACAACGACCGTTGTGGAGAGATGGCCTTTAGTGGAGGCTCGAATGTATCACGAAGACATTCTCTTTATCTCCTTGTAGATTTTTTTATGCTGTGCGTAGGCCATAAATTTCAATTACAGTTAAATATGGTTGTTAGAGGGTGGTAACCCTAATGCTAGGCATCATGGGAAGGGGCTCGAGAGAGCGACGTTCGGTCATGGCGTTGAGTTGAGTTACTGTCTTGTTACTGTTAGAGCCCCCACCGAAACATGGTACCAGGAGTGTGAACAAACGCTGATTATTCTGCTGTTATCGATCTGCTATCGATCTGACTTTCTGTGATCTTGTTTGTCTGTGAGTGTGGAATCTCGTCGATCGCTCAAACATACTGCCTGAGATCTTCGCGCCAAAACCCTGCAAAACCACGAGTTAAACATGTCGGAAGAAGGAGCCGAAGCTGCGGCCCCAGCTCAAGATCAAAATCAAGGTTTCTTTACGGATAATATCATGAACTTCGAGCGACCCAAGTTCGATTTCCGCCAGGAGAATCGGCTAGAAGCATTGAAAGCCTTCAAAAAGAAATGTGGTTACATCTTCAAAGGAAGTCTTGTGAATATTTCAAATGAAAGGAAATGTATTTTGGTTCAAGATTGGCTTGGCCCTGAAGGTCAAAAGATATACGACAGCTTGGACTGGTTTGAAGGTGAGGATGTAAACGACTATGATCTGATGTGGACTAAGTTGGAGCGAGCGGTAAGTCCAGAATGTAACGAAATTGTTGCTTCGAAGAAATTTAAAGAACGAGTGCAAAAACCTGGAGAGACAATAACTGCTTTTGTCACTGATCTGCTGCTGTTAGTGAAAGACTGTAATTATGTAGACGAAGATAGGCAAGTGAGAGATCAGTTTGTTTATGGTGTCTCTGATGAAGAACTAAAGAAAAGATTGCTAGAAAAAGGAAACACTCTCACAAGAGTTGAAGCTATTACAATTGGCAAGGCTTATGAAAGTACAAAGATTGAAGTCCAAGAGTGCAGTGCAAACCGAATTCCTGCAAAAGAGAGTATAAAAGCTGTTTCTAAAGATAAGCCCAAGAAAGTCCTCATGTGTAATTACTGTGCAAACAAAAAGGGAGCTCATAGCTTTTCAGACAAGAAACTCTGCCCCGCCTGGGGAGCAGTCTGCAGAAAATGCAAGGCCAAAAATCACTTTCAAGACTCAAAGGAGTGTAAACGCTTACAAAAAGGAAAACAGGGGAAACACTCAGATCCAAAACAATCAAAATCAACCTCAAAACCGTTTGTACTGAGAGTAGAAGAAGATGGTGAGGATCACCATTATGAAGTTGTTGACAAAATCTGTGTACTTAATCAAAACTGTGATCACAAGAAAGCTTTTGCAAACCTACTGCTGTCGAAGAAAAGAATTTCTGTTAGCTTTCAGATAGACTCTGGTTCA
This sequence comes from Porites divaricata, assembly GCA_038088405.1. Lineage (NCBI taxonomy): Eukaryota > Metazoa > Cnidaria > Anthozoa > Scleractinia > Poritidae > Porites > Porites divaricata. The sequence continues at coordinate 2,130,046 of JBBMOI010000002.1, forward strand.
ACATGTAGCATTCTCCCTGTGAATGTGTACAAAGACATCAGTGGAGATTATGATCTCACTGACCTTAACACTGTAGTCAAGCCTGTTCTGTCTCTCTATGATGAAGAAACCAAAATTCAGACCCTGGGAACCAGAAAAGTCTTTGTGCTAAATCCTGCAACCAGTGAAGAAAGGATAATTCAGTTTAGAATTGTTGACAGAGACCTAACACCTCTGATCGGTCTAAATGACTCTGAAACACTCAAACTCATTGAGCTCTTACGAGAGAATATTGCTGTAGTAGCCCCAGCTAACCCAAGTGTCTCTCTAACTGCCAGTGAAGTGACAGCACCACTCACCATGGAGACCATTCTGACTAACTACCCTCAAATCTTTGATGACAGTATAGGAAAGTTTGAGGGCGAACTACATCTTCACACAAGTAATGATGTCACTCCTCACAAAACAGCTCCTCGAGAGATCCCTCTCTCTGTGAAGAACAACTTTATTGCTGAAGTAAAAGACCTCCAACAGCAAGGTATAATTGAGAAAGTGACTGAGCCTACCGAATGGGTAAGTGCTCCTACAATTGTAAACAAACCTTCTGCTAAGAATGGAATTAGACTCTGCATAGACAGCAGACCACTGAACACGGCACTCAAACGATCTGAGTACCCAATCCCAGCTGTCGATCATCTGCTTACAGACATTAACAATGCTAAAGTATTCTCTCTAGCTGATATCAAGACTGCTTTTTGGCATGTACCATTAGATGCAAAAAGTTCTTTGCTGACAACCTTTAATACTCCTCTTGGACGGATGAAATGGAAAAGAATGCCTTTTGGCATCAGTGTGGCACCTGAAGAATTTCAAAGAAGAATTGATGAGAATCTAGAAGGATTAGAAGGTGTAAAAGCCATAGCTGATGACATATTGATCTGGGGGATGGAGAAAACATTGAAGAAGCAACAGCTAGCCATGACAAGAGATTGCTTGCCTTGTTGGAGCGATGCCATCAGAAGAATATTAAACTTAATAAGGAGAAGTTCCGGCTGAGGAAGACTGAGTTGTTCTACATGGATGTGGTCCTTACAGACAAAGGAGTTAAACCTGACCCCAAGAAACAAGAATGTATTCAGTCAATGCCTGCCCCAACCAACAAAGATGAAGTCAGAAGACTACTTGGTGTTGTTACCTACCTCTCAAGATTTTCGGAAGACTTGTCAACCAAGTCAGAACCGATACGAGCTCTGCTGAAGAACAACACTGCATTTATCTGGGAAGAAAATGAACAGAAAGCTTTTGATGAAATTAAGACCCTCATTCTGAATGCACCACTGCTAAGATACTTCAATGTGGCTGAGCAAGTTGAAGTCCAAGTGGACGCATCATCAAGTGGTTTAGGAGCCTGCCTCATGCAAAGCGGCCAACCTATACAGTATGCATCGAGAGCCTTAACAGACACTGAAAAACGCTACAGCCAAATTGAGAAAGAGATGCTTAGTATTGTATTTGGGCTCACTAGATTTCATACCTACACTTATGGTAGGAAAGTGACAATCTATAACGACCACAAACCCCTTGCTGCCGTATTGAAGAAACCTGTTGAAGATAATCCTGTTAGACTTCAGCGAATGCTATGTAGAATCATGGGATATGATGTCGAGTTCAAATATGTAAAAGGCAAAGACCTCTTTATTGCTGATGCCCTGAGCAGATCTCAACAGACTAACCAGCACCGAAGCAAGATCGAACAAGAGATTGAAACGACAAGACTTGTTCATGAAGAACCAAGCTTAGCAAGCAACTTCGCTGAAATTGCAGAAGCCACTGCAAAGGACACTGTCTTACAGTCTGTCATCGACCACGTATCAATGGGCTGGAAACCAAGCAAACGAAACGTTCCTGTGGAAATCTTACCGTATTGGAACATTAAGGATGAACTGTCCTTTAACGATGGAATCGTTTACAGGAGTGATCGCATCGTAGTCCCAGCAACACTCCGAAAGACTCTGATTGTTAAATTACACCAAGCACATATGGGCACCGGGTCCACCCTTAGGCGTGCTAGAACTTCATTATGGTGGCCGAGAATGAACAATCAATTGAAACAGTTCATTGCTACATGTGAAGTCTGCAATGCTTTCCCTACTAAGAACCAAAAAGAAACACTAATCAGTCATGAAATTCCTAACAGACCCTGGTCAAAAGTTGGATCTGATATTTTTGAATGGAACAAAGAGCACTATCTTGTTCTAGTTGACTATTACAGTGACTGGATTGAATTGGACTTGATGAAAAACCAAACTGCATGTGAAACCATTAATCTAATGCAAAACCAATTTGCGAGATGGGGAATTCCTGATGAGATCGTCACAGACTGTGGTAAGAACTATGACTCAGTCGAGTTCTCGCAATTCTGCCAACGAAAGAAGATGAAACATACCAAATCTTCACCATATCACCACCAAAGTAATGGAAAAGCTGAATCTGCTGTGAAGATTGTCAAAACTTTGCTGAGGAAAGCTGAGAAAACAAAATTGAGTCCGTACGAAGCATTACTTGATCAGCACAACACGCCTACTGCTGGCATGACAACATCTCCCGCACAAAGATTCCTAAACCGTCGAACAAGAACTGAAGTACCTATGAAAGCGACATTACTGACACCTGAGATTGCAGAAACAGTGTTAGCAGAGAAAACTAAGAAACGCGAGAAATCTCAAGCCTATTATGACCGCACTGCTAAAGACCTAAATGAATTAAAGCCTGGAGATACCGTTAGAGTTAAGCCTGAAGGGTTGTTGAAAGGACAAGAGTGGAAGAAAGGAACTGTCTCACAGAACTGTGGATACCGTTCATACGATGTTAATGTGCATGGCAAACTGCTCAGAAGAAACCGTGTACATCTTAAGGAAGATCAGCAAGTCAAAGTTACGGAACCCTCCTCGAAATCTGCAGAACAGAAACCGACAGCCAAAGACCTACCTGTAGCTGTTGTTGAAAAGAATGGCAAAAAAATCAAACCACTAAAAGACACTGCAAAGGCTGCAGAACCTGCTAAATGCACTAAGATGGACCTTATTACTGTTAAACGTACACGTTTGGGACGCTTAGTGAAAATGCCGCAAAGATACTCTAGTTGAACGTAAAATTGTAAATTTTACTGGGGGGAAGGTGTTAGAGGGTGGTAACCCTAATGCTAGGCATCATGGGAAGGGGCTCGAGAGAGGGACGTTCGGTCATGGCGTTGAGTTGAGTTACTGTCTTGTTACTGTTAGAGCCCCCACCGAAACAATGGTAAACATAAAATAAGTTATATTTATAATTGAACTTGGAGAAATGTTACGGAGAAGTATGAATAAATTGTTCATTATACCGTCAGGCTTCAGGAAAATCGATTGTCAAAAATATGATGGACACTTTCACGCAGCAGATGGGATATCCAGTGGTCACCATTACTAAGTCCAATAAACCGAACACCTACTTAGCGACACAAGACCGCTTCTTGTATTATAGAGATCCAAAGGCGAACTATTCCAGTTCCCCATATGGGTAGGCAAAATAGATATTTATCTGTTTTTATATAAAGTCGGCATCCCACCCCCTCCCTGATATGGGCAGATGACATCGTTATATCCTCAAAAATGAAAACTTTGGATAGCTGGTGCTGTTAGTCTCGCCACGTTTGTATACAAACTCGTTTGTGAACTGTGTAATAACTCTGTCAGTGGAAATTAGAGTCTGGACTTCAGTCTTTGGTAGGATTCCGCATTTTTCATAGCTGTATTCCGGATTCCAAAGCCCAGGACTCCGAATTCCACAAGCAGAATTTTTCCGGTTTCTTGCAGATTCCACGGCTAATCCGGATTCCCTCACATGAGGCGAATCTTTCTTTATGCATTGCGTATTTAGAATACCAGCAGTTGAATGATTTTCATCTGTCGTGAGGTTTTTACGCGGTTGTTGCGTTGCCGCGATGCAGAAAAAGACTCTGACCAAAATGGTTTAGGACCAGTAATTGGGAAGGGGAAGGGGTACTGCTTTATATAGGCTATATAGGTAAGTGCCGCCCCATCAGGTAGGGTTTTTGAGCCGGTTTGGTCTGAAAACGGGTCTGACACACTTTGCCCATTTTGGTCTGGAATCGGGTATGGTTTTTGAAGGAACTTTGGGAGTGTATGAACGTATTTATCTTTTCAATTACAAATGAGTAAGAAAGAAAGAGAAATATGCAAATTCAAAATGGATTTCAATAATTCTTTTGATTGCGCTCTCAGTCTGATCTAAGAAGTGATAACATAGTTTCTGTTTAAACGCCAGGCCTGAAAAGGGGTATGGATTTTTGAAGCCTGGTCTGAAAACGGGTCTGGAAAATAACATTTCTTGGTCTGAAATAGGGTCAGGATTGGAGAACCGGGCGGCACACCCCCACCAAGAGTTCCCAGGAGTACCTCCACCCCGGGAATGATAGCCGATCCAGCTACTGGGTCAAATTTACTCATTATCTCATGACTCCTTTTCTTTTATATCATAGGTATAAGTGGATAATACCATTTTCGTACTTCGTAGGAGCTAGCAGAACCTTGAATCCTCCAAGCAAGACTATGCTTAAGATAATCAATGCCAACCAAAGTAAGATAGCGTTTTCTTTTACGAAACAGTGCTTCTTACAGATGAAAAACGTTTTGCTTATCATTTGACAAATTTGTCGCCGTCTGGTTAATAATAAGTAAATATGACAAAACTTGACAAAAAACAATGTTTTTTTTAGTTGAAATTTCTTGGAATGGAAGCGGATGGATTAAAGGAAACATAGGACAGACGGGATTCTATCGGGTCAACTATGACAAAGGCACATGGAGCGAACTAGCATGGCAACTCAGCGTTAATCATAAGGTAATTATGATAACATTTTTGGGGTAAAACCAGACCGGAAGAGCTTGCATCTAAATACAAATAGTTGATCCCAAAATTAGTGATTAACTTTATATAGTTACCCTAAACTGATAATCGATTCGCTACTTCGTTTTGTCATTTAGTGATAACATTATGCACTTCTTTTTAGCTGTTGCTCAAAACATTTTTGGAAAGACTTCCCTTTCATAAGTGTTTCAGGTTAAAAAAGAAAAACGTTGACATAAATTAAGGAAAAACCAAACCTGGTATAGTAGTCATCCGCGGTTTACCCTATGGCTGATACTGTTCTTCAAACAATAGCTCCGAACACAATGATCTTTTAGTGAACTCTGATTAAGAAGTCCTATTAAACCACATTAAAAACATCTACTTTATTTGCAGGTATTTGACGCAACAGATCGGGCCGGGCTCATTGATGATTCTTTTAACCTAGCAAGGTAAAAGAATGTTGGCTTTTTCAAATTCATATTATCTTAGTTGAACAAAAAGTCGTATTAATATCATTTGCGCTCAATATGACTTTTGTAAATCTTTTGAATCCTAGTTTTACATTTAGAAAGAAAATATATGTCTACTTATTCATTTTTTTTAGAGCCAACCTTCTAAATCACACTGAACCGCTTACCTTATCCACGTATCTAAGCAGCGAAGAAGATTATGTTCCCCTGTTAGCAGCTATAAGGACGTTTTCAGCAATAATGAAAATTCTACCGCCCACTGTACCAGCTTACAAATACCTTCAGGTAATGCTTTTCACCAAAGAGCCATTAGTAGTATAGGGTGCACCGGTTACTCCAGTTTTCTGGGCAGGAGGACACGATAGAGGCCTTTTTTGCGGGCTATCGTCTTATTAAGTTAACGTCACGTGCTATTTTCCTAGTTTAACCACGCATTTTAACTTGAAATATTAGTTCTCAATTCAGAATAATGAAAAAATGTGATTACTTTATGAGTTCCATTCAAATAAGCGCTCCTTCTCGCTTCAGAATGTTGAAAGACTTCAAGAGCACCTATCAGGGCTTTATGAAGCTTAAGTCACAAATACAAAATAAAGGGCTACCACATGTTGAGGTTTAAGAAATCGATGTCCTTCAAAGTTGAATTTCACTGCAAACCACTTAGCGTTTTATCTGAGTCATTGCTGTTGATTAAATTTTCAGAGATTCGTTAGAGAGTTAACCAAATCCCAATACCACTCACTTGGAATTAAAGATCAGGGAACGTATTTAGAAAGGTTCGTGAAAACTTTATTTTACTGCATAAACAGCATAGGTCGCTTTCTAGGATAATAGCCAACCATAAGCCCCCTTTGTTGTACACTCAGTTTTGAAACAACGGTGGCCTCTGATTGGTTATCAGCTTATTTAACGATTTATACTACTTTTGTTGTTTTTGCGCTGAATGAATATGGAAAAAAAAATGGGAATAATGTGAATAAACTTCTTTTAGGCCCGTTGATTAGGATGAGTTCGCCATAAAGGTGAATAAAAATTTAAATTCAAGCCGTTTCACCATAAAGGCAGGAGCGACGCTACTTTTCAATTAAGATCGTTTATAGAGACAACCATATCAGAAAGTCAAATTAAATTAAAAATGGTCAGACTTAGATCGAAAATAACGTGGCGGAGACATCCCTCTTTTAAAATAGTTTTTTTTGTTGATTAAGTTACTTTATTATTCATTCAAAATACGTTGGCCAAATTTGGAAGAACTTTGCGATTAATCATCGGATGGCGTCAAAAGTGCAGCACAGTTGCAGGTTAATGCACCCTTAACCGAGACGACCTGGGGACGAGGTTGAGTTGGTTGTTTTAGTTGTGAAAACAAAAATGACGGAACATTTTGCGGAACATTTTACCAGTTTCACGACGAACTATTGTCTAAAAACATAGCAGGAAGACAACTCGATGGACAACATCATTCTGCTATTTGGAGTATATTTGCAGACCTGAACAGCCCCTGGCATTATGAACTTGACAACGCCTAAGGTAGCTTGTTTTTAAACTAGGAATTAATAAATATTTGAATGAATGATAAAGAAATTAATGAATTCGACTTTCGTAGGATATGAAGAATTAGACAGATCTCGGAGGGTGTTATCACCTTAGCTTGAGAAAACAGCCGACATTTTGTGATGCCACCACTGGTTTCCACGCGAAGGTGAAACCAAATGAACTCGTGAAATGTCGGCTGTTTTCTCAGGCTAATTAACTTGTGGCCCACCAAGTAGTGGACACTTTCTAGTTCGAATTGGAATTTAAAAAACGTTGGCTTCCTTGAGGAGAAAGGAAAAACCTGGGTACCTTGAGAAACCATCAGAGAAGAGAACCAGCATCAAGGCCTCAAATGACGTCGGTGCTGGTACTTGAACCCGAGCTCCAGTGGTCACCAGAAGTGCCGGTGGGAAGCTAATGCTCTAACCACTAACCAATACAACACACCCAGTCCCCCAGGCCCTGATCTAAATTTTTGTATTTTTTCTTCTCTTTGCTTTTCTTTTTATAGACTTAAGAGGATCCTTTTAATTAATTCCAATTGTGCAGCAGGCTTGACAGCATGTCTGGGAAATATGACGCAGCTGTTTCGCAATTGGATGACAGATCCTGTTAATAATACGTGAGTTTTGTCTTGTTTTAATCATTGAATCATACTGCGTGTCTATTCATTACATATCATAGATGACGTCAAAATGTGGTAAGAAGAATGGCACCCCAAACCTTACTTCTGTGATCCCCAAAAGGAAAGTTAAACGGAGTAACTTTAAAAATAAAAACATTACAGCATTTTCTTAATCAGACTGTTACGCCTAGATTTGGAAGTCTTTTTTTTTAATACGAACAACAATTCTATCGAAATAACATGATGGTTACTTTGACCGTTATTTCTTTTAGGGTTCCAGCAGACCTTAGAGCTCCAGTTTATCATTATGGTGTATTAACTGGAGGAGAGAAAGAATGGGACTTTGCCTTCAGTCAGTTCACTAGCACGGATGTGGTGTCGGACAAAAGGCCTCTGCTCCACGCAATGGCGGGCGCGCAAGAACCATGGCTCATTGAAAGGTTCTTTACTTCTTTTATTAAATCCCTCATCAAACGTGTGCTATTCATTCGATTTCAAGTACCCATCAATATGTCTTTGGCGTGTAGAAAAAAAGCGCATGTTAAATGTTTTTTTTTTTTTTGTAAATTTAAAGAAAAGTAGCCAAGACTATTTAGTTTACCAGAGAGGGCCAGTGGTGCTAACCTCATGCCTTACTGCAAACTCCAAGCTTTTGACAGGGTTCAGGGTCGGACTTTCGCTGTTAGATCGCCCGGTTACGTTTTATGTGGCTGGCCAAAGGTCCCTTCACCTGATCGTTCTTTCACGATTCGGCAAACGAGAATCCAGGTTGTAGCTTTCAATCTACGACGTCATTCGCGTGGATCGACATGATCCATCCAACAACCGTGATTTTGTACTGACTTATTGTACAGATGTACGTGGGCTATACAGTTATTCGTGCCCCGAAATATTTAATAGGGATATTTTTCTAGCATCAAGCAAAGGAGGTGAGTGCAAAAATTTGTTTTACCACCACACTGATAAATTTGCACGGGATTACCAGGGTTAAAAACCCTTTTCGGATTTTGAATTCTTTGCTCGAGAGATCTAGTGACTTAATCTGGCTTAAGTATTGCTAATTAGTATTCGCGAAGAGGGTGCCGTTGGGTTGTTCATGGTTACGTTGTGTCACTAATTTTAACTCATATGCTTCCGTCTTCTATATTATCCACTGATTTTTTATTATTATTTTATTACACCCCAAATGAGTTTTTCTTTTTTACAGTTGTTGTTAGATAGCTCTTTTTAACAGTTTTTCACTCAAGTGTTCATTACTTTTTTTCTTATTGTTAGAAGTACACATTTTCATTAATCATAAGCCATAATCAGTGACAAAAGTAAGTGACACACTTGTCTAAAACGCGCACTTTTATCAACAATTCCATTCATTTATTTCAAGAAAGACTTTAGGCCTTAGAATACAACATTCGTTTGTGGTCATTTAATGGGACCATCATAAAACCTTTGTCCTTCATTCTAGTTTGACCTTTTTTGTCCACTGTGTCGCAGGTATCTTAATTACGCACTGGACCCTACGAAAATCGGACTCACCCACACCTATTATGTGATTTACTCCATTGCTGAAAGCAACGCCATGGGTACTAATATCGCATGGAATTTCATTCAACTGAACTGGGAAAAAATAACAAAAATGTGAGTACAGATGCCAGCCAACTATCGCAACTGTACATGAATATGTAATAGACACTCACACCGTTTTTTTTTTATTCATAAAGACCAGTTAGCGATTATTCATTTACACTGCTGCAAAGAGCGCCTCAAAATTAAGAAACTTACCAAGTTTAAAGGTGATACGTTAAAATTCGGTGAAGTTATTGTCGCGACATTTTACAGACGTTTTTATGGTGGGAGCTACAGCTTGCTCCCCGCCAACAAACGTCCGTAAAATTCAGAATTTTTGCGGAGCTATATCTTCGGTTATTTTCAAGAAATCAAGTTCATACTTGGCACCTTTACAAATTATATGACGTTCTTTTCAGCCGTGTTGACGGACTTTCGCAAGTGATCCTAGTAATAGTTGAAAAAAAAAAAAAAACGTAGAATGATCTACTGTTAGTCATTTTTTTTTCTAAAAAAACCCGTTTATCCACTAAAAATTCATACTAAAATATTTCGATAACACTCGCGTGGAATTTGTTCAAACTTTGCATTCAAACACTTCGAACAAAGAATAAGACGTACAAATTCCTCGTGAAAATGAAATTTCACGGCAGAAAAATACACTAGGTAATGACGGTAGTACGATGCTATGAAAACTTCGATGTCAAATATCAGTAGTACTAGTCTTGTCATAGCAATTTTTCTCGTAGACTGGGGTGACTGTCTTACGATATTTTTGTTACTTGAGAAGTGATGGGAGTTACTGAAAATTTTAGTCAAGTCACCTTCCACAGCTTTATTAAATACCTCTCAAAATCAGACCCTTGAGTATCCTAGCCTCTGAACTGTTATGAAGTGGCTTTATTAGTGTTTGCTGGCACCGGTTGATTATAAAGACTCTTCAAATTGAAAATGTCTTAAATTAAACATATATAGTATTTACATCAGAGTATCTGGGTTAGATACTAGATTTTCTTAGCTTCTTTTGTATCCGTATATCCTAGGTTTGGAGGTCCATACAAAACATTGAGTGGCTTTATTCCACTTTTCTCCAAGCGATTCTCAACAGAGTACCAGCTACAAAAGGTACGAGAAGTTTATCACCTTCTATTCATACAAGGAGTTCCTAAATAAAATCACCAACGGAACCCTTAGAAACCCTTAGTACGATGACAGCAAACAACAGTACAGTCCCATTAAACCAACTATATGCACCGTTTACCAGACGGAAACGAGAGTAATGAGAACAATCACGCTGAGTCACTAACTTATCTTTCAGCTTTTTTTTCTTTGTTAGAGTACCTTTGATTAACGAAAGTTAGCGAAAAGGGGACATTTTATTCGGCTAATAAAAAATAAAAATGTCACTTGCCAGGATAGGTAATAAGATTTCATTGCATGCAATTAATTAAGAATTATAAACAACAGAAGAAAAATGCTCTTAAAAGACATCAAACTCAACGAAATGTGAAAACACTGAAGTAGCACAATACTGAAAACCGTATAGAAATGTTCAGCAATTTCTTGATTCTCCATATCAAAGTCTCTCCCCACAAAGGCTACTGACAGGCCCGCTCGATTGACTAAATTTGTTGTCCCTTATGTCAGGCACACTTTTTTCCCATCATGAGATGAGTACTAACATCGTGAAGTCAAGAAACCGAGGAATTAAGCGGATCGATGTTACTTAAAAAGCCTGACCTTAATCGAAATTGTCTATTATAATTTCTCGAAGGCTGCGTAGCTATTTTTTGCTGTTTTAGAATACTTAACGAGTACCTTAATATTGAGGTACTTTCTGCCTGCCTCTTAACATAAAATCTTACCAAATGATTTTAAATAATTAAGCTTAATTCATGGTAGCAATATCTTCATATTCCAGTCTTAACTTACTTGTTTAATATGTCGTAGTAAACAAAGGCAAATCTGCCACAGAAGCGCCTTTCCTCGCCTCCCTCCCTCAGCTTTTACCACACACACAGCCATATGGCTAAACACCATAAGCAGCTACTTTGAATGCCATTCCCCGAGCCAAAATTCTCTTCAAAATAGGCAAATTATACATCAAAAGAAAGGAAATTTCCGACCCGTAGTTTTCAAGTTCGGCGTGCATTTGTAATACGGACATGCGCAAACGAGATTTTGCCCTAGGTCCCGAACGTGGTTGTCTGACGAGACAAAATCCTCTCTTAAAAGAGTCGAACAGCTAAAATATAGGCTGAAAGACCCGAACGGAAAAAAAAATGTCTAAATTCCTTTAAAGTACGTGTAGCCTTAAGCTAAGATATTGAGTTTTTATATTCCGGAAGTGCATTTTAATAGTGTGAGAGTAAAACTGAAAAAGGTTCCAAAATTAAGGTCCATTCGGGTCAGCCATACTTTGTGGCGTGATCGCGAAATTCAATATATATAAAGAGTAGATTTGTCCAGCAGACTTTGATGTAAAATGTTATCTTTGTCGTTCAAATAAACTTCCGATAGTGTTGGATTCTTGAAACACACTTAAACTTTTTTCTTTTTTTTGGTGAGGAGGGGGGACGTTTAAGCTAATCGCTAGCAAATTTTTCAAGTATAGTAGTATCAATAACTCCCGCCCTTCAAGCATATCAGTTTGGCTGTGGTTGATCCATGATAGCAATAAATGTGGACTTTTTTTTTCTTTCAGCTCCAGGATTTCATCGCTAGTGTAGTTAAAGGTGGACCTTTATCATGGAGAGTTCAACAGGCCATAGAGAGAGTCAAAATTAATATCCAGTGGAGAAAAACAAACGAAAAAGATGTAGAGAAGTGGCTGAGGGACTATTTTAACAAACCCATACGACCAACCTTCGGCCCTCCAGCAAAATGAGGATATATATGTCGTAATTCAAAACCAAAATAACCAGAATTAAGCCACGCGTCAAGATTTCGGGGCACCTGAGTGTTAGCCACGAAAACCTGACGGGCGGCTTAATTCTGCATGTTATTGTCCCATAACATGACTTGTTGTCTGCCTCTACGACGACTAGTAGCTATAGTGTCGCAGCAAAAAATCTACACGTAAACTAAAAAAGAGGGGTGGTGACAAAAACCTCTTTCTTCGCGACAACCTCGTTTCCAGGTTCTCTCTCCGTGGGGTGGATAGAAGAGAAACTGGGAACGAAGTTGTCTTTGAGAGTGCTAAGTCTCTTGACTTAAGTATAAACGCCGTTTGTTTAAGACCCAAGGGCTTGTGGTCTACTGACAAGTATATCCTACCAAATAATCTAATTGTACATTTATTACGTAACTTCCATTTTTTGTTTTAAGACTAACTAAGATTTTTTTGTGCCATTATTTGGAATGTAAACAAGTTTCTACATTTCTTTAAAACTGGTTTTGTTAGCTTATCAGTGGTCTGATCGTTGCCTTGAGTGGCTTCAATAATCCCTTATCTAATATAAGGAAAATTCCGCGAGCGGGTTCATAAGTGTGGGTATTATGCCTAGAGGGTGATTCAGTCTGTCGGCTGACTCAGACGTTTCCGCTTTGCTATGTATCGTTGAAAAATACTGTAAGTCTAGGCTAATTTCGTAACCAGATTACGGAATGAGATCTGAGAACGAGATTAGGTCCAGGCAAGAACCGGTAGCCCGACAGTTGCGAAAGAATCCTCAAAGCTGCCATCTTATGCTTGTCTTGTGAGGTGAATCGCCATCCTGAGGAAAGGGCATAGCAGAAATGTAATGTTGAACTATTTGAAAACTGAAATATATAACAAACAAACCCAGATGAAGACGGATGGGAGCAAAGACACTAACCGCCGAAGAATGACATAAAATCCTCTGCCATATCAAAAAGCTGTAAATAAGTCCTTGCAGCTGTATATGTCCTATATCATCGTGCTCTTCTCTCAAGCGTGCCGTCAGAACATTATTTTGTCTCTGACCAATTTGTTCCCAATTATTTCTGTCGTCAGAATGTCATTTTAACAAGACTTAACTTGGCTATTTGAGTGGCAATATTAACTAGAATTACTTTGTAGTTTGTTGGTTACTAGCATTCACTAACATTCAGCCTTCTTAAGAATCTCATGCGATCCTACATTTCATACAATCAAATAAACGCTGCGACTTAAATTATAAATCTATTGTTACAATCCTCGATCATGTAACACCTGCCGAGTTTAGGCGAATATGTTTTTCCTTTTCCTTTGCGTACTTTCCTTTGGCTTGTTTTAAAAGGAAACGTTTGCCGTGCGATTAATAATGCAAATGTTTGCAATCCGTTGTGCAAGCAAGACAAACTGGTATAATCTAAAATCACAATTCCTGAACTTCTCCTTGCATTTCCGGGTGTTTAGACTATGACTGTTTTAATAACACTTTTCTTCATGCATCTGGATCAGCTAGATGAAGAATTGTGAATGGGGTGAACAGGGCGTAGATGACACCGTTGATATTAGCCTGGATACGGCTGGCGTACGGGAAAGGTCACGCTAATTGCTATTTTCTTTGAATAACTAAAATGTGTTTTGAATCAATTAAATTCTTAAAATAAAGGTCAATTTTTTTTTGGTTATTTAAGACTGTATTTATGCATTGAAACTCATTCCTATCGCCTGTTACCACGGATGGCAAGGATGGGCATGGATTTAGAAACCTGGAAAAGGTCGGCCACCTTTTTCAAGTTTTAATGCCATATATATACACCTACGAAAAAAAAAAAAAACATCAAACAATATTATGGTTTGTACTCCCTGGCAAAATTTGTTTCATATCTTCTCCATACAGGGTAACTCTACAGGAAAATTTTGTGTATGGGCAAAGGCGCTAAGTAATGACTTCAGCACAGAACTGACCTAAAAAGAGCAATATCCTCATCGCATAGCCCCTTAATCTGACATCTTTATATTGCCTCTTCAAGCAAGGTGTATTCTTCAATTAACCAGCTGCTCAAGTTCTTAAATGGCTCCGTCGTACCCTCAGCTATGAGTATCATAAACTAAGAGATCTTACTGCAGTCTTAAAATAGGGCGAAAAAAGCAGGACGCGTTTCGATAGTTTAGACTTCTGATTTCATTTACCAAGTCTGTGTTCGTAGGGTCAAGGCAGAATGTCGGGTTAGTTATGTCTGTCTGACGATCGGTATTTGCTCGAAGGTTCGAACTAGTTGTCGTGACTGCTATATGCGCGACACCTTTATGCATTAAGTGTGCATTCGTCTTAGAAACCCGATTTGAAAAACGCGTACCCTTGTCAACTCTGGGCCTTACCTAACTGTATCAGATTACCTAGGCAAAAAAAGGCATTTGAGTTACACTGCAGCGGTTTACGTTATACTGAACTGCTTCATTTTCATATCATCAAACATTGAATGTTGACCTTAATCAACTGATAACAAAAGGATGAAATTATTGTCTCCTTTGTACGAATGAGTTATTTTCTACTTTGGTCGAGTCGAAGTGATAAAAGGAAAAACAAAGTATAACAATTTATGTCTCGAGGCATCCAGAGAAAGACAGCAAATAATGTAACTTTGAAAAGAAGTTTACTACCGTTGCTTTCTAAAAATAACCTCAAATGTCCGTCAAAGATAGAAGTTATAAAATTATCATTAAAAATAACATCTTCCCGGCTAGCAAGAAGAGAGAATATTTTGGTGTTAAACTGGGTTCCTTAGAGCCTTTTATACTACGTTTGCACAGCTGTTTGGCTCCATCATATTGGCCCTTTTTTGTGATGTGACGTATTGAATCTATTTTTGTTGAAGCTTATTATTTATCGCATCTTGTGAGTTCCGGGAACCATGATGGCGCTTTTCCGAGAATTGCCTTAACTGCTTTGAGCATGCGCATGTAAATAATTTCACCATCAATGACAGAATTTGCTTCGCTTGCCAAAATATCTAGATACAAATTTTCTCTTGATTTAAGACAGGAACATAATTTTATTGTAGTCATTCGTCACTGGAAGATTCAGGCTTCAGCACAGAGAAAAAAGGTATATGAATATCGAAACTTTCAAATGTGAGTAAAACGAAAATAAGGTCTAATGAAATTGTTTATTTTGTTTGGTTAGTGGGATCGTGCGTTAGCATGGCGAGTCGACGCCAGCAAGGCAAGAAATATAATTTTGCCCCAAAGCCAAAAGAGATTACGCTGAGCATTTGCATCTGGACGGATCGCTATCCAACTAAAGGAGAAAGGCGAAC
The DNA here is from genome assembly GCA_038088405.1 of Porites divaricata. Lineage (NCBI taxonomy): Eukaryota > Metazoa > Cnidaria > Anthozoa > Scleractinia > Poritidae > Porites > Porites divaricata. The sequence continues at coordinate 2,145,337 of JBBMOI010000002.1, forward strand.
ACTACTAGAAGACTTTAAAAGCCTTCTTGAAGCTCACAAATACCACGTTAAGGAAGTGGGTGACCCTTCGGACTTTGGTCGTAATGCCCGTAACATCAAAATCAGTTTAAAGACAACAGAATACGGAGCAAAGTTTAGGTTTTTCAAGAAGCTCAGGAGAGATTGGTGTTCCTCAATCTGTAAACTCGGCGAGTCCTTTTGGCTAGAGTCAGTGGAAACTTCCCGTGAAACGTTCAAATTCAAATTTGAGGATACAAGGCAATTTCTACAAGCCTCTTTCTTCAGATTTGGTAATTTCCTTGACCGCGGAACATACATACAGCACTGGTCCAGCGAGGAAAATGAAAGCCTCATCGAAAACGGAAATATTCAAGTCGAGTTTGAACATGATACGAAAGTCCTCTCCCTAACTTATTTCAAGGACGGCGCGCCGGATGGTTTCAAAGAGGTTCGAATTGAAATGGAGTTCCGGCAGTTGGAAAATTACGTTGTTGTAGACGAAAAAACTACTCAGAGAAATGTCAAGTTTTACATTCTGCTTCAGTGGCCTCCAAAAGTATTTCAAGGTAAAATAAGGAAGTATTAATGTAAATGATCAAAATTGCAAAGATACAGAGATCGTGGGTTTCAAAGAGTACTAATAAAATGAAACTCCACCAATGTTCAAGCAAAAGCAAATGAATCAATAGTAAAAGAAATGCTCTTAGTTTTTCAATAACCTAGCCTGACAAAACAGCTGACATTTCGTGACGTCAACAATGCCCCCATCCCTTCTTCTGAAATGAGTTCTGAGGAACGAGCGCAGAACTCCATACTGATAACGTGTCAATACCCTTATCTTTGTTGTGCTTCTGATTGGTTTAAAACTCACTCATCTCAGTCATCTTTAATACTTTGTATGTTGTTTCGCCTTCAGCCATTGGATTAAGCTTTTTCTTTATTATTATTACTAACAGTAGCAGTAGCAGTATAGCCATTACTATTATCATGATTATCATTGTCATTATATATAATACCGTGATTGCTTTTGTAACGCTCTGTACAATTGTATACTAATGACACTAATGACGTACAATTGATTAAAATTATCTTTTTTCTTCAGAGGTACAAGTCAATAACCACACCAACTATGACCGCCTTACTAGCTTCTTAGGATGCAGACGAGAGGTACTTGGTTCCAGTTCGGTATTATGCCTCAGCTTTCAGCTTCCTGGAGGAGGTGACGAAGATGAAGTTGACTCCCCACTGGGACTCATGGCTTGTCTTTCAAACAGAGGTAAAACGATACAATCACTTCCAAACAACGCTTGGTCTGTGAAAGAGGTCTTCCCATCCGGCACGGGAAGCTTCTTTCACAATCATGAGCGTAATGTACCTAAGTAAAACGCTCATTCATAATTCTATTTTATTTTATTTTTTTCTCCGATGAATTCACGCGCGACTCGGAAGGAAACTATCAGATCCCAACTTCAGTCGAAACTTACGATATTTTATTTACCTGTTAGATGCCCCACCATTGAGATACAAGAGAGTCGTGGGAGCCAAGAACATTTAATTTTTCATAGTTTTTGCTTTAGAAATGAACAAGATAAGACTTGGAACACTCTGTTGTAAAAGGATCCGCCACCACTGTAGATCTGTAAATCGCTTTTATGGTGATTTGTGTTACTTTCAGTCTTATTCGCTCTGATTATCTTCTTATCGTCATATTATAAAAGTTGTTTTTTTTTTTTACTTTCATATTTTACTTCTTTGCTCAACCTCGTCGGGACCTCGGTTCCGTTTGTTTGCCCCTTATTAAACCTGGTACAAAAATATTTTGGATCTTTACTTGAACTTTCTAAATGAAATAAATAAATAAGTTGTCTTCTTGTTAAATTCGTGCAACTCTTGTCTTCTTACGGCTTGTGAAAGTTACGAAAGAAAATCTGAAAGAAAAATGAAGCGTGCTAATTTGATAAAAGCCTGCGGTTCTTGATCCTGTTGTAATACGTGTCATATATTTTATCTGCTAGGCTTTTCTATGATGTTTGGAGCTGTTCGTACAAAATCTCCTCGAGGACCCACAGAAGAACCAATGAAGCCTTCATTTTCAGACTATAAGATCACGTACGCTTTGGAATGCCTTCTGTCCAGGGGATACAAAGTACGTGATCGTATTTCACGAAGTTTTTACGATCTGTTACGAAAGGCCACCGACAGATATGAATCACTTCTTGATAATAAACTTGTTTCCCCTGAAAGGGTATGCAACGCGCTTTACAGATTGGTAAGCTTTGCGGAGAATGATCGCTTCATCCCTCTTGAGCACTATTTGGAAAGTTTATTGTACGGAGAAATGAAGCATTTTACAGCATTTGAGTTCGAGCTTCCAAAGCATTACGTTTACATTCCGCGTCTCATCGTAACCCCGACACAAGATTTCCTTGTGCCGCCAGAACTAGTCGCGGAGAATCGAGTAATCAGAAACTACGGTCATAAGCAGGCAATGAGAATTGCATTCCGAGAAGAAGACTTTTCCAAGCTTGCATCCACTTACCCAGATGGCCTTGAGCAAGTGTTACAAGAGCGCGTCAGAAATCTCCTATTGCGCAAAATCAAAATTGGTGGTCGAGAATTTGAGTTTTTGGCATGCTCCAACAGCCAGTTACGCGACCACGGTGCGTGGCTGTATGCAACTGACGGAGAACACACTGCCGCTCAGATAAGACAATCACTCGGGCAATTAAATGAAATCAGATGCGTTGCAACCTATGTGTCAAGAATGGGCCAGTGCTTTTCCTCCACGAAAGAAGCCGTAACTGTGAGAATTGAAGACGGGTGCAAGATCGAGACGATACCAGACATAGAAGTAAAGTACCAAAATGTGTTCTTCAAGTGTTGCAACAGTTGGAGATCTGGAACTTACACTTTCAGCGATGGTGTTGGAAAAATTAGCAAGGCTTTGGCCAGGAAAGTAAGAAACTAGATTATTCGCTTAAAATTGTTTTACAAAGCCAAAAGTAAACCACATAATAGTAAGAAGAAAAGAAGGTTGTAAAATGAGTAACTTTTATAATTCAGTTTCAGTTCTGACTATGATCATTGCTGACTTGGCGGGATCAAGGTCAAAATTACGTGGCTATCCGCGTAAAATTCTTCACCTCATACCCAGCTTCAGTGAATAATTGTTAATTGTTAGGTAATATTAAAAAACTATCATCCATTTGAAGCAAACGATGTACTTTCACACAAATTTGAGTCTTGTAACGTAGTGATACTTGAATATGGTGTATAAATTTATAATGAAGTTTAATTTGAAATGACATGGCCAGAAATCTCGGACACGTGCTATTGCGTAAAATCAAATTTTTGTCTTGTCGGCTACAGGATTTAGTTCGCGAAAATGTATAAAGATTTGCATGGGCATTGAAAATAAACTGCGAATATCTTTCATTAAAAGAAGAAAGTGAAAATGTGCAAGTCAGGTATATATTAGGCTGATATTATAAGGAGTGTAGTTATACAAAAATAAATATACAAAAACTGTGACCAAGGAAACGAATTTCATTTATAAAGTCGACTCCCTATAAGTCGAACCTTCTAGAGAAATCGAAAAAAGTTCAAGTTATCGGGAGTTCGAAACAGATAACCGGAAATAAGGAAATAAGCAAACGAATGGGGAGGGAATACAAGTATCATGCAAGTGACACGGTTGTTTTGAAGTGAATTGAATGTTTCGGACTTCAGAATGCACTGTTAGTCTGTTTGTTTATGCTTGTGTTCTTATATTATTTTTCCTGAAGATTATAGCCGATGTTATCAACAATTACTTCGTGTTTTCTTTCAGGTTGCAGACAGCCTTGATCTGGACCCGATTCCATCGGCTTATCAGATTCGCTTTAAAGGTTGCAAGGGGATGTTAGCAATAGATCCCACTCTTCAAAACGGAGACGTCAAAGAGATACTGTTGTATCGAAAGAGCATGGACAAGTTTTCTTCAACTCATTCTGCGTTAGAGATCTGTGAGGCAACAAAACCAAGTGAGATGGGCAAATCTTGTTGTTGTTACACTCTTTTCTTTTTACGAGAATGTTGGCTTTTTCCGGCCTAGGCTGCACATTCTTAAATTTCCGCCGATTTTAGGCTGACAATATTCCTAAATTATAGCCCATGACTTTTTCGTTTCAGAAGGTATTAATAATAATAATAATAATATACACTTATATAGCGCCCTTCTCTTAGTGATCCAAAGCGCTTTATAGTCAGCAAATACTTAGAAAACAAATAATTCAAATACAACATAACAGGATATAAACCCCAACTGGCAGGAGGCAACCAGTTGGCTATGTGCAAGCGTGGCCGAGGATTTGAACTCAGGACGACCGAGAACAAATCCAGCAAGTGGCCAGAGCAGGACTTGAACCCGGTACAGCCTGATTGCAAGTCCGACGCGCTGACCACTCGGCCACGCTGCCTCCCTATATTCGGGGTATAAACTGTTGTCAATGCAGTTTTTTTTGTCTTGGTGGATAAGTTTGCCGTTTAGAGAAAGAATTATTTTTATAAGGTTAAGTTTAAGACATAATAATTGTATTGTATTTAACGATTTTCAAAACACAAAATTATACTCTTTTCAAGATCTTAGCCTGGTTAATTCTTATGACATTTTCAATTTTTCGAAAATTGCAGCCTCGATATTCAAATAAAATAATTATAATCTTTTATAGCCTGAGTAAACAGCAGACATTTGGCGACGCTGCCACTGGTTTCCCCGCCAAATGACGTCTGAGAAACGAGCGCAGAAATTCAATGCTGATGAAGCGTCACTACCCAGATCTGGGTAGTGACGCTTCATCAGTATGGAATTTCTGCGCTCGTTTCTCAGACGTCATTTGGCGGGGAAACCAGTGTTGGTGTCGCCAAATGTCGCCCTTTTTCTCAGGCTACAAATTCTTTTATAAAAAAGAGGTAAACATATCTTGCAACGGGCTTATCAAGATATCTTTTGCTTAATATTTTTCAGATCTTTTGTACCTTAATCGGCAGTGTATCATCCTTTTAAGTGGCCTCGGAGTTTCTAATGATACATTTATAGCTCTGCAAGACAAGATGCTTCGCAGCCTTGCTCTGATGTTACTCTTTGAAAAGGTGGCCTTGGACACCCTACGTCATGCAAATATTCCTGGTGGCTTAAAAGTGACGGCGTTGTCGCGTAGTGGCGTGAATTTCACACGGGAACCGTTTTTTCGCTCTCTCCTATTGGCGATATACAAGAGTCGACTTGGAGACTTGTTAAGAAGAGCCCGGATTGCCATCCCAGAAACCCACGGGCGACTATTAATGGGCGTCATAGATGAAACAGGATCTCTGCAGTATGGGCAGGTTTTTGTTCGTTACTCAAAGTTGGTCAGTGAGCCAGGAAAAGAATTAGTAAATCTAAAAGGCAGAGTTGTGATAAGTAAAAACCCTTGTTTTCATCCAGGTAAGAATAATTTGCAAGGCGATTACGCTATATACAACACACAATTCTTAAAGGACTGATTATTCGAAAACCTTTCCACAAAGTTCGAAACACCAGAACGCCATTCACATGGGTACATCGTCTACATCGTATAAAGATTTTTTAAGAATAGATTAACTTCTAGCCTGACAGATCTGATTAAGAGCGGACTTTTCTTCAGTAACTATGAGCAGATCTGGCTGGCCTGACTAATGGTAAGTCAGGGGCACCTAACGACTGTTTTCTGCAAATATCAAGCTCTTCAGAGACGAAAATATTGCTTAGAATTTTCCATTACTTGAGGACGGCTAAGAACTCCTAGATGGCTCCTGTAGATGACTTTTCCATTCATGTTCAATTTTCAAAGCTTATCTATAAAATATAAATATTAATTCACTACGATTTTGTGAAGTTTAATCTTTCACATTTCACCGACCAGGTAAGGTTACAAAAAAGGAAACCTAAAATACTCGGATTCAAAAACGTGATGAAGAGAGGAATAAAGAAATTCTCACCTTTCGTAATTGTTTAGACTGTTCACAGGCCCCTATTTTTCCGTAAGACCGCTGAGATCGAAGACTTTGCGTTAAGGGCGGCCGTCTTGGATGGGTGTCAAATCTACTTAGGGGGTGGGGAACGGTTTGGGAGGAGACGAGAAAAATAGAGGAGGTGTACCAACATTAGCCTCCCCGCAGAAATGAATGCGTGACGAACAAAAACAAACCCCACAGGACGTCTGCGGGGAGGCTATAGGGAGCTTAAGCAACTAGGACGACGACGTCAACGAGAACTTCAAAAAACAATAGGCTTAATGATCAAAACAACAGCTCTGCACGTGCATCACGCTTTTTAGTACGTTTCTTTGACGTCCACTGCACGACTACGACGTGAAAACTCCTAGTTTGACGTTTTATGGAGGACGTGGACATACAACGACGAATTTTCCTTCCTCTTTTTGAACGTGAATAAAATCTTTAAGAATTCAACTCCAGGAAAAGTCGCCTGTACTTGACATATTGAGCGGGTCCAAATAGACGCGATTAAGTTTGAAAGAACGCAAATTCATTTTTTTACCGACGTTTTCACTGCCGTCGTCGTCGTCGTTGCTTAAGGTCCCTTATATCAACATCACTGCGACTCGCGTTCAGGGGGTGTGACAGGAATTTCACGCCTTTTATTATTCATTAATTAACAAACTCCGCTGGGGATGAAAAACAGGTCAGACGTGTTTACAACATCTCCTTTGGAAACAGTGATTATAAAATAGTTAAAGGTACATTTTTCCAAATAAAACCTGCCAACATACACAGCTGAAACATTTTCCCTAACTAAGCGGCAAACATGCTCTATTCAACACCGATTAAACGATTACACCTCCAGGTAAATAGTAAGAAATTTCTGAAAGGGTCGTCTTTCTGTGTCTTTGTGGCAGAAACCGAGCTATTATAAGTTCAAAACTCCCCAGACTTCTAAAATTCTAAAAATTCCCCTGGCCGAGGCTACATCAAAAGCATGTTGGCTTAAATGGTCACTAAATGATTGATCTTTACAATACTGTCCAAAAATCCTTCGTCTGTCTAATATGTGCCTTGCGAATTTACAAAAGCATCCGGTTTTGAAAAAAATACTTGCGAGTGTTTCGTTAGCAGAACGGAAATAAACTCGTGATTACAAACATTGATTTAGTTAAAGATTAAGGACATTGATTGACATTTTGAGATTACTAGATTTTATGCTGTTTTACACATTGTCGGGTTTCAGTCAGAAGTATTTGGCCAACCGGTATTGCTCATCAGCACAAGAGATTCAAGCTAACCAGTTTAAGGCTAACCCGCCACAGAAGTGAGTAAAGCATGATTGTGAATATAGAGTTTCTAATTGAGGTATTTTTCAGTGAAATCATTGTTCTAGAGATGATAAGTAAGTTGCGGAACGACGAATTGTGTTGCTCTGTTTCAGATCGAATAATTTAATTGCTTCAGTTGCTACAAATGTTAGTATCAATAAACATCAAGTGATTGATTATACGATATGTGGTGGTCGTTGGAATACCCAGTGTATGATTACGTAAAACAGTGAGCAAACGGTTTTATGTATCGCTTCTCTATGAAATGTCCAGAAGAGTCTGCCCTACTTCACGCCAATCGGAAATAAATTCCTTCCCCAGTTTAGTCTGCTCAAAATGATGAAGACCCAAAATAACAACAAAGTTAGGCGAACAGTTATCATGAAAGCGTTTAAAAGAAACGACGACTTGTCAACAACTTGTCAGTGTCGGCAACTTTAAGCTAATCCCATTGTCCCTCTATTTTTCTCGCCCCCTCCCCCTAGAGCTATAATCCTTGACGCCCGCCTCCTCGGTACATTTAAAAATCAAGATGGCTGCCATTAACGGTAAGACGCGCTATATCTCGACGAACTCAAGGAAAAATATAAACTGCAAAACAGTCCGTATTTTTGCGTATTCAAGTAAGCGCGAGCACTCCAACGAAAGGTCTGGAACGAGGCTGAAAACGGAGAGTGAGACTGGGGAGAGATGCTAAAAATACGTTGTTTTTTTTTTTTCTCTCGCGAGCCTCACACGCGCGTGTAATACTCTCACGCCGCGCTTTAACGATTTTCTTACTGATGTTGAGAAAAAAAACCGACTGTTTTGCAGTCTAGGAAAAATAGGGGACTGTGAACTGTCAAGTCATTGTTTAAATTGAATCTTAAATTTTCGGGAAATAATGCTAAAGTCCTTGTAATTTCGAAGAGACTCAAGTTCCCCTAGTATGACCCAACAGGTACAAATTTTATAGCACCGCTCAGAATGTATTTCTAGAGATCTAAAAGTACTCCGGATAGCCTAAAAAGATTTTTCAATATATTTAGGAGGACGCCGTCGTTGGGTGCCCCTGGTATTTCCATGTGTTATTAATTCTTGCCAAAGAGACCAAAGAGCAAGTCGAACTGTTGATTTTGGCTCTAATTAAGTCATTGCTAATAAAAGCACATTCAAGGAGTCATTTGCCAGAGATCAGCCCGGAACTATTTATTTAGACAGGATTCTAAATTTAATTGGGGGGGGGGGGGGGGGGATATAGTTTTCTTTGACTCAATTTTCGCTGCACTAAATATCAGTTTTAGTTTTCACAATTATGGATGCATCATTTAATCAATTGATCAGAAGTTTGGGATTTAGAATTCCTGGCAAACGGACTCCTGTCTTTAAAATAACTTAGCGAAATGGACCAATTTGCAATTAATTTCTTAGCAATTTACCCGTTGAGTTAAAGCGTGACTGGCGATGACTTTGTTTGATGGGAACCTCGTGCAATTCACCTACATTAAACCATGGTTTGCATTTCAAGAGTTGTGAGGTTTGTTTCAAAACTAGGCCACTTCCAGCCTCGCCACAAGGCCTGAATACACAGTATGTTATACGCAACTGTAAAAAACCCTGTTCACATATCCCAAAGGCTATACAGGGTTTTTCGTTTTCTGTGCCTTTCATCTACTTCGCTCTTAAATCGAAAGTTACTGCTGCATATCAAGTAACTAGTCTATAGTCTTTGTTTTTCTTCCTTTTTTGTTTGTTTGCTTCTAATTGATTTCCTTTTGTTTTTGATTTTGTAGGTGACATGCGCACTTTTGAAGCTGTTGACGTTCAAGCTTTACACCACTTGGTCGACTGCGTGGTTTTTCCCGCCAAAGGTCACCGACCCCACACTGATGAAATGTCTGGCTCAGACCTCGACGGAGACAAGTATTTCGTAACATGGTACGATAAGCTAATTCCAACCAGAGAAAATGAAGATCCCATGGATTTTACTTCCCCTGAGAAAAAGGTTTTGCAGAGACCAGTGGAAGTGGAAGACATGATTCAGTTTGTATCTGATTACATAAAAAACGATCAACTTGGGATCATTGCCAATGCACATTTGGTTCACGCTGATCATGATGATGAAGGTAAGTGAAAAACCTCAGTGCGGAAAGAATTAAGCAGTTTGTACTTAATTGCAGCTTAAAGTAAAAAGTCACCGTGGAAACTATCTAATACTGTATGTGGGGTGTACAAGAATTAAACACTGACAGACTACTACAGCATGGAGCAAAAAAGTAAAGACTGCATTAACAGGAACCATTTCAAACATAAAGAAGCAACAGAATATATATTTATATCAAGATTAACGCTTTGGGTTCAGACTGTAAGCCCACGTTTCTTAAAACGGAACTACAGTCCGTATAAATTTTCGCTCATAATCATGCTAAGCTGATAAGCTGCTTAGGTGCTAAACTGTAAACAACATTCTTTAGACTACCAGGCAACTATTTCAATACTTCAACTTTTAAGAACATGTTTCTGCTGACTACTTTTGTGAATAATTACTTTCTACAGTGAGAGGCTAACTGCACTTATCAGTTTGCATTAAGTCTATCCGATCGATTTTTGTAACCCTTGGCCCTTCTCTTTTAACTTTTCTATCTGTCTGTCTGTCTGTCTATCTATCTATCTATCTATCTATATATCTATCTATCTGTCTGTCTACCTATCTATGCATTTATTGATATTTTTCAACTTATTTGCTTTTCCCTCATCAAGGAATATTTTCCAGTGAGTGTATCAAGTTGGCTCATATGCACTCTGACGCAGTAGATTTTCCAAAGACAGGCAAGTGTCCATCACTTCCCCGAGAACTAAGACCTGATCAGTATCCGGACTTTATGATGAAGGCCGGCAAACCGCGATACAAGTAAGTGAATCAACATTATGTAAATGAGTTGTGTCTCGTTTAATGCCATATTTCATAAGACTGTGAAAGGCTTGAACCCAGGGCTCATTTCAAAAGTAGGTTGAGATTGATCGTCCGAGTGAACGTAGTCCTGAATATGACTGCTGTTGTTGACAGTGAATGACGTTTCAACAACCTGTGAGCGGTGGTCATTTTCAGAGTCAAAGTGAGTTGTATCACGTCAGTTGATGGCATTATACTCAGATTATTGATCTGATTGGTCAATTACGTCGCGATGTTCTTGGTTGTCTGCCAGTTAAGCCGTGATGTTATTGGCTACGAAGACTCGCCGTAGTAATGTAATTGGTGCGTTTCAACCCCTCTATTGTCGCCGTTAACAGTCGTCTATTTTAAGACAAATTGTCGCTTCTCCAGTCGTTCTCTCGTAGTCAGTTTTGCTTGATCTCGTCAATAAGTCGTTTGTATGGTGCTAGTAACTGTTGGTTACGATTCAGTGGCGTTTGTTGTAAGTTATTAAACCAGCTTTCTAAAATAGGTCGTTGATAGTAGTCTGTAGAATACGTAATACCTGCCGTTGTTGGTGTCTTCTTGCTTCCTGTGTGGTCATTTTCCTGATCCGTTGCGATTTAAGCGATTTCCTTTATCCCGTGTTTCCACTAATAAGATCTAATACGGAGACGACAAGGCCAAACACTTGCAATCTGGGCAACCCGCCGAACGAAGCCAAAAATTCCCAGTTAAAATTTCGCCAAGGCCAAAATTACACCGGAGAATCCCACCCCAAAGGTTTAACTTTCATTATAACTCCCTAGGCAAGCAATCGCGTCCCGGCGAGCGAAGCCAAGCGACAGTTTGTTTCTTCGATTAAACGGGCAAATGATGGTAGAAATCCGCGTCCGAACTCATCATGACACGACGACCGTTAAACTCGAACCCATCACGACACGACTGTTGAAATCAGCTTGGTAACCTCGCCACGTTGCCAAACAAATATCCACCGAGTACACGAACGCAATTTGTCAACAAACAACAAACATTCATACCTATGCGGCCCTTACATTGTAGTTTCTTTCTGTGGGTCCCCGACCTACCAACTTTCTAAATACTTACCTAACGTACTGAAACATCTGACTGAGGAATTCAGACATAAACTACTGTTTACTGAGAACTTTATTGACGCCATGAAGACAATACAGGTACCTGACGACCACAAACTAGTGTCTTTTGACGTGAAATCACTGTTCACCAGTATTCCACTTCGGCTGGCTCTAGACTGTACTGAGAACTCTTTTAATAACTCTTCTGTTGAACTACCACTACCTGCAGACGACATCATGGACCTACTCAACCTCTGTTTGACTTCCACGTACTTTCAGAACAACGGCAAACACTACAAATAGTTACACGGTGCAGCTATGGGCTCTCCAGTTTTTGTTGTTGTAGCAGAAATTCTCATGCAAAACATCGAGGAACAAGCCCTAGCTACCTATACGCAAACTATAACTCGTTGGTTATGTTACGTTAACGACCCATTTACCTCCGTACACAAAGACAGAATCGACGTTTTTCACGAACACTTTAACAGACAGAACGCCGACATACAGTTCACCAACGAAATCGAAAAAAATGGCATGATACCTTTTCTGCACTGCTTGGTCACTCGCGACAACAACAGACTACGAACAACTATTTACAGAAACCGACACATACCGACCGATTACTAGACCAGTCATTGTACAATCCGACCTCTCGCAAGGCTACTACTATCCGGACTTTGACGAGGCGAGCGCAACTAGTTCGCGACTCACCTGACAGCTTACAAGACGAGACTGATTATCTTAACAACGATTTTAGTAAGAACAATTACAACACGGACTTTGTTAGACGAAACACCCACAGTAAGACTGATTCCAACACTCAGACGAACGTCAGCTCTGGCCCTGTTACTGCAGCGACTTTACCGTACATCAGAGGCACCTCTGAAACTATTGCATGTATATTACAACCATAAAATATACGTGTTGCACACAAACCCACATTAATCAACTTACGACGACTTCTTACCAATGTCAAGGACATTAAGGCAAACCGGAGGACAGACAGGGAGCAGTGTACAAGATCAAATGCTGCGACTGCCAGGCTACTTACATTAACCAACAACTATGCGCTCGATCGATTAACAGGTTACATCGTTTTTGCTGGGCAAGGACAACTTGATGCTGATAAAAGTTACTGGAGAAAGTGTCAAATTTATCGGAAGCAAGTATATTCAGAGAGCTTTATAAACATGAGCCTACAGCTCTACATATCATAACTGAATAAGCATTGATATGAAGTAATGAAATAATTCAGCATTACGCATTAATAAGCATTAACACTTTATACACTTAACACTTTATACACTTAACACTTTATATACCATTTCACTTCGTTTATTACGATCAGTCAACACCTTCAATCCAAAGTTAAAATTCAAAACGATCCTAACAAACAAATCACAACTATTACTGACAGCTCTGTACCTTGAAAGGACTTTAACTTTCCTAAGGTTTGCAGTAAAACACTGCTCGATAGCTTAACTCTTCGGCGGTTCTTATCAACTGTACGGAGCTATATGTTGCATATTCCAAACTCTGCAGAGGGAAATTGTTTAACAGAAGAAGAAAACCACACACTATGTCTGAAAAGCGACATAAAATCATCAAGTTCCCGAATTACCAAAATATAATAGTGAGAAACAGTCCCGCCTTCGACCGCCATGTATTTGTTTCTTCTCAAGACCGTTGATCTATGGATTTTGACGTAATGCGCATGATCAGTACACAAATCCGGTGACCCTTGCTGATCACTTTAACAAAGGAGACTTTTGTCTGATTGGTTAATCTCATCTGTATTTTTATTGGTCAATGTGCTAAAAGTGATTCTAAGAGCGGGAAAGAACGCGAAGGTGAGAGGCAGCTTTGGAGGCGTCGGCTAACATTTTCTCTCATTCAGATTGATAGTCTGTTTGTGCAAAAAGGAACTCCTTTGAATGGAAACTGTTTCGTTTCCCGAAAACATAGATTGTTACTTACTTTTTGTGACAGATGCTTCGTACTAAAAAGGGAAATCGTGGCGAGTTATCGACAGATCAATCCAACCGCAGTGAGTCAAAACCTATCGTTTTCGGCGCAACGAAATCCGCGAGACGTGGAGGAAAATTCCGCCTTTCAAGCACTGTCCGTCATTTTTACCAGAGTTTTCAGCAAAGGAATAAAGTAAGTTGTTGTACAATGAAAACGTGTGATTTTTAACGTAGTGATGATGTTTTGACCAAAACAGCGATAAGAGCCTATTCACTGACGCTGTGGAAAATTTGAAAGTACATGACAGTTAGCATGCAACTCACTAATAGTAGCTTAGTTCAGCGAAACGATGTTTGATGGTCACCAAACCAAGGCAAAAGTGCAAGAATATAATTAGAAAGTAATTTCTTAAAAAAAATAAGGTGGTTTCATTGATAAAATTGCAACAATTTTCCAAACACTTCCGTTGACGAGAGTCGACACCAAGCAGAAGGGGAAAAATTCACAGTTTTCAGAAAAACTTGTTCAAGTATCCGAGACTTTTGTCGTGGGCTTCGGGACAAAAAATCCCTTTTGTTAGAGATAGTTTATTAATCGAGGAAGAGGCTTGTGCAAATAATCTGCAATATAAATTGGCATGGCACTAAAGAAAAGTGAAAACGTTTTATCTTCTCAACGTGAAAACTACCAAAATGGCGTCCCAGGACTATTTTAGAGTTTTTAATTATGTTAACAGTGTCACTAATTTTAGTGTCTTTAAGTCTTGGCCCTGAAAGAGTACAAAATTTCAAATAATATTTGCCATCGTTTCGATGCTTTGCTTTGAATTGCGACGAATAATGAATGTTTGAATGTTGTGTGCATGGAATTTGAACGAAAGAGAGAAGAAATTTTCTTGTCATTAGGATAATTTTCAGCCAAAAAGTCCATTTAGAGTTTGTGGGACGAGGATCGCGTTTAACCGATTACTTCAATTGTTTTTAATTGTTTCCGTAGAATATTTTGTTACTTATTTTTACATATTTACATATTTCATCGCATTTTAGCGTTCCTGACAATTTTTTCCTGTTTTTACCATTTTAATATATTTATGCTAATTTCATATTTTACTCGCACTTGAAAATGGCCTCGGAGAGGTCGAAACGTCGTGACCTTTTAGCGTTAAGTTTTATAACAAAATCAGACGAGTAATGGAAGAATTGATAGAGCGAAAAATAATGAGCGTTTAACTGGCAAGGTGTGCGCAAACCGGTATTGTAAATGAAAGCGGTCGCTGATAGAAAACGCACTTGTACTGTCGTCTTGCTTATTCTTACAAGATTGTGGTCTCTAGGGCAGCGCTTATTGAGAACAATCGCGTTGACGAATTGAGTGTGGGAATTTAATTTATAAACAAGGAAGATAATCACACACTCTGAATATGACGAAAGTTATCAGGTAAGCTACTGTAGCTTAAATTTTATGTACATGAAAACGTAAACCGTGACTCTACTACAGTCTACAAATAAAAATAACACTCGAATCCCGTTCAAGCGTAGATTTTTTGTGAGCTTTTTTTCACAATTGCTTAAGTTTCTGGATTACAATTAAAACCGCATATTTGATCGTTCACGTGTTAAATCTTTCTCCATAGATTCAAAATATACATGACATAAATTTCACATATATTTCACTTTCATTGTCCTGTCCTGGATAATTTTTAAAAAGCTTTACAAGTTGTTTTCTTACAAGCTCAACTTTTCTGCAATGCTACCAATTTCATATATTTATTATAAACCTCTCTTTATTGACACTAAATAACAACATTATTACTGTGTCAAAATTTCCAACATTTGTTTAAACTAGTAATGTCTAATAATACATTATTCAAAATGTTTTTCAAAAATTTGTTTACATGTTTTTTCATAAATTGAATTTTAGCCACCTGCTCCATTGTAAGCAGATAAAGAGGCTGACGTTTATCCAAGTTCTTTCACTCTTATTATGAATCTTTGTTTAAGTCCATGCATGATAAACAAACAAAATGCTGTGGTTGTGTGACCAGCCATTCTCAGCAGATTGGGCAACCACCCTGTTTGGCCTTAACTGACCTATGAACTAGCAGGCAATGTTTGAAATACTTCACTACAGGTAAGGAAAATGGGAGTGTTCTTTTCCTTCCAAGGAAATCTATTTGAAGCCAACCAAGTCTAAAATTTTTCAGTGTTTTCATCATGCACAACAAGGTTACTTCAATTGCACCTTCTTACCTGTCTTAAAATAGACAGGGCTTTTATTACAAACTGAAACAAGGAAAAATAACTATTAGCAGGGACAGCAGGGTTAGGGTCATAAGATGTCCATGATGTTCTGTTTCCTTTGCCTCAAGCCCTTAACCTACACCATTTAAAAATGATAGATGATGTGATTGCTTTCCATTAAAAGCCATGAAAACTTTATGCACAGTACTATATTTAATGAAAGGTCTCAATAACAATATTATAATGGCCATTACTCAATTTGAACAAACAAAATAATATAAAACAATACTGTGATTATTTTTACTGAAACTAACATATCAAAAGAATATATGTACATCACGGTAAGGTTCAATTATACATGCCTCAAGGTTAATGTCTCTTCCTAATTGTAAGGGAAATAATTGTGAACATATGGTTTTACATCAGTCAAATGCAATTCGAGCGACTTGGAACCTTGCTGGGAACTAGCAAATTCTGTGCATCCCAGGGATCAAATATTTGACAACCCTGGGACAATCCCCCTTCCCCCTAGCTTTAAACACGCACTTCCGAAATCCAAACATAGCTGAAAATTTACAAGAAAAATACAAGCAGGTTGGCTTCTTTGTCAAGGTCAAGAAAAAACTTGAAGACGTAGTTACTGGCCTTTCTCTTGATTTTAAATATGCATGTTTCATTGCTTTTGAGGCCAGAACTTTTACTGGTGAGGTCAGGAGTGAGAATGAGTTAACACGTTTTACTTATTGAACGTCTGACAACCTAATGACAATTATTTTTTTATTGCTGAAAGACAGCAGTTCATTTTCTCGTGCTTTGCAGCCTCTACGTTGCTAGATGCATCTTCGAATGTGCAGCCGGTAATTCACCGCCTGGCAACAAACAGAGAAACCACTTCAAACTCAAATAAAATTCAACAGCTTTTAGAAAAGAACAACACACTACGCAAGGGACGAATGCTAAAAAGGGCAGGTACAAAACAAGGGCCGGGTCGACTCTTTCACACATAGAGGAAACAATCAGTTTTATTATGTGGTACGTAATAAATTCGGATTCATTGTTGTAGCTTTTTGTGTCTGCCTAATTGAAAGCTTACCTGTTTCTCTTTCGGCTCCAGGACACGACGTTTAATCGAGTTGGTCGGACTTAGAGCGCACCACTCTGGAGTGTTTCCTCTTGCGTAAAAGACATGCCGTTCTCCTTCCGAGGATTACTGTAGCATGTCGTACATAAGAATTCCTTCTCAGCTGATGTGTCTTGTTTTAAAACGGTTTCTTTTTTTTTTGCGCACTTTTGGCCAACATTCAACAAGCTTTACAAGACATCGTCACGTTGCAAAAAATTGTCCTCAATCGATTTGCAACGAAGTCCTCTTTCTTAGGCGAAGGAAAAAACACCCTGTCGATTAAAACAGTCCTTGAAAACCTTTCCCGCTATTTATCATATGAAAATCAACAACTCTTGCTAGAAATTCTTGAAGGAACGAACGATCGAAGGAGAACTTCAAGAAACTTTCCCACTTGCAGCCATCTTTGTTTACTCTGTGCCGCGCGGTAAGAAGACTGAACACTAAAGATTCAAACAGCCAATCAGACAAAAGTCTCCTTTGTTGATCACTTTGCAAGTTGTGAGAACATCGTTTGGATTTCATTTAAGAGAATGTTTGGGAAGTAGCTTCCCCGCCCCCTCCTGCTTAGAACAAACGCCACCGAATCTTAGCCAACAGTTACCAGCACCGTACAGAGGTCTATAAACGACTTATTGACGAGATCAAGCAAAACTAACTACGAGAGAACGACTGGAGAACTGACAATTTGACGTGACAATAGATGATTGTGTGACAATAGACGCATCGAAACGCACCTATGCAATTCCATTACGAGTCTTCATAGCCAATAATGCATCAGTCAATTCCAGCTGCGCCCAACCACCAACCCCCCCCCCCCCCCCCGGGCTGACCCCCAGGCATTAGCATTTTTTTGGCCTTGGATGGCAAATTCCCCGAGGGTGGGGACTCTTGAGCTGTCATATCCCCCGAGTGTGGGGCAAATGCCCCGTCCTCCTTCAACACAGCAACATTTTTCATACATAACTGCATCGCACAATCGAGTAGTGCCATTTTAAGCAGCTTAATGTGCGATTTTTTGTTTCAATTAACGTCTTCCTTTGTAATAGTGCTATTCTAATTACTTCTCGCCCTGATGACACCACTTTATGGTTTCAGTATTAAGTTAACTGTTACGAATAGTTTTATAAATATGAAAGGATGTTCTTCAAATAATATCAACAGAAATTTGATTCAATAACCAATAAAACGTTGATTCACGTCGATAGCTCCGATTTCGCTATGTAATTCTGGCTGGATAATCAATGAAGAAATGCATGCATAAAATCGAGAACATGCCTTTACAAACCTCTTCAATATTTTCCTGTCCTTGACAGATGAGCCAATATGCTTTTTTTTCCAGTAAAATCCTCTGTGTAGTTCCCCTTTTTATTAGAAATATATCTTCAGTTAATGCTCTCAAGAAGGCTCTTAAACCTCATTTATTTCAGAAGGCGTTTCCCAGCTAATTTATTGTTTTTATTGTTTTTATGAAGGAGGATTTGTAAATAGGATTTTAAAGAACAATTAGTCATTGTTTTTAGAATTTTAGACTTATTATTTTTTAACAAATTATTTGGAGCGAGCAGTAAATAAGACTTTCATGATTAATTACTCATTGTTTTTAGAATTTATTTATTTATTTATTTTATTGGAAAGTGTACTAGGATTTTAGGATTTTTTTGAGTCAATGTAATGCGCAGATAAAAATTCTTTCCCTGGATTGATATTTGCGCAATACAAATCATTAAATATCATTATATTATTATAGTAGTTACATTCTGATAGGAAACCGCTTGCGTGTCAAAAGTTCGGGGTTGGCAAATGCCCGGCCCCCGGGCAGCGCAAAATTTGCAAATGTCCTACCCCCGGGACTGAAAAGGCAGGCAAATGCCCCGCAGTAGCCCAGGGGGTGGGGGTGGTGTTGGGCGCAGCTCGAAGAATTGACTGATGCATAACATCACGGCTTAACTGACAGACGACCAATAACATCGCGATGTAATTGACTAATCAGATCATAACCAGAGCAATATAGAGATTTAGCCCGGGCTAAAAGCGAAGCTCTCGATAATATTTATACAGTAGTTTGTTCAAACAAAATATAAAATCGTGTAATGCTAAGCGGCGAAGGCAACACCAGACAGCGGTGAAAAACAACAATAGGTCTAATTAGCAAAAAAAGCAACTTTGCACGTGCAGCACACTTTTTTTGTCCGTTTTTTTTTTTTTTTTTCCGTTGTTTTGCATGACTACAACCTGAAACTTCCAGAAACTTCTTAGTTACACGTTTTATGGAGGAAGTGTCGTACGCGTTCTCGTTCACTTTTTTTTACACTGCCGCTCATTTCCACCTTGCATTGGTGGCCGCCAGCATTTCTCATTTTGTCACCGCCTTTACAAAATTTTCATGTTGTTCTTCCAACAAAAAAAAAAAATGTCTCCTCTGTTTTTTATCTCTCGCTCTAGACATCTGTCGCCCTTTTTCTCGTTGAGCTTCACTGGTCTGCAGCCTACTTTCTCTTTCTCTCTGTCTTTCTCCAGCTCTATATTCCAAAAACAATTTCCGCCGGTGGCTATGCGATTTCCCGCCAAAATAACCTCGAGTTGCATTTGGGTTACCATCCCTGTTGATTGAGTTATTTTACATTGATATGCCTGTTTTGTGGACGGACGGTCGCTCGGGCGGTCGGTCGGTCGGTCTGTGTACGGTCACTTGATTACCAAATTTTCTTGGACAGGTAGATTACTTCATTAATTTCCTTACCCACGGTGCTCCGCTGGCGCGCTTCCCTCGCGAGAGCTCCGCTATAATACCATCAACTGACGTGATACAATTCAGTTTGACTCTGAAGATGACTACCGCACAGGTTGTCAAAACGTCATTCACTGACAACAACAACAGTCCTATTCAGGACTACGTTCACCCGAACGATCAAACTCAACCTATTTTTGAATATTTCATAAGGTGCATAGTGCATTATAAAAGAATTTCAGATCTAAACCTCTTTGCTTTTACACGTGGAATTGAAAAGATACGCCTATCCCTGAAGTTATATCTCTCATTGTCGTTTCGCGCGGGCAGCAGGCCAGCTAGTTTATGCTGGCCATCGCTCTCTACAATTTGTTTAAACAGAGTGCTACATAATTCCTCGCGTCTATGAAAGAGTGTTTTTAAACCCGCATCTTCTAGGGCCTTGCTATAGAGACCTCTCTCTTTTGTGAACCCTCTCTATTTGGTCGGACAAATAGGCTGGCAAGGTGTAATGGAAAGCCTGGCATGCATATTCTAGGAAGGAACGAATGCAAGCGCAATAAAATTGAATTAAAGACTTACGATCTATGCCAGCGTGCTTAAGTTGCTTAAGCAAATAAATTCGTCGAGACGCTTTCGCAGTAATATTATCGACATGATCGTTCCACTTAAGGTCATTCCTTACAGTGACGCCTAATATTTTAGCTGATTTCACAATTTCAAAAGAATTACCGTTAGCTTTAAGAGAAACAGTGTTCAAGTTACTTTCCCTTAGAAAGTCTATTCTGAGTTCTTTGCACTAAAGTGAGTTCAGTTTGAATCTATTGTCGTTAGACCAACGAAGGACATCATGTATTGTATCTTGGAGCGTTGATGCACCAAACTTGGGAAAAATTTCCGAGACCGTGGTGTCGTCTGCGAATTTCCATATGGAAGAGAGGGTGTTACTCATTGTGAGGTCATTGACCATAACCAAAGAGAGCCATGGGCCAATCCGGGGTCCCTGTGGAATTCCGGCCGGGACTAGTTTAGAATCCGAGAAGCAATCATAACTAAGTTTTCCCCGTTGATATCTGTCTCGTAAAAAGTCGGCCGCCCAGTTGACAACGGTGGGTTTTACTCCTAGACTATAGAGCTTGACGATCAGCAAGTTGTAGTCGACAAGATCAAAGGCTTTCTTGTAGTCCAGTGGCTTCGAACCGGTTATGTAGCACGGAGTTGAGTGCGAACGTAGTGCAGGAATCCAAACTGGTTTGGGTCCATACACTCGAGCATCAAGGGTTTGAGTTCTCGGTCGATAACATACCCCTCCGCGACTTTGGACAGTGTAGATGTTAGGGATATGGGTCTCAAGTCCTTGTTAAAGACTTCATTAGAGGCACCCTTGGGAACAGGTGGAACATCCGCTAGCTTCCATATACGTGGGAATTTAGATTCTCGAAATGATTGATTAACTCCTCGGTTAAAGCTGGAGCTAGTATATCAGAGAACTTTTTCAGCACCCAGATTGGCAGGTCGTCAGGCCCCCCTGTTCTAGACATACTGATCTTTCTTAGGCGAGCTGCAACAGAGCTGACTGTCGCTGAGATAGGCTCGTCGTCCTCGCATAAGACCAGGGCTTCATCGGATAGCGGATTGTACTCTTCCATAACACTGACAAAAGCCTCATTGATTTTATTAGCGAGGTCTCGGTCAGTGCAGCCCGTGTGGATTTTTAAAATGGACCTTATGTCTGTCTGTGCACTACCGCCATTTCCACAGAGCTGTTTAAGATCACACCACCAATCGCGAGGGCGTGTGTCCTTTAAATCACGCACCTTGTTTTTATAATAGATCGTCCGACACCTTTTCCTTTCACGGTTCACTTTAATTTGTTCCTAAGCAGCTTGAATAAGAACCTATCACAGGATGAGAAAGTTTGCTGTCATGCTGGATAAACCGTTTCAGATCAGCATTTAGGGTCTGTCTGTTTGGTGAACTTTAACTGATCTCACAGGCATGATTGTGTCAAGACCATAATCAATGATCTGTGTTACTGCAGCCAGCTTATCATCGCATGACTCATTTTCGTCCCATGGGATCTCCAGCAGGTAACGACCAAGACTAGCCACGCGCGCGTTTGGATTATCTTACTCTGGGCTTGGGATTTCTGACGAATGTTTTAATGTTACGGCAAAATCAAAACATGAAAAATTCTCTCTAAGCTGGTTTCCTGGGGCGGCTCAGTCAAAATATTTTTTAGTAGAAGGCAATATGACTTGAGTAGTAGGCAGCAGAGGCCGGAGGTCTTTGTTGCTAGGGGGTCCTGGGGTCATGCCCACCAGAAAATTTTGGCTTCAAATGGTTGCATCTGGTGCATTTTGAGGGTAACCTCAGTCCCTATTAGAACGCTTTAAAATAACTGCACTCAAGGGCTGTTTCTTAAATGTTAGATATTTTCCGTAAGCTTTATTGAAAAAAAAAAACAAAGATTTTTAAATGTTAAAAGCTATTAACGTAAAGTTAACAATAATGTAAATGTAAAGTAACTGTGAGAAACTTGGTAGATAAACATTCCTTTTAAAAAGGATGAACACGAGTTTGTTTGAGATAAACACGATCATTTGCAGCCGATAATGGTGCTCGCGGCGTTTATTAAGTTAATAGTTGAAAGAATAAGCTTTTTTACGCAGATAAGTCCTTATTAAGTCAAAGATTTTAATCAAACTTCTCAAATCCTTTAAGCAATCCATTGTTTTAATGCAAAACTAAAGGTTTCTAACTCGACATACCTGACACTTTACGAAGAAACTGAGAAATTCTAGGAGTAGTAGAACCTTCGCCATAAGCTCGTTTGGACACTTTCTTGGTTGAATTGCAACTGCAAGAGTATTGGCTGCTGAGCACCAAAGCGGCATGTACATGTTCGGTATGTTCAAGGCGTTCCTTGGCCCCAGTAATTCCCGCCCCTCAGCGTAAAAAGAAACTCATTTCCTTGAATATTTGCGGCTTTTTCGATTCTCTAGAAGAAACGGTTTCTGTGTTTTTTGCTTGTTTGTTTTTTATTTTCCGTTTGAGCTTCTAGAGACTTCGTCTTTGTTGTCAATGAATTTTAGTGGAAAGTAGGCGGCAGATATTTTGCGGTTGGAAGCGGCGAAATCGCCGACTGCCGGCACATTTTGACTGGGCTGACTGGGGAATATTTTTTTTTTTGTTCTTGTTGTCATTTATGTTCTGTCATGTCATGAGTTTTTTTTGTTCTTGTTTCAGCTCTCAAGGAATACTAGGAAAGCTTTTTCGCAAATGTCAATCCCTCGATCGTGCCCAGCGCTTCTCGGATGAGGCGTCTCAGCCCAAGATCACACCTGACGAGGACATGATCGTGTCAGGGTACGAGGAGTACCTTGAAGAAGCCAGGACTTGCAGAAATAGCTACAACACAAAGCTGGAAGGTCTTATGTCCTTTTATGGCTTGAAGAATGAAGGAGAAGTGATTACAGGCTGCCTCGTTAAAGTCAATACTCGACTTTCTGCCAAAACAGATGAGAAGTTTGAAGTGGCTCAGATGATACTAGCAAGTCTTGCTACTCTGCGTGCGAACATCAGGAACGATTTCTACGATGAATTTGGAGATGAAGAAGCTGTAATGGAGGAGTTTGAAAACAACGGCGACCTTAGCAATGACGTTATGAAGAAGGCTTCAGCGTGGTACATGGTAACGTACGGAGAGGAGGACGAGGAAGAAGCCACAATTGCTGACGTTAAGGCATCGACCAGTGATATCAGAGGCGATCGTCAAAACAGTGAACAGAGACATAAGGTCAAGTTGATCAGCTTTCCTTGGATTGTGGACCGAATCCTGGCCAAGATCAAGGACGCCAAACAAAAAGAAAGAAAAGCTAAAGGCATCCAACGGCAGCATACAATAAATGCAGTCAGTGACCTCGTCACGGACCAAGCAGCTTACTTTTTTGAAGGTTTGAAATCAAGTGTGTCAGACGACCGAAATATGCGAATTGAAGAGAAAGACAAGTTGCAAAGGATACTAAGCCAGGCCTTGGGGGGCGGACCTGTGCCACGAATTTCCTTGTGCGGTGAATCTCTGACCAGTATCTCTTCAGGAGACGACCAGGGAGACCAGCAACACATTGAAATCTATTTACACATCAGCTGGAACGCAACTCAAGATGAACAGCTTTACTACCTACACAGTTTAGAGAGATCGCTACAGCGATACAGTTACGGTGACGCCAAGCTACTGCGACATCCTCCAATGTTACGTTTTCAACGGTCACAAGGTAAGACCGTTTTTCAATGATGACAGCGCTGTTAAATTATTGTTTACTCTACGTGTCTGATAAGCGTCGGCTCTGAAGGAAAGTGAACCCGGTGGGACCAATGGCATCACCGTACTTTTTTCCTTTTTATTATTATTTTTTTTTTCACTCGATCCACTCCCCGACAGAACTACTTTATTTTGGGGTATTTCAATCATTTGCCGCATTACTGCTCAGATCCCGGAAACTTAAGTATGATTATGATAAACAAATAAACAGAATGAATTAAAATTGGAATAAAACATAGGAACTGTCGTTATTTTTATCTCTAAACAGGTTTACTAAGGCAGCGATACTTCATCACTGCGGACTCAAACAGAATGTTGAAAAGTGCGTACGTTGCTCTTCATGTTCAGCGGTGCCCTCGTCTTTTCCACCTTCTCCTGGTCGTGATGCACTGGGGCCGCCGCCGCCGCCTTACTGGTAGCTCCAAAGGTTGCTTTCTGGCGGATGAGAGTTTAGCTACTCTCTTTATCACCTTCTGTGAAAAATCTGAATTTATCAGTGAGGTATAATTTGTTGTGTAAAATCCTTGAAAGGAACTTTTCGTCGTCCTAAACTTTTTCGTGATATCTCTGATAAGGATTATCAACCCAGCCCAACAAGTAGCCATCAGTGATTGACGCCTAATATCTGTAGCCTGCGCCACAGACGAAACTTAACCTCTGTTTGGTTAGGGCCGTACGCACCTTGATTGGCCTGTTAAAAGCTATTGTCAATCAAAAGGATTAAAGGGAAATTCAAAACGCATATCCGCGGGTAGATTATTGAATGCATTGGGGGCCCAGAACAAGGCTGTTGATGCTGCTTCGTAGATTTACCAGCCGGGGTTAGATTACGTCTATGTCGTAGGCTAAATGATTGTTTCATGTATTATTGTTGACCGTAAACAGTCTTTATTCTGTATATGATTCTCGCATTTCACATTCCTTCGACTGTCACGACAAATTCGCTGCAACAGTGCTCAATCA